>LR990617.1:19886836-20320230 GCA_905147815.2 Phalera bucephala | reverse complement strand
TCTGCCATTCTGATGCCTGTTCTAATATGATGCGCCGTGTGTTGACCTGATCCGTGCAGGATCGACTGGGTCGGAATCCAGCCTGCTCCCTGCGAATGAGTGGTTCCACGGCCCCCGACAGCCTGTCCAAAAAGATCTTGCAGAGCACTTTAGAAGGAGCCGAGAGCAAGGTGATGCCTCTCCAGTTGCCGCAATCACTGAGATCTCCCTTTTTGGCACGGTGATAAGAAGACCTTCATTTCAGTCGTCTGGTAACTCTTCGGCCAGCCAGATTTTGTGTAGGAGTGGCGTCAGTACTTTCACAGCTGTTGGCAGGTCAGCTTCAAGCACTCCAGCTGTGATAAGATCGACTCCTGGGGCCTTGCCATTTTTGAGCGATCGGATGGCATTCGCTACTTCTAGTCTTGTGGATGGAGAGACGTCAATATTTAGGCTCCGCAGGGGCAATCTGCTATCAGGTGTAGTGGTAGTCAAAGGGTTATTAGGGACCCGAAAATGCTCCCACCACCGTTGAAGCTGTCCCTCAGATGTCACAATCAGTTGGCCCTCCTTTAGGGGCTTCTTCTTCCGGTTCTGATTTCTGTCTAAGGTCTTCGTTGCCTTGTAAATCTCCCTGAGGTAACCGGAATCAGCAGCACGTTGGGCGTTATCAGCGATAACGTCCGTCCATACTCTTCTGTCGTGCCGAGTACTACGGTAGATGCATCTTCTGATATGACGGTATTGCAGCGTCAGGTCGTCCAGCACTACCGTATCGTTGGTCATCAGAATCGTCACGTGAAGCTCTCTTCTTTTTTCGATGAGGTTCCAGGTCTTCTGTGACATCCAGTTTTCACGTCTACGTGTTTTAAGTCCTAGAACGACGGAGCTAGTCTCCGTACAGACCATTTTGATGTGATTCCACTCCGTGTTGACTGAAGCTCCAACATCTGCATCGAGTTCAGAGAAACGGTTACGCAGCTCCAAGTTGAAAGTCGCGCCTATTTCTGGATTCCGTAGCTTGTTGACCTCAAATTGTCTGCCTACTTTGTCGTCTTGCTAGCAGTTCGAGCTACAGTTACTTTGAGGCGCACTTCAGCAACTACTAGGTGATGATCACTATTGATGTCCGCTCCTCGGCGGTTTCAGGCAGCCGAGTATACTTTCCAAAGTATAACAGATGTTGACTGGAAAAGTTCATGTGAGCATGGTAATGTAAAATGAAGAATATAAGAGAAGACTATGAGAGGGGTATATACTATAATGAATTCGATATCGGTCTTGGAGACGATAATCGCACCAATGAGAAATTAGATTCAGAACCTGCGGGGGTGTTTACAAAGTGTCATATTTACATTTTTTTTAACTTATCTGCCACCAGATCGGAACGCGGCCTCCACCGAGAAGATCCGGTGAGAAACTCAGCAGGCTTGTCTTAATTCTCAATTCATTTTATTTCATAATTTTTTGTATAGATACATAAATTTTTATATTATACAAAATAATTATTGCGATCCAGCTCCAGTGTGACGCGTTACGACTGAGATATAAGACTATTTTTAGATATATGTTATAATGAAAAGCTAGAGGCCAGTGGACCAGTCTCCACAAGCAGCACCCGTTCACGAGTACGACTACTTGGGCAGCCATCACCTCCCTCGACCATATTAGAGGGAAGGAAGTGACCCGCATCAAATAGACACTGCAAGCATAGACTTTTTAGTGAGCATGACCAATCCCATACCCCAGAGTGCAGTGAGAAAAAGTTTACAAAAGGAGCAGTACCTCGAGCTCGTTTGACACGACACGACACGCTACGCTTTGACATTTTTGTTTACATTAAAGACGTGCTTTATGGCCAATCATCGTCAATAAAATAAATAGACAGTCGAGCGGAAAAGGGCAAGAAGCTCCACAGCCCCTCCTTGTGTGTGTGTGCGTGTGAATGATCTACGCTGTTGGCCGCGGGGCCTTTACAGCTTTACCGGACTAGAGGGCGAGCGTGCAACCACTGCGCTCGAGCCAGAAGGGCAAGAGGGCAACTAGCTCAAGGGCGCCTCAAGGAGAAACGGCCTTGGCTTGGGCAGTTGCTATGGGGGGGGGGCGTATACTAGGTGTCTCGCCGTGGTACTCTGCACCGGCCGGTGGGCAAGAGATTCCTTGGCCTCGCCGGCGAGGTCGGTTTCTGATCCTGTGTGCGGTATCTGTATTCGAAAGAAGGGATGTAAGGGCATTGGAAGGGTCAGTGAGAACATGCCGTGGACGGTGGAGCGGCTGATAGGAGGGGAGTTAGGTTCGTAGTCGGCGGCGGCTACTATTAGTGGATTTCTATGATTGGACGCGTTCGCGGGAGACAAGGTACATTACACTAGGTAGGACTAAAAATAAGAATACGTTAAACTTTATCATAATACAGATTGAGAATATGACTACATACAATATTCGCATTAGCAGGGACTTTATTGTTATTAGTACTAGTCTAATAGAAGGAAGTAAACATGAAAATTATGTTATAGAAATTGTGTGTTTATTACTAATGTCTTTATATGTTTGTCGTGATATGTTGTCGTATGTCAATTAACGGCCAAAGATTTGTTGGACGCATATCCAAATAAATATACCTATATATCAGAGTTTATTTTTGCTTTTTTAATTATTTTTGTTTGTCTTAAATCGATTGTCGACATTCTTATACTAAAAAGTACTTTTAGTTTATACAGCAATTGGAGGTGGTTCTTAATATTATTAAAGAAAAGTATAATAATACGTTGTATTATTTTAAATGGTCCGTGAAAACGTATTATCCATTTATTATCAGAACGTGAGCGGCCTCCGAATAAGTAATACAAATAATAATTATGATATTATTTGTATTACAGAGTCGTGGCTCAGTGATTCCTTTTATAGCTCGGAATATTTCGATAGTCGATACGACGTATTCAGATGTGACCGCGACCGGGTCTCAAGCGGGTGTAGTCTTGGTGGTGGAGTAATACTAGCGGAGCGTCGGGAACTGAATGCCTCTACCAGCCCTGCTTGGGGCGCGCCGCCACCAGCCGATGAGTTATGGGTTAGCATACCACTCGGTGGTCGCGGCGCGTCTTCCCCTTGTGGCGCTTTTGACCGGCAGAGCGGGTCATATCTAATTGTTGCTTGTACGTATATACCTCATTGCCCGCACCACTAGTCTGTTCTCGCATATTTTTATGATCGGGTAACTGACATAATCCATGCAAATTCCCTTGACGCTTTTCTTGTTTTAGGTGACTTTAATGTAACACATGGGACTTGGAAATTTGATGACGTTTCTTCCAGCATGGTAATACAGCCAAGTAATGATTTATTATTCTCACTGACGTCAGATTTCATGAATCTTGCACAATTGTATCGATATACAGACACATAACTTAATTTCAATAATAGACTCCTAGATTTATTGTTCTGTATACTATACCCTTACAAATTCAATCATGTTCAAACCCTCTTGAAATCGAAGACCCTCATCATAAAGCCATTGATATTTATTTACAACTTACTGTGCCTGCCACTTTAAAAAATAAATTATCACGCTAGAAAAAACTTTTATAAAGGTGATTTTCATTCAATTAGTAAAGCACTCAGCTCACTCGACTGGGATGCGATTTTCTTAAATTTAGGCGTTGAATCTAGGGTTACTTTATTTTATGACATTTTAAATAATCTAATAGATAAGTATGTTCTTTCTGTAGTTCCAAATACCCTTGGTATACTCGACCACTTATAAAGTTATGCAAAGAAAAACGCAAATATCACACCAACTGGAAAACTTACCATAGCCAGGTGGACTATAACATTTTCTCCCTCCTAAAGTCAAGGCTAAAAAATGGAAAGGGAATATTATCATAATTTTATCACTTTATCCGAAAATAAAATACTAGAGATCCCTAATTACTTTTGGTCGTATGTCAAATCCAAAAATATATCTAGTTCAATGCCCCAAACCTTAATCTACGATGGAGAAACCTTCTCCGATGGACAATCCATCTGTGAAACATTTAACAAATACTTCCACTCGGTATATATTCAATCTAATCCGCAGCATAACGCAATAAGTGACAGTTCTCATACAATTATGGATATAAACAGCATTTATATAAGCGATGACGCTATCCTGAAAAAACTCAAGTACGTTAACACTAGTAACGGACCTTGTGCTGATGGCATTTCACCTATATTAATTTTTAATTAATCGCTATGCTAAGGAATTATTACCTTGTATGGCAATAGGCTAAAACGTGTTAACACTATTCGCGACCTTGGTATTATTATGGATAGTCATCTCTTATTTAATATGCATATCGATAGTATAACTAAAAAAGGGTTTTCGAAACCTGGGATTTATAAATCGAATCACTAAGCCCTTCCAAAACCATAGAACAATTAAACGCCTGTATTACAGTTTCGTGAGGTTAATCTTGGACTTCGGTAGCGTTGTCTGGAATCCATACTACAAACAACATATTGCACGTATCGAGAAAGAACAGAAAAAATTTATAAAGATTCTGTACAATCGTAGTAACCACAACCACGACTCGTATATACATTCTCTCAATCGGTTGAAACTCCTCTCACTTGAAAACAGACGTTCACTATTTGACATTATTTTTCTATTCAAACTAATGAATAACTTTTTAGATGCTTCGTCGTTCTTGTCCAAGATCAACTTCACATCAGCTGCCCGGCTGCCTCTGCGGTCCTCACGCAAACTTAACATTTTTATACCACCACAATTGCACAAAAACTATACACTCAATAATTATATGTGCCGTAGTGTTACTACATACAACTCTATATTCTCAGATATAGACCTATTCAACAACGCCTTGGTCGGCGTCAAAAATAAATTGCTAAAAAAATTCCTTTTCTCGTAGAATATCACTAATGATTACTTTGCCTTTTTTACTTCTGCTATTCATTCATTTTTATGTTTTTGTTTGTTGTCCTTCAGCTATGTACTTTGTCTTCATTTAGAGCTCATTTACTTCATATATTGTCTTACATGTAGGACACTGTTTGATCTCTTGATATCATATGTTTTCTATCCTGTTTATTATTGACTGTTTGTACCTAAATAAATAAAATAAATAAATAAATGAAAACAACATTTAGCCAAGGTTGAACGAGTCATTTGTATTACAGCGGAGCCGGAGCAGCACCTATCCAAGCATTTTTGTCGTTCAAGTATTAATGTAATGAGTAGTAAGCCTGCTTACAAAGTGTGCGTTTAATGCAGGCTTTAAATTTAGTTTTACTAAAATTAGTGACGTCAGTTGGAAGTTCATTATAAAATTTAACACAATATCCAATAAAAGATGTGTGAATTTTAGATAATCGAAACTGTGGTTTATCTAACTTATTTCTATTTCTAGTTTTATAACAGTGCCTGTTACCTAGCTATTCTTAGTGCCTATGGTGACCCGGCTAAATATTATACCTACCGGGTATACTGTACTTACACTAAACTGGTTATATCATTTCATCCATCATGACGTACGGTAGACCCCCACAAAGCCGGCGGAGCCCCGTGGTTTATACGGAAGGTCCTATCAGCCGCTACCGCCGTCCACGGCATGTTATCACCGACCCTCCTGATGCCTTTACATCCCTTCTTTCGGATACAGATACTGCACAAAGGATCAGCCACTGACCTCACCGGCGAAGTCGAAGAATCTCTTACCCGCCGGCCGGTGCAGAGCACCATGGCGAGACACCTAGTATATGGCCTTCCCCAGCGACTGCCCAAGCCGAGGCCGTTCATCCTTGAGGCGCCCTTGCGCTAGTTGCCCCCTTGCCCCTCTGGCTCGTAGTATTTACACGCTCGTCCTCGTATCCGGTGAAGCTGTAAAGGCCCCGCAGCCAACAGCGTAGATCATTCACACGCACAAAATATATCATGTCAAATAAAAAGTTTGTAAGGTTTTCTTCAGTTTGTATAACGAACAATTCTGTAGTGGAATATTATCGTACGCAGGATTTAAAGGTACACAACGTGTAACTTAAATGAAACAAGGTTTCCGGCAGCTAAATTAAATTTTTGTTTTACAAGTTCATTTTCTTAAGAACATATTAATAACAAAATCAGGAAATCCAATGAAATCGTCATAAATCATATTTAACGTAATGTAATCGAGTCGTTAGGACGCGTGTGTTCTTCTTTATATCGATTAAAATTCATCGATGCGTTGGTAAACATTGGCAGCCCTATCTCTCGAATGAAACAAAGAGTATATAATCACTTGGAATGAAATTTGAATAATTGTGTATCGGTACATAACTAAACGATTAAATTTTATTTGTGTATCGCTATCGTCAATATATATTAATTTACTCTTTGATCGCTAGTATATATAGTTGTAATCATGGTTAGTTATAGTTACTAATAACTTTCCTTCTACGCATAGATAATATACTAATACTGCTTCTACGTATAATGGGTATTAAAGGTTTATGGGGTGTCTTGAGTCCTTACAGTGAAAAGAAATCTCTTCATGAAGTAAGTCTTTAGCATCAGATTTATTTTGTTTAGATACCTTCGTTTTGATTTCGATTTCTAAGACAGTTAAATTTCTCCTATTTCAGATTAGAGGAGAAACTCTTGCAGTAGATTTGTCAGGATGGGTTTGCGACAGCCAGAACGTTACGGAATATCATATTCAACCAAAATTATACTTAAGGTAAGGGCTCGCACCGTGTTTGCGTTATTTTATCAGTTGACTACATCGATCAAATAAGGTAGAAGATACACGCTCGCCGCACTAAAATTGGCACCACTAAAAGTAGGCAAACGTGGACGGTACTAAAAAATTAATAGGCTTCGGCTTTTTTGCAAATACAACTTTAAGTGATATAATTTAGGTACAATATTCCCTAATTTATGTTTATATCATAACTATAACTATTCATATGGATTTGTGGACGTTTATTAGTGAAAATTCTGAAGGAACCATGTGTCTTTATAATATATTGATGGTTGACTACAAGTAATATGACTATGATGCCCAAAATACTAGTAGATGTATATATCTTTTGTTTTTGTTCCAATCCTATGAACTAAACTACAATATTGTATCAGGTGCGGGTAGGTTGAAGGATGATATCCAATCTAAATAAATTTTGCTGATTTTCTTTATGTTTGATTAAATGGTTAGCTGGTTTTATAAACGTTGTTTTTCAACAATTACTGTGTTAATGCTTCATTTGTATTGGAGTAAAATATTGGCAATTTATTGATTTTTGTTTTAACAAGTCTATAAATGATGCATCATTATATCGCACATCTGCTCAAATAGTGTCATATCTCAAACATTCACAATTTTTTCACAAAAACAAATTTTTACGAATGGTTTTTTAAATAATATAAAATAGCATACTCTGGACCGCTCTGTTACGACATTTTGAGGTGATTTCGCGTGTTTCAATGATAAAAAAAGAAACAATTTTAGTTGTGACATTATTTGAGTGGAGGTGCAATGTTTTGTTGCATCCCAACTATTTAACATTATTATTCTATTTTCAGAAATCTTTTCTTTCGAACAGTCTATTTGATATTGGCTGACATAAATCCTATATTTGTGCTTGAGGGTGATGCACCCGAGTTAAAGAGAGATGTGATGGCTGCAAGGAATGCCATCCAGTTTCGAGGAACGGCACCAAGGTTGGAAGCAGCATGTAGTAAAAAACCTGATGTTGGTAGGAGACGATTTAAAGGAGTTTTGAAGGAGGTTAGTTTTAAGGAGGTTTGAAACTCTGTACCCTCTGCCTATCCCACAAGGGATCTAGTGCGATCATAAAGGATCAGTTATATTAGAGGTGCTCAACGCACTGTGTGCCCATAGTGCAGTGCTATTCTTAGCTATGCCGTATTTTAAGCTGTAGTTGTCTTGGTGGACCTTAAATGGGATCTAATTGTGGCATCACAACTTACGAGTACTTTGAAGAGCATGTTACCCTACATATATAAAAAAATACCCTCATATCATAAGCAAATGATATGTTCTCTTGTTGGCACTGTTAGCTAGGTACATAATGATATAAACATGCTGTATTATGCACATCTTTTGACATTATTATGAAGTACTTAGGTTTTTTATCTACACTTTTATTTTACACTGGATGCCCCCTTGAACTTCATACCACCTAAAATTGATTTGATTGCATCTCTACCTCTCTCTCTTGTAAATTACCAATTTCGTTTTTTTCGGCTGTTCCTTTGGGTTTTCTTAATTTTATTTTTTTTCTTAGCCACACCAGTAGTGAAGTGACCAGTAAAAAAAAAAAATCATCCCATTTTCGAGCCATTTTCTAGTTTTTGCGAGACTAACGCATGGCAGTTGATTTTCAATAATGTTTATATAGATTTTACTTATCAACTTTTCATTACTATTTTACCCGCTTCAGATGCCACTAAATTCTGTTGTTGGCTTAAGACGTTTTTGTTAGACACAGGCTTGCCCCCTATTACATGGGACCGTAAATTGTCGGCGAAAAGTGGGTGTACTCAGCACACCTCTGCCACCTCGCTTGAGGAATATAGGCGTGACATTGTTTATTTTGTTACCTTAATTTGTGAATGGAGGCCTTTATTTGTATAGATACATTGTCAGCTAAAAGTGGGTGTATAAAATAAACCTTTGCCACGTGCTTAGGGGAATTTAGGCGTAACACTGTGTTTTAGAGTTGCAATATGATGTTATAATGAGTAGTAGTCATTTCTTTCTGGGCATGTTTATTGCTTTACTGGTTAGATTTTTATATTTAAAGGTTATTATTTGAATATAAGCAGTGATAGCCTAGTGGTTAGACTGTTGGACTGCAAACTCAGAGGTCTTGAGTGTAAACCCAGGCACTCGCCTCTTGTCTTTTCGAAAGCATGTGCATATTATAAATTAACTATCACTTGCTTTAACAGTGAAGGAAAACATCGTGAGGAAACCTGCATGCCTGACCAATCCGCACTGGGCCAGCGTGGTGGACTATGGCCTAAACCCTGTCAGTTTAAGAGGAGGCCCGTGGTGGAACAGTTTCTTAATGGGGCTAATATTATTATTATTTTATTATTTGAATATAGGTTGATTTTATCTTGAAATTGTGTATGAGTATAGAGTGCTAACTATTTTGTTTTTTTTTTTAGTGTGAATCCCTATTAAAATGTATGGGTGTTCAGTGCATAAAAGGAAATGGTGAAGCAGAGGCAACCTGTGCAAGTTTAAATGCACAAGGTGTTTGTATTTAGTTCTTAATCAGTTTGTGACATATTTTTGTAGAAGCTTTGTTCTAGTGTCTGTGAGTGTTGTTTCACTGATTTACGAAAAGGGCATCTTACCAATACAACCTTTTATCAAAACGTCCTAATAGCAAAATAACCTACAAGCAAATCATTCTATTAGCAACTAGCTCTAGAAGCAAATGGTTCTAATAGCAAAAGCGCATACTGTCAAACTTTAAGGTCAAATTTAAAGTATACTCAACATAACAAGAAAAATACTTCTGCTGTAATATTATATGATTATTTCTGCTGTATGGATTTTTTTCTTTGTCATTCCAGGTAACATTTACGTCCTCTGAATCAATCTCCAAAAAAAGACAAGGAGCAATAAGCTCACCAGGCCCTTTGGGGCAAAAATTCAAGCCTCCGGGCAAAGTGATGGTAGCGGGACAGGTGACGGCGGCATACCCTAGTGGTGGAGCTAGTCTGGTCCCCAACATCTCAGCACTAGCAAAGGGTCCAACAGGACGAGACGGACGTCCTCTGGACATCGTCGAAAGGTACAGCGGAGCCAAAGGACACGTGACGGCTGCATACCCTATTGGGAGCGCCAGTCTGGTCTTAGTAAACGTTGAGACGATTCAGGGGACGCAAGAAGGACAAAAGGCGGAAGCCGAGTCAAAACCCGGCGAATCTAGGGGAGATTTAGTGTCTTTCAATCTACCCTCGGTTGCTGAGGCGGAGGTCAAGGTGTCTGGCACTGCTGGACCCAAAGACTGTACCGCTCGAGTATCCGATGTTGGAGGAGTGCGAGACCTAATCTCCCCCCAAGAGACGCAAGCGTGCCAGCGGATACGCCAAGAGAAAGAGACGCGAGGTGCTGGTGAAACAGGCGGCCATTTCAACGACCCCGGGGCGGGAAGCCGCGCTTTCTAAACGAACCAGGGAGGTCAGCGACGAGGCCGAAGAAGTCGCAGGGGACCAAAAGCGAGCCCGCGTCGAGTCTTCTTTTAAAGACGACGTGTCAACGATGAGGATGGCAATCATCGCGGAGGGGCATCCGAAAAATATGCTGGATGCTGGAGCTGCTTGGGAGCTCAAACAGTCATTGTCAAAGATGATGAATGACCCGGTCCTTACAATCGAGTGGAAGGGTTTCCAGGCAGGAGTCATCAGCGTCACATGCACGGGTGAAGATGCGATCACCTGGCTGAGATCTTACGATGGTAACATTGTCGGAGGACGCAAAGTTATGGTGGTGAAAGACAAGGAGCTGTCCAGGTCTGTGAAGATGGCATGGAAGAGGACTAAAATTAACATGCAAGTTCCTCTCTCCAAAGAACTGCAAATGCTCGAGAGGCTCCACAAATCCATCTCGACGGACCACTGGAGGGTAGTCAGCACGACATCAGTAGGACTTCAGGCCAGAACCATCTTCCTTATGGACCAGAATTCTGCTGATGCCATCAGAAGGGCCGGATACATGCTGCATGCTGGGCTCGATCGCAGCTTTTTCAAAGTCCTTGACACTCCTGGGGACAAAGGAGGCTGTGGAATGGCCCACTGAATTGGCGGCTGAAACACCAGCCAACATGAACTAACCTGGCTTTGAACATAACACGGCCGCGGTTAGATATACTTCGCACCTATTTGTAGCTAGCAACTGTAAAAATTAATTTTATATCATTAATGTGCTAAGCTCTATTTATAAGCTTTCGTTGTTCGTATGACTGTCTGTCTTTCCTCAAATCAAATATTGTGATGTGCCATTTTTTAAGCACTTTCGTGTATCCGACTGAGTTGAATTTTGGTATACGCATGTAAAGTCGGTGACACTGTTATAATAGTACCATGGAGCTAGTCTCATGATGGAGTCGGAAGGTGGCCAGTGGAATTACCTAACTACTAACCACCCCGCCATGTTGGGCTTGTTGGATTTGTCTTGAGGAGTACTTTAGATCCGGATGGTGTCAACCTTCTGATGATGAAGCTGGAAGGAAGCCATATCTAGCCATAAGATATCTTCGTTGCGTTTATGTTATAAAAGTTTGTTTTTGAAAAGGTATTTTTAAATTAAAATTATTAGTATGATAGTTTTAGTAAACTGTATCATTTTAATTTGTCCTCACGTTAGCTGTGCTTGGATCAAACTTATTCAAAATAGGACCTTACCTATAGCTGTGCTCCAATTTTTCGGGCCGTTTTTTGGACTGTCACCTTCCAGTAGGAATAATATATAGATGGCATCAGCGGAAGGAGGCCACGGAAGGGGGAAATCACCTAGGGGCAGCTACTTGCGGATCATTCGGGCTTGTAACCAGCAATTTCGACAAGATTGAATGGTCTTGCGGGCGGATTCAACGACTTGGGCGTATCCTCCTTCCCATTAGGACGACAATTCTAGCCTAGACAACAGCAAACCGGAGGGGGGCGAGAAGGGGTAGGCACCAACTAAGGATACCTTACTACATCACCTTTATTCAAGCTGGAACAGACTTGGCTTAAGGTGCGTTTAGATCAATTTACATCATTAAAGCAACTACGGCTGTGTCAGATCACCAGCTGCGCAGTGCTAGATTTGATATAGCGTTAATACCTGGACCCTACGTCTTTAGGGGCCAAACGGGCGGCAAGCTGTTCCATAATTGCACAACCAATGACGTGGGAACTAGTAATTTTGGAAAATAATGCGATAATATATTTTGTGTTCCTGACTGTACTCTTTTAATTAAGGCCATTTTGACACTATGTTATCTTATATTAGGACCATTTGCTTCTAAGGCAAGTTACTAATAGCATGTGTTGCTAGTAGGTTGTTTTACTAAGGTGCCCTTTTGGTACGAAAGCGTCTCACTGATTAATTTATTTGACACATTTGCTTCATAGTAGTTAAAATCAGCTTCAGTATTTGCAATATCATTGAGCTAGTTCTCAATTTGAGATTGAAATTAAATGTCCTTGGTAAATGTATACACAGCTGGTTGATGCAGTAGTGTCCCAGGATTCTGACTGCTTCGCTTACGGCGCTCGACGTGTGTACCGCAACTTCAGCGTGTCCAACTCGGCGGGTGGAGGCGCGCTCCAAGGTTCCGTGGATTGCTACGATGCTGGGGCTATGTATAAAAATAATGGTAAGTATCTTTGGGAATTTTTGCCTCAAAATTTTAGTACCGTGCGGTAGAAAAAAAGGAATGAAGTGCTTTTAAGTTACCTCATAATAGAAAACTGAACACAGTCACACAATTACTAACTGACAATATGCTGCTATTCACCTCTGTTACACATAGTTTTTAGTTTTACAATAAGAGGTATTTTCTTATATGGTGGAACAGGAACAATAAGGTATTTTTTATATTGAAGTGAAGACGCCGCTCGATTGCGGGTAAGTCCAATTGCGATCGGCTCAGCGGCGGGTAGGCGCATTAGTGTCTATTGTGCGGTACTTGTATGGCACTTCTAGCTGTTTTTCTTCCGTGGGTACTGTAATGTGTGATGCATACAACATTGGTTAGTAACAGAGTTGGAACTATATTAAGTTGACCAACCCGTAATAGGCAAATATTTAATTAACTTTTTAATTACCACAATTTGTAGATATGACGTAATAGGGAATATGCGTGTATTTTTTATATTTTTATACGATACATTACATCAATATATAATTGCGAAAAAAATTTAAGCGTCAAAAACAAAATGTAAAGTACAAAAAAGAAAGTTTAAGATAGCAAACAGATAAGAGCACTTTAAACGCCCGCCATTTTGGCGCGCTTGGCTTGACGTCAAAATCGATAATAACAATCAACTAGTGAACAGCTGTAGAAGTAATTTATTTTTATTTTGCATTTTGCGACTATTATTCAATGGAACAACACTGTGTTGTGCCTTGGTGTAAAAATACAATAAGAAATGCACCCGATAGGTGCGGACTTAAAGAGAAAGTGGGGTAAAATCAGAAAAAGAGACATGGTATCTCCATCAACTTGTTTATATTGCTGTGAAGATCTCTTTAACGTAAGACTTAACTTAAATAAAGTAAACTAAAATTTTGTCTTTTGAGTAAATCGACAACAATAAGTAACAATAAAACTAACTCAATAGCAAACATCGTACAAATATGCACTTGTTGACATTTGTATTGTAGACTTTGACGTCATATTCAATCTGACCAATAGCGTGGCGTTCCAGCTACTTTGAATTTCCCACTCATTTTTTGTACTTTCAATAATTAGTTTCTTAATAAAAAAGTAATGATATTAAAAAAATATTGGTATAGACATTTGAAAAGTTTGTAAAAAAAATATTTGAACCTTATTTGAATTACACGCATATTCCCTATTATATACATATAATTAGGTCCGTTTGTCTAACTTGTCCTTTCTGGCTTACGTATGGTTTTAGATTAAACTCTGTCTTGAACTTTACATAAATCAATCTACTGTAATTATGCTATAAGTAATACGCTTTCTAATTTTGAAATGCTTTCGTGTAAGTATGTTTTGTTTAATAAAATAAATAAATACATAACGAGTTCAATTTGTAGGATTTGGTCGCAACAAGATGATAGCGTTGGCTCTTCTCTGCGGATGTGATTACGGCGTCGGCGCGTGCGGCTTATCTATAACTACGGTTGTCTCATTCCTGCACACTGTTCCAGATAATGAAATTATACCCAGGCAAGTTTGAAAGCTTGGCTAGGTGTCTATTAACTAACAAGCATTAAATGCTAAAGGGAACATATAACAGCTTTTCAAGGGATTTCACTTTTAATGAGAGACTCCCATTTCCTAGCAGTGAGATTTTATTATAAGGGTTGGAGTCTAATTGAGTGCAGTAATGCAATAATCCTTAACAATATAGTTCGTATTATAGGATACTTTTTTGTTTATGGCATCACGACGACGCGTATTATGCCAATGTCAAGTATTACGAATATAACTATTTATTTCTACATTAATTTAACTCCCCGATGAACTTGATGACAAGGATGATTATGAAATTGATGAAGTGTAGTAAAGCAATGGATACTTTACATACCAATTGCGACTGCCATTTTGAGGGGAATCGAAAAGGCACGTTTTATCACTTTGTTACAATTACCTTCACTCGTGCACATATAAAAATACATAATGGTTAATATTCTACTAACATTACACATTATTATTCGAACAAACACGTTTTGGAACATAAACAAATTGACAACATCACTTCGATTTCCTGCCAAAACTCTTCTCTAGTACTATGAGCACAATTTCATTTTTTTTTCTTTTTTTTATTAAGGTCTGCTCTGCGATTGATTCCTACTTCACCTGATAAAAATTGACGATAAGGATCGCTGACTCAAAAATAGCCTATTCACTCTGAAATAGACTGTGGAGACGGAAGTTAGACAGAATTCCGAATCTGAATGATTGAGCTAGACCCGCCTCCTCGTAAGACTAACTCCAGGCAATATGACTGAACACGACTGAGTCGCTTGGGGTGATTGTTGGACTTTGCTGGGATGGAGGTGACCAATCACGGCCGCTGCTTGTGAAGCACTGCTCTGGGACTACGTATAGACTCGAAAATAAAACCTAACGACGCGTGCAACTTCGGCCCTTAAAAAATCTATGCCATCGAAACAGTATTGCATAACTGCGCTCAATTCGTGTAAAGATCCTTAGTTTGTACGTCTCTCGCTAACCATTGTGCACCCAACCTGTGAAAGTGTATTGTGTTTAATAACAGGTTATTGTCCTGGGTGAGCGACCCGGAGATGTACGAGGAGCGACGGCGCTGGGTGTCCGCGCCGGGCCGCTGCGACCGGTGCGGGCACGCGGGTCGCACGCACGGCAAAAAGGGTTGTCCCGTTTGCGCCACGCACCAAGGCTGCACAGATAATGGACACAAGTATCTATACACTTTTATATATTCTACCAATATTATAAATGTGAAAGTTTGTTTGTTAAGATGGATGTTTGTCACGCAACAACGGCTGAACAGATTGGGATGAAATTTGGTTTAACTGGATTAACACATAGGATTTTTATCCCATAAAAATGTAAGGCTGCCTCGTTGGCCTGGTGGCAAAGCGCATCGCTTGGTGATCACGAGGTCGTGGCTACAAATCCTAGTCGGACATATGAAGGTTTTTTAAAGAAAACTGCCCAATATGAGTCCGGATTCTGAAATTGTACCCGGTATATTGTATCAGTTTGGTCGCAGGCCTGTTGGTGTGCGGTCGTTTCCCTAAGCAACTTTGCCACATTCACTTAAATTACCAGAGTTTCCCAAAGTTTTCAAGGGTTTGGATTTTATTTTTTCTTTTTTGAAATGGATCAGTACAAATGCGGTTTCTGTGGTGACCTACTGTCAGAAGGAGTGAATTGCACAGTTTGCTGTAAAGTTCTACATTACCAGTGTGCTGGAGTAACAGAATCCGGGTTCCGAAAACTCGGTGACAGAAAGTTAACATGGCGTTGTGCGAAGTGCAAGCAGTCTTCCTCTCAATTGCCGAGCTCACCTAAAGCTGAGTCCGACACAATGATATTAAAGGAAATCAGAGCCTTGTCTGCAAAGCTAGCCCCGTTGGAGTCTTTGATGGAGGATTTAAAGAGTCTACGTTCTGAGTTCACGCAATTAAAGACGTCTATTAGCGATACTAACAAGGCACTTCAAGATTTTAATGTCAAAATCAAAGACATGGAGAAGCGTATAATACAAGCAGAAAAATTACAGTGTCAAGTGAATTCGCTTCAGACCCAGCTAAATAAATTGGAGCAGGAATCTGATGCTAAAGATCAGTGGTCTAGGATGAATAATCTTGAGATAAAAGGAATCAACCAAGCTAAGAATGAAAACCTTTTTGAAATATTATGTAATATCGGTTCTAAGATTCAATATCCTGTCTCAAAGAACCATGTAAATTTTATTACTCGGGTACCCACGCGAGAAAAGGACAACCCTAAACCTATAATTGTCTGCTTCAACAATAGATACGTAAAAGAGGACTTCATTGCAGCCGCTAGAGCTATTTCTAAGAATGCTACACTCACAACAAAATACCTTGGGCTTGCAGGCGATCATAGAGTATTCATAAATGATCATTTAACCACCCGGAATAAGCTGCTGTTGTCAAAAACTAAAAAGATTGCAGTTGAAAAGGATTTTCGCTACATATAGGTCAAGCACGCCAAAATACATGCTCGAAAAACCGACACTTCCCCT
The DNA here is from genome assembly GCA_905147815.2 of Phalera bucephala. NCBI lineage: Eukaryota > Metazoa > Arthropoda > Insecta > Lepidoptera > Notodontidae > Phalera > Phalera bucephala. The sequence goes on along the minus strand of LR990617.1, from coordinate 20,303,801 downwards.
GTAATATTCATAAATTCCGAAAAAGATTTATCAAAGATAATATAATCACTTACTACTTACTTAACTTACATTATTTGATGTTAACTATATTAAAGTTTGAGAATCGCAAGTTAACGTGTGCTATCTCTGTATTCCTACATGTTCTGTGTCGCTGCGTACAGTCCTTTAAATTATTTATAAAATGTTTTACTTATTCAAATTCTATCTGTCGCACCGAAAACAACCTTAACAATATGTATATAAAATCCAGATTCAACTGTTCTTTGTTGCTGCTTGAGCCGTATAGCCTTTGGCACGATAACACTAATGATCCTATTGTTTGCACTGAACGACTATTCAATAAGGTTGTTCAAAGTTATGCATTATGTGTCTCTGTGTTTCGCTGTGTTCTGTGTGCTATGATATTTTTTATAATATCTACCCGCTTCCTTTGCTTTATAACATTAAATTTTATAACAATTTATTATAAGTTTCGATTATTAAGATTTAATATACGCGTAAATGTTTATAAAAATGATAAAGTAACATATAAAAATGGCTTCACTTAACATGTATTATCAAAATGTAAGAGGATTACGTACGAAAACAAATAACTTTTTTAGGAACGTGTGTCTAAATTCATATGATGTGATTGTCCTTACAGAAACTTGGTTAGTGGATGGTGTAGAAAATTGTGAATTGTTCGATAATAGATATTTAGTATGGAGACGCGACCGCGATTATGTTCGTACTTCGCAGTCACTGGGCGGAGGAGTTTTAATTGCGGTGAATAAAGACTTGTGTGTGGTAGAAAATTATGATTGGCGTAGTTCGGCAGAGGATATGTGGATAACTATTTCCCTAACACAAGGTAGGCCATCAAGTACCTATAATATACACATCTGTGCCGTTTATTTGTGCAAAGAAAACTTGGGTAACTCTTATAAAACTCAACTTCAGAATTTTATAAGTAACGTTAGCAACTTAATATCTATCAAACCATTAGATAAATATATTATTATGGGTGATTTCAACTTTAGTAATGAAGTGCAGTGGTACGAGTCCAGCGATAGTTCTGAACTTCTTCCCCGTGACCTGTCAGATCAAGTACTTATTGATTTCTTCGACTCCATAAATACTTGTAATTTGTCCCAATTTAATGGCGAACGGAACGCAAATGGCAGGCTATTGGATTTGGTATTTTCAAACAACTCCTTAGCCGTTGTGGAGTGTACCGATTCACTAGCCGTGCCTATAGACTCGCATCATGTACCTTTACTTGTCCGGGCGAATTTCTTCGAAATTCTCAAGTTACGAGAGGTTATTAATAAAAAATATATTTATAATAAAGGTAATTATGTAGCTATTAATGATACACTTAGCCTCATTAACTGGGAAAAATGCCTAAAATCGGATTCATTAGACGAAGCAACCAAGATATTCTATGATACATTATATGATCTTAGAGATAAATTCATTCCCTTAAAGTCTATCAAGCGTCAATCTTATCCAAAATGGTACAATTCAGCTTTGATAAAAGTGCTAAGGGAAAAAACGAAATATCACCGCAAATATAAAATTTACGGTAACTTATCGGACTTACAATCTTTCTCTATACTCCGAAGAAGAGCCATTGACATGGAGCGTACTTGCTTCAAACGTTACATGGATGAAGTCGAATCATCGATTACGCATAACCCTAAATTATTCTGGTCATACGTAAAGAGTAAGAAGTGCGCCAATAACTTTCCGAATATAATGCGCTACCAGGAAACATCGGCTGGAACAGGGGAAGAGATCAGTGACCTGTTCGCAACATATTTCTATTCTACATTCCAACAGTCCGATTTGGAAGATGAACCTGACTACGAGGTGAATTATGACACCAGCACATCAATTAATTCTGTCGAAATTTGTCCTGACAAGGTCTTACACTTACTCAAGACTTTAGATCTTACTAAGTCTGGTGGTCCGGATCTTATCCCCCCTTTATTTATTGTCAACTGTGCTGAGAATCTGGTGGTGCCCATCTCTATTTTGTTTAGGCGTTCTCTTTCAGAGGGTACGGTCCCAAAAATCTGGAAGACAGCCTATGTAACTCCAGTATTTAAAAAAGGTGATACATCTGATGTTAGCAATTACCGCCCAATCTCAAAGCTATGTCTATTCTCAAAAGTTATGGAAAGAGTGGTTCACACAGCAGTCTATTCTACACTGGCGGGTACATTCAGTGTTGAACAACATGGCTTTATCAAAAGCCGCTCCACTACGACTAATTTAGTATTATTTAATGAGTACATCACGGAACACATGGACCGACGTGCCCAGATAGACGTAATTTATACTGATTACAGTAAGTGCTTTGATCGTATAGATCATCGAGTGTTACTGCGGAAATTGATGTCTGCTGGAATACATGGCGATCTATATCGATGGTTTGCATCATACATTGAGAACCGGAGTCAAGCAGTCGTGTTAAACGGTTATACCTCCACTTGGAAGTCTATACCATCAGGTGTACCGCAAGGTTCGTTGCTAGGTCCGCTCTTATTTACCATCTTCATTTCGGACGTCACCAAGTGTTTCAAATATTCAACTATTTTGCTATATGCCGACGATATGAAAATATTAAAAACAATACGTAATGTGTCGGATACTCTGAAACTCCAACAAGATCTAAATAGGTTCTCTAATTATTATATGGCAAACAGACTCCAATTGAACGTCTCCAAGTGTCATAGCATAACGTTTTCTAGGTTAAAAAATACTATTCACGCTGATTATAGTTTCTACAATCACATCATAACAAAAGTTTCTAACATTAAAGATTTAGGTATAATACACGACAATAAACTAATATTCGACATACATATAGACTATATAGTTAAAAGGGCATCCAAAGCATTAGGTTTCATAATGAGAACGTGTGCCAGCTTTCAATCCCTTAAACCGATAAAAATTTTATATTGCTCATTCGTACGTAGTCTTCTTGAATATGCATCGCAGGTCTGGAACCCCCAGTATAATATATATATCTTAAGAATTGAACAAGTACAAAGGAGATTTTTGAAATATCTTGATTTTAAAACACGGGAACCCTCAATTGACTATTATCACCGGTGTCGAAAATACCATTTTCTGCCATTAGAAAACAGACGAAACATAAATGATGTATGCTTTTTAATGAAACTGGCTAAAGGCTCAATAGACTGTCCTAATTTATTAGCAAAAATACCCCTGCGCACAAATCACCTAGGCTTTAGACAGATACCTTTGTTAGACTTGCCGTTTGCGAGTACTAATTATAGGCAAAATGCATTTTTATTGCGAAGTTCTGGCAGCTTTAACAGATTATCGTTGAGATTGGATATAGATTTGTATTGCACTAGCGATAACTTAATGAAAAAGGAATTAGCCAAGGATTTCTTTTTTTCTAATTAATCACCAGTTAATCGCTGGTTAAAATTAATAATAGCTATTATTCATTGTTTGTCTTATTTTTCCTTTTTTAGTTTGTTTAACTTTTCCTTGTTGCTTTTTTTTTGTGCTCTGGTTTATTACTTTTGTCTGATTTAAAAGATGCTTTTATCAAAAGTGCTTAGTTAATTAATTTAATTTGTTACAAATTGGTGGAGGCTTGTCATTAGCAATTAAGTTATTATATTTTTTTATGTCGTTGTGTAATTAGACTGTAAGCCTTCATAAAATAAATAAATAAATAAATAAATAAATAAATAAATAGGCTATTTCTATTACATGGGGCCTTACATCGTCGGCGAAAAATGGGTGTACTCAGTAAACCTCTGCCACCCCCATTTGGGGAATATAGGCGTGACGATGTGTGTAAAAAAGTAAGGTTCTTGTCTAAAGTCAACGCGGACCAAGTCCCGACAGAAACTAGTAAAAAATATTTATAAAACCTACATAGCACTAACGACGTAAGGTGCTAGTATAATAGAAGGCGAAGGTATTTCCATTATACGGGGCATAATTTCAGATACCGAACTGATGCTGAGAAATCTTTGATAAAATAACCTCAATACTATTTTGTCCGACCTAAAATTCGAAACCAGGATTTCGTAATCATATCCATTCTTAGTTGGCTCAAACGACTTAGTCCAATGGTTATGTGCTTAAGCCGCTCCGCCCAATGGAATGAATAGTCGCGGATTCGATCCCCGCTCGAGACAAATCTGTGTCGCCCACGAATTTTTAATTCAGTCTAGGTGTTTGTATATGTCAATATTATGTTTGTCGACGCATCCACGACACAGGAATAATTCCTAGTGTGGGGTTACGTTTTTTAAAAGAAGATGTAATCACCAGCCGCACCATGCGCCACTAAATCAATGGGGTAGCTTTTTGTGTTTTTCCGTTCCGTTCCGTTCCGTCCAGGGTTCTGTACCTAAGTTTCCAAATGTAGCCAAGGACAATGAACAGTTTCTACTACCCTCCCGATGCCCTTACATCCTTTTTTTCTTCGGCCCTCCGGCCGGTGCAGAGCACCACGGCCAGACACCTAGTATACGCCCTCGCCCATAGCGACTGCCCAAGCCGAGGCCGTTTCTCCTTGAGGCGCCCTTGAGCTAGTTGCCCCCTTGCCCTTCTGGCTCGAGCGTAGTGGTTGCACGCTCGCCCTCTTGTCCGGTGAAGCTGTAAAGGCCCCGCGGCTAACAGCGTAGATCATTCACACACACACACACACTCACAAAATGAACAGTTTCTGAATTTTCATCTTTTCTCGTAGGTCGAAGGTGGCAGAAATGAAGCGCGAATTGTCGCTTCGCACACGGGCGTTGTCGTCTGGCATGTTGTTCCCTGAACCCAAGGTTATGAAGGAGTTCTTGAACAGACCCCAAGACAAGATAGACTTGAATGGTTTGAATGGTCCGACACCAAGCCTCATTCAGTTCGTGGTAATTATCTAGTTGTTTTGTTTCTTCATATGGTTATAGTTGATTACGGTTTTGCAAAATAACGGTTGATAATTTCGCGTTTTATTTAGTAGCGGACTTGAACTCGGGGCACCAGATTACTTGAAAATGCATATCACACCATTACCGCGCTTCGTATTGCTGCATACTGCACAGGCGCCTTAGACACGGACTGTTGAAGAATGAAATTGTTAACATCAAACAAATTGTATTTTTTTTGCAGAAATTAATGTCGAATAAATTAGACTGGTCAGAAAGATACTGCGTTGAAAAATTCCTACCCGTCTTAACTAAGTGGCACTTACGGGAAGCGGTGCCGTGTAGGACTATCAAGGCAATACAGATTAAAAAGAAAAGGACTCCTAGAGGTGAGAGTGATAACAAATAAGAAAAACACAATGAATCCGAAGAACACGCTTGCAGTAAACTTAATGTCTAAATAAATCTTCTATCCATACGAGTATAATAAAACTGTAACCGAGTCGGATCTGTACGTTGAATATTTTTCAAAAATTTTTGTTGGGGTACATTTCCTTATTGATATAGAGGCCGTGACAATTTTTTTTGGAATTATAGTCTGTCTGTCTTTCTGTCTGTCTGTCTCTTGGGGTTTTCAATCACACAAAAACTACTGAACTGATTTGAATGAAATTGGGTATGGTAATAACTTATACCCTAACTTAAAATAATAAATACTTTTTATCCTGGAAACAACAATCAATCCTATCGCGGGATAAACATATTTTTTTTTAATTTTTATTATTGTTAGTCTTGAGCTGCAATATAACGATAAAATGCGTGATTTTGCTATACATGAATTCCTCTATGAACTGATATTGGTCTCGGGAGCCAGTCTATTGCCATATACCGAGCACAATTCCAGACCTGATACTGTTTTTTTTTTTCAATAGAAAAACCACATTTGTCCAACCTAGGTTTTGAACCCGGGATATCATGATCGCAAACCACATTATCCGCCACTAGACCTATGAGACAACCAGCCGGCTGCTGCTAGCAGAGGAAGTTTGATGTGATTTTATGTATTTTAAATTATAACAGGTGTTCCCAGTTTTGAAGTTGTATGGGGCGACATAGATCGACAATACGAAGGACTGATACCCGATGATCAATTTGAAGGTAATTAACTTGATAAAGTACGAAAATAAATTCCCATACATTCAGAATCTAATACGTAAATTTGACTATTCGCAGACGATGAGGAACCATTATCTGTATGGACTACTATAGAAAGGCAAGATTTGATGCGACAATTTTACCCTGAATTAGTGGAATCCTTTGAGGAGTCCATAAAAAAACCACCGAAAGAAAAGAAATCTCGTAAGAAAAAAGAAAAAGATAATCAGGATATTCCCGATAAACCCAAAAGGAAGTACAACAGAAAACCTAAGAACGTACCAGTTATCAATGACCTAAACGAATCTCTAAAAACCTTAGAATTGAAGGATACAAATTTGAATTCAAGTAAACTCAATATCAGTGTATCAGTAAACAAATTGAAGAGAAAACATAAAAACAGCTCAAAGAAAAGACAAAAAACTATAGATAGTTTTATTGCAAGCAAGAAGAAGAGAACGAATAAGAAATTAATGAACTCATTGAGAAATAGCTTCAAAAGGATGTCTTTAATAGATGTTAACACGCCTTTCACTGATATGTTTAGCGAGTTTAAATATTCTGACGATCTTTTTGATGGAAAAGAAAACATTAATTCCGGCAATTTGTGTAACGGTAAAGAAGTCTATAATAAACATTTCTTGAGTTTGCTAGATAATTCTGAAGGGGGTGAAGATGAGTGTGATATTTCAGATATTATTGATAAAATAGTATCAAGACCTGCTGAAGTGCAAACAGTAAAAGTTGATGACAATATAGTCAGGCTTATATTCGAAAAATACTCTACACCCAAGAAAGTAAGTTTGAGAAAGTCGGTATTGACTCAAATACATAATAATTGTTCGACCCCCTGTGGTAGTCCTAGTATAAAAAGCAGTTTTAGGTTTAGTACAAATAGTTGTAACAATTCAATAAGTGCTAAAGCGAACACTAGTTATTTCTTCGATAAGTTGACTGAAGATAGTGACGCCTTTGAAATGTCTCTAGAACATAAGAGCGCAGTGATTCATTTAGATTCAACTGTTGATTATAGTTTGCCTGATGTTTGTCTGTAAATAAATGTGTATTCGGTAGTACGAGTACGATACGAGTTTGTTTTTTTTGTCTGGAGTTTTGAAAGTTTGACCCTACAAATATTCTTTATCAACCAATACCAACAGGTAACTCCTGATTAAGCCACGACTTTAACGTATTCATGTGTTTACCACATCTATGTATATATATATATAGTGCTACAAGCATCGATTAAATGTAGGTAGATGCACACACTCCGCTCGAAAAATGGCACCACTTGAAGGGAGATAAAAATGGGCGGTACGAAAAAATAAGCCTTGTTCCGCTTTTAGTTGCTTGTTTACTGCATGACGAACATGCCGAGCTGTGCAATAAAAAACTAAAAATTATAAAAAATAAAGTAGCAAAAAAGGAGTGGGTTGTCTTATTTTCAGGCTTGTCTTTATTCGCGTTAAAATGATGCTTTCCACAATTATATTGTTCATTTAGAACATTGTATGCCGTCCGCAACTGTCTCTTTCTTTTTTAAGTGCGGAAGCGAAACAAAATTTAATCTCTAGATCAAGGTCGCTGGAACAAAAACAAGGAGTCGACATTATGTTGATTTATTTTATTACATATTTTTTTAAATGTTCGGAATAGTCTAATTTTAGATTTCCACAAAATGAGATTCAAAGAGAACAATGGAGGACTATTGTAGAACGAACGTGAGGTGACGAATATTATTACCTAACGCGTTTACTGTGGTTTGTTCGATTCACTTTTGTAAGGAGGATTGTATATAACGGCGAAAGGTTTGAATAGGTTAAAATAAAAGGCTGTTCCAAATTGACAGGTAATGTTAATCTATACCAATATGATACCAATCATGGATACATTACCGTGGATTGAGCACTCTGCGAAAAGAAACGTGATGACAAGTATACTCACTTAGAGCCCTACGTCTCTTTCTAGGTAGGGTGACCAAATTTTGGTAGCATTATGGATTTGTTGACATACAATTAACGTATAATTCTCGGGCACTGTTTATTGTCGTAATTATTCCTTTCTACGCATATGCCACATCTTAAGTGAGTAGTAGTCATAGTTTTTGATTATATTGCCCATTTTTTGGTGACTACATTTTTTTCAGAATCTGTATTTCAGCTACAAATATCGCAAAAATTAAGGATAGTCTCCTAGGGCCATTTTTCTGTATCTACAACGGTTGAGATTGCTGCCCTTTCTGTGCCATCTTAATCCATCCTGTATATACAGACGAATTAAGAACCTAGTTCGGTGATAAATGGTTTACAGCGTTTTCAAACCATAACATAAATAGATATAGTCCGTATTTGTTCTACCTTATGGTCACTGTACTGCATAGTAATGGGTGTGAGCGTGACACCGTGCTCTAGGTAATTGATCTTACTCATTATGGTTTCTCGAGTTGTTTAAATCATAGAAAATTCAATGCTGTATCAGTGAGTAAGAGTTTATTTTTCTTAAGTAATATTTTGACAGTACTTAATCCGTTTAGGGTTATAAATTCGTGATACCAATACACAAATTAAAGTCAAAGCGCTGATCTCAGAAGATACTATACGGATTTTCATTCTGTTTTAATTCACGATGAAGGTTTGAGTGTCTAATTAATGAATATTCTGTGCCAATTAGAACTATGATAATATTTGTCCATGCTATTCGCTTCAATTTTTTTTTCTTAAGGTATTCTTTTAAATTACCTTTTTAATGATTTATATTAAATAAAAATGTTAAAGTGCTAAAGCATAGCGTGTTGTGCCTAACAACCAATAAATAAAATGTATTATACCGGTACTACTTTCAATATCAAATAAAAATCCTATTTAGATTAACATTCGACTAAATATATATTGTTCTAATGTTGTGGTAATAATGAGTCCACTCCTTTTGTGTTCTACCGACGAGCTACGGTTTTAAAATTTTATTGCTTTTTGTCCATTGCTTTGCAAATACAACTTTAAGTGATATGAGTAAGGTATAATATGCCCTATTCTATGTTTATTTTATAACTATAACTACGTATTTAAGTGGAATTGGGGGCGTTTTTTAGTGTAACTTGAACGGGAGTGTGTATCTTGTTATGATATATCGATGGCTACAAGGATCTTTTGGTCCATGGATAACACTGACAGGGGGCGTTGGCGTTAAATTAGGGTTAACATTTATTAAAATTTCCCTACTTCCAAGGAGATATTTCAGCAGGTGAGTCCGCACGGTTACTAATTTAAAAAAGAACTGGTAAATTTTATAGTAAAGGGCAACCCTGCAAGGGCCCGCGGCCGAATTCGGATCGGAGGATCTTTTCATCTTTATGACTATAACTCTATAATGAATTGACTGACTGATTTTTGTACGGAGTTCCTTATATAAAGTAGATGAGCACTAAAAAAAGACTAGAAAATTCAGCTCCTAAAGGGGGAATATTACCCTTAATTATTTAGATATAATATAAAGGATAGAAATAAAAAGAAGTAGAGTTTCGTTCTACCCTTTTACTTGGTACTAAAAATCATCACAAATGACTTTGCTAAGGCTTATATATAGCTTAGATATATAGGACACATCCCCACTACTTTGATTTTGGCCGGGTGTCAGAGGGTATGTCAACATGGCGGCTCGGCTCGGCTGATAGCGATTGACAGGAGAGTCGACTATCGTGGCGTGGCTTGGCGTGGCGTGGCTTGACATTGACTTGGCGTGGCGTGGCGTGGCTCAGCTTGCCGTGGCAAGTGACTTGGCGTTACAATAATCTATAAATTTCTTAATTATATATCGTTCAACGTAACACGATCTTATTCACAAAATGTTTTTACTCCGCCGACTGCATAAATGAATCAAACTCCTACGTGGTGAAATGGAATAATTTCCGTGGCGTGTTAAAATAGCTTTCCGTGAATGTCGTACTACGATACTAAAAGCTAACTGAAATTGGGCCCCGATCGATCAGCTGTCCCGGCAATAAGTTCGCCCCCCTATTGTGTATGATGTCGTTTTGGCGACAATTGGCTGTTTGAATTTTTAATGTGTATTCATTCATTACGTTCATCTTTTTTGGAGTAACGATCGTGATAATATAATGTACAATTTCGACAAAGATCTTTTAACCCGTTGATGACATTGATAGGGGGGCGTTGGTGTGAAATGAGGGTAACTATTTAATACAATGTTTCTACTTGCAAGGAGATATTTCAACAGGTGGGTACGCACGGTTACTAATTAAAAAAGAACTTGGGTAAATTTCAGATTAGCAGTAACGGCGTAAATGTATGTCAGCTAAGAATGTGCCCGCAGCCATGTAACAAACTTCTGGCATTCATTGGCCTGCCTGACGTCTGTCGAGTAACACGTATTAATAAAAAATCACAAAATACGTAAATGCGTGGTGTAAGAGCGCGATTTAAGGTCACAAAATCACTATAACGCAAGCGGAACTACTTTCCATACATAAGTTTATTATATTTTCATGTATTTACTAATATCTATATCATCACGCCCGATCTCTTGCGGGATAGGCAGAGAGTACAGAGTTCCAACAGGTTCCAGGCTTTACTAGTAAATAAAATAAAAATGAATTTGGCTTTGTGGACTGAGAGGGCCTCAAGCGCACTTCAACCCGATGGGATCTTTTGTGCAAAGAGAATATAATCACTACGTTATAAGAGGCGGAACTTTATACTAGAGCACGAAATTGCAAATTGTATGGAACTCACGAGGAAGTTCTACCACCATGATAAGATTAAATGTTATTGCTGCCAATATAAAATTATGATATGCTGCCAACCTAATAGAACAATACTGCTAACATAACAAACGAATAGGGATGTAACCTTGACGTTAAATTTAATCGATATATCGATATGTAACAGTTTTAGGATTCCGTAGCTTAACAGGTTCAGTGTACCTACTGAGGGAAATACTACCGTATTCCCCTTTCTAAAGACGTGAATATATAGAAAGAAAAAATGTACCGCTTTAACTACAAAAAAATACTGCTTCAGTGAACAAAAAAACTTTTTTTTTCTATTTCGAATCTATTTGGATAAGATCAATCACTTCCACGGCTATTAACAATGCAATAATTATTTGAAACAAACAACCAACCAAACAAAGATGCCCGGTGGCATCTTTGTTTGGTTGGTTGGAACAGTTATAGCATGATAGTGAACATATATTCATCGCACAAACATTTTCTCCTTATCTAATTACACCCGGAACTTTCATTAATATAAATGAGTACGTTAATACAGTGTAGTACTTTTAAAAATATAAAACCAAAAAACAGGCAACGAAAATCTTACTGCAGTTATATTAATCTTTAAGAAAAGACTTTGTGTGGTCCTCGGCTTTGTGCAATGGAAAATATTTTAACAAATCATCGTCCAATGCTTTTATAGCGAAATGTTTTTTTTTTATTATAATCTTTGGGACGGAAATGCTTGCCGCAAATGTAGTTTAATTGATGCAGATTTTCGATGGGAATATACGCCAAAACTTCATTTCCACATGCCGCCACCCATTGCTAACATCTGTAAAAATAAGTTTCCGTGTCAAAAAGAGGTAAAAAAAAACTACTATAATCTTTGATATAATAAGAATAATTATTTCTTTAGCATTGAAAAACATAAAGAGTACCATATGCTTTGGTATTAAATTCATATTATTAACATTACGAATATAAGGTATCGATAACATGACTACAACACTATTTTTACGTGGTTCATATTTAACTGAATCGCAAAAAACTTTAATGACTTTAAATGAATGTAAAATTGTATTATAGCAGAAACCTAAGAGCAGAAACATATTACCGATCTTCATCCAGAGGAAATAGCCATAAAAATTATTTTCTGCTCACCCACCAGACTTGTTTTTATTTGACAGATCTCGCATTTAATTTTGCTCATTTTTGAATTCAAACCGTGATACGGAAAACAAAGCTAATTATATTTATTCATACAACAACAACTTCTAAAGGGATTTTGAAATAACGAATTCAATATGGCGGAACAGTATAATGCACCTAAATTGAAAAGTAGGCAGTTATAAAGTATATATTGAGCATACACGGCTTTCGCTAACGGGTTTAAAAAGACAGTGACTTCAATACAAATCGTTATTCCTACAGAACTTCCGCCAGCCTGCTTTTGTGTTGTAAAACAAAAAAACCGATTAAAGTTACAAATATAAATTTGACATTCAATGTTGCCAATAAAACACCAATTGGTGTTTCCGTCTTTATGGGAAAATGTTGGATGATTTTGTCACTTATAATTATGTACTATACAAATACCTATTTTATTAATTCTGTTGGTTCCCAAAGGGTGCAATTTCATTGGAATATTTTGAAAAGAAATAAGCTATTTGCTCAAAGCGAATATTGCACATAATTCTTTATTATATAATTGCCGTATGGATCCGGTAAAGAATAGTTTTACCCCATTTGTTCTCAGCCGTGTCGTAGAGAGCAATTGGGGAATTAACCAGGACTTTTGTCGCTTCTTTTGTTTAAAGGTTCCACACTAGTAATTATTCTTGTCGTTGGTACGTTTACAAACATAAAAATCACACAAATGAATACCCACCCAGACCTAAACAAAATGTGCGAGTCACACAAAGATTGTTACTGTTTATTGTACTGGTTATTGGTACGGAGCGGCGACTGCTCTTAACGTCTGGACCAAGCACTGGTCACTGGAAAAATGAAATGGGCAACAATCTTTTCCTGAGTTTGTTGAAGGGATACGCATTTTGTAAATTTGTATTTATTTTACCAGCTCTTAATAGACTGCAATTAAAAAAATGTTAATAAAAATTTATATTCATAATATTTGTCGTCAGATGGCCAAACCAACTAGCACAAGAGCTCAATCTTTAGACTCAGATATGCGCGGGGTTAGGTTTCCAAACAGCTAAACTTAATAATTGCCCATCAGTTATTTAATCACATAACTTATCCACATGAAACACAATATCAACCATTTAATTATCAAAAGGGCAGGACGACCATTTTGACGCGTCGTTATCGCATCGTTCTCCATGTTCTGTTCATCTTCCTAATTCAAAATCCCGTTGACTCTTGCGTTCCGTCAGCACGCGGCCGTAGCGCTGACTAGCGGACGACCCGCGCACTATTTTCCGCAGATAATAACCACGCCGACACGGCCAACCTGACATGCGCCCGTCCTCGGGCGCCAATCATGCGCACATTTCGTTAACCATTCCTTCGGTCCTGAAAGTAAATCTCGTTTACATTTTGCACATAATATTTACCGACATCTTCAGCATCATCAACCAGCAAATCTAGTAACTTTATATAGGCTCAGAATGACCACTTTCTCAAAATGACCACTTTCCCAAAATGACTACTTAATCGCCTGAATTAAATGAGTTATTATTATCACTATTAATCGTCACCATCACATGTCCAGCTGGTCCCAACATCGAGGTACCACTGTAACATTATCACCACCGCAATTTACCTCCACATGTAACCATCGCACGTCCAGCTGATCCCAACATCGAGGTACCACTGTTACATCATCACCATCATTGCCACCTTTGTCCATTAAACTCAACCACCACATGCCCAGCTGATCCTTGAAGAGATCACTGTAACATGGATGATAATTTTGTCACAATATTTTCTCCACAATACGCCATTATCATCACCGCTTCCATGCTCGGCTAACCTTGAAGTTACCGCATTTTCCGTCATTTTCCATCATCCACAGGTTTCTGCCAAACAATAATGGTATTATTATACCAATTTTAACTTATGCTCAAGAATGGGACTGTCCTCGAATTGTTATAATGGAGATGCACCAGAATTAGTGACTAATATCAGCTGAATCTCAAGCATTGTTATTTGCTGACACAGTATCAGCCGCAATAGGCTGACTAAAAATACTTTTGCCATCTTCACTGGATGTCACAATCCCAAGACTAATAACTTTCGTAAGCCGGAGGTCTATAAAATATCTCTTTCAGACTTTAACGTATTGCAGCACAAAATACTACTTTAAGCATTCTCGTGATTCTCGGGCATGACAATCGCTTTAAAGACCAGAGAATTCTTTACTCGCCAGCTGATGCCGAACACCACTGCGAACACACACACCTAGTTCATACCCTCTCCCATGACGATTGTCTCAGCACGCCCTCAACCTCTGAAAACGACCCCGTTTCTCCTAGTGGCGCCCTGGAGTTGGTTATACCCTCTTTACCCCTTGGCTGCGGCGAAAAGGGGTGAGAGAGAAAAATAGCTGCACTGGCCTCACAGACAACAACATACGCATTCACACACATACAAACAACTGTATTTAACACAAAGTGCCCGTACCCCGAGGTACAGATAGTACCTTGTACTCCAAAAGATATGGTTCCCAGTAAACACGATGTAAATCAGTCAATAGAATAGTGCTTGCTCGGTATAAAAAAAAACAAGCACTCCGATATACAGTTAATAAACTCAAATAAACCCTAAACGAATGTTATATTATACGACTCGTTCAGTTTTGTTCCCGATAGCAGTAAGTCATCTAGCGAAAAAGATAACTAGACAGATAGAAGACTACGGAACCATATCATTCTGTTCTGTGTTTTTTTGAATGACTTCAATCTCCAGATTCGAATAAATTTACTAATTGAACAATAATTGATTACAAAAGCGTTAATTCTGTTTTAGACTATGCATTACCCATACATGCATTACACAAGCCTGTCAGTCGGTGCAACAATTATGTTCATAATTTCGTATACTCAAGTACTGTAAACAAATAAACTCAGTTATGAACATATAGAGCTGGCCTAGCATACATGATATACACATGCTCCACTGCGCGCACTAATATCTTTTGAGTTTATATGAATTATAGCGCGACTTCACTTCAGAACTGAACTTTAGTTGGGGACCTTATTTACACCACTAAAATAAATCGCTCCATAGATGTACAAGCTGACATCAGCATAGCAATCCATATCCGTGCCTGATGAACGTTCTGATTCTACCTATAAAGAATGATATTATTTGCTAGAACCTGGTATTTTCAGAATAGTAGGTCTTATTTCACATACCACTATACAGTTACCCAACTAGATGACGCGTCTATCTATAGAAGCTTCTAATGTGCTCTAGCTATTGTATAAAACCGCTATTCATTTAACCCGCAATATCTGTAGGCATACATGATCAACAAAAACCAAGCACCGGACGAAGCTAGCTTAGCTTAAGCTGCTTTCCTAGATCGATAAAATTTGCCTTCCAATATAAAGCACGTTTTTTTACTTATTTTTACTACTTGACAAATAAAAAGCCTCCGAAAACACAGTCACTAGACAAACAAATATTAACCGATAAATTTGCGTGGAGCCTATGTCTAAATGACAAACCATAATATTTTGAATAAAAAGGAATTACGAACCATGTAGGAACAAAGATTTTTAAATTAGTTACCCTTTAGGTACCAAGTGCCCACAAAAAGTATACATGACTCATGCAATTGAATTTGACAAATTGACATTTGTTATTTCATTTTTCTTTTAAATTAACTTGCCAAACTTGACATTGACAGAATCATCGGTAAGCGATGGAGCCATAGATTATAATTGGAACTTGGGAAACGAAATGCATAACTGCCATTACATAATTATACCACACCCGACGCAGAGAAGGACGCTATTAGATCGTTATTCAACAATATCACACTTAAATATCTTGTGAACGTTTGGCCTATACTCTGTAACTATTCCAAATGTAGGCGCGTCAAGTACACTGTTGTAGCTATACTAATGAATCTCGGGTGAGGTATCTACGATATTTGATCATCACTATCCACTACAGATACAGTGCAGATAAGATTTCATACATATGAAAGGTCGTGCACCTCGCAGGGTCAACAGAAAACATAGATTTCAATAGTTTTTTTAACCACACTTCCGATCAATCACTATTCTAGAATTCATTATTTTACCGTTTGCCTCCCTCGCAGGCTATGCCTTACACACTCACCACCTTGAGCTTTCCCTTCGTAATCAGTTTGGAAATGCTTACGCTTGCTATCCTTTTTACACTTGAGTCAAGAAAAAATTAATTGTCATACCCGTAGTATGTAAATTACCGATCACCACCTGCTTTCCACACAACTTTGTTATCCGAAGCTTCAAATTCTATGGGGCAGATACAGGGATCTAGGTTTTTGCAGACGAAGCACGTAAGAATCCAGCGTCTTTCATGAAACACTGCATCTGTGAAACTTCCAAATTCAGTTTATAAACAGTTCCTAATCTTACGACCTTGTTCACCGTATCTTACGCTAGACTCGTGGATGTCGCAGTAAACGACATCTGTCGCAACATCACCGGATATCCAAAGCTGACTCCACTAATCATGGCCTACCCTTAGCAGGCATAGCGCCACCCGAAGTTCGGCGAGATATGGCCTACTCCGTAGAAAAGTCAAAACAAGAGTCTAACAGCCGACATACTTCCTATGGCCACCAAATCTCACTTGAGACACAACAGTGAGACAATGGAGAGTAAGAAATACCTACCGCCCCTGTTTGCCCCATGTCAAGGCCAATCTACGCGGAGGCCCCAACTACCAAGGCCGGTGTAGAGGGTAAATCATAAAATCAGCTACGCACTCAGATTGGTAGAGGCAGCCAAAATCCGTGCACATGGAGACTCAAAGATCCAAATTTAATAGCCCGCGATTGTAGCGTCACCTCACAGGCCAAGTCGCACTCGCCGGTCCGCCCTTTGTGCCCCAGCCAGCACCTACAAGGAACGAGCCCAGCGCCGCCACAGACGGCGCGGCCGGTCTAGTCATTGGAACTAGCCATTGAAAAATTGACACTGAAAGAAAAGACCGCTTTAATAACAATACGCAGTAAAATATTCAGTCCCTTTCGTTCCTTTACTATGTGCTACAAAGTCCATTCGTGATACGATGCCTCGAACGACAAATCGTGATTACGTGGTAAAAATTCCATAAATACACATCTTGCGTAATACATCTCCCAGTACGGACACCGGTCGAAGAATTCCTAATAACCGATCATTTTCGTTCATTATAGCCATAGAAATATACCTCATGAACATAGTTTTGTAGTTTCAATACTAATCTTTGTAAGACACTATCAGCTTATTGAGTTTATATTTGTCTACCAACAGCTTTCGTAAAGACTACAAGAAAAAAAAAGCAGTACCTCAAGATCCTTGCATAATAAGATCAAGGATCACCTCGATCCTTTGCACAAACCGTCTGTATCACCATGGGGATCGAACTCGATGAACATCGGTGGCATTTGTTTTTGGGGTCCGCTGGCCAGCGGCAGCAAACATTCATATTTCCGTCGCGTTTGTATTTTCAACATACAACGAATCACTGAGCGTTTGGGAAACTATCCCCATCGACATCGTGGTTCAGATCCCACTTCTGATGTCGTCAGATGGCCAAACCAACTAGCACAAGAGCTCAATCTTTAGACTCTGACATGCGCCGGGTTAGGTTTCCAAACAGCTAAACTCAATAATTGCCCATCAGTTATTTAATCACATAACTTATCCACATGAAACACAATATCAACCATTTAATTATCAAAAGGGCAGGACGACCATTTTGACACGTCATCGCATCGTTCTCCATGTTCTGTTCATCTTCCTAATTCAAAATCCCGTTGACTCTCGCGTTCTATCAGCACGCGGCCGTAGCGCTGACTAGCGGACGACCCGCGCACTATTTGCCACAGATAATAACCACGCCGAAATATTCATAAAAAAATTATATTCATTGTGATTTTAAATTGTGGAAAAAAAAATCATATAGTAAGCAACCGCGAGCCTCCCACTACTAGTAATATTGTTACCTCTATCAGTCTTGTCCGGTGGAGCTGCAAAGGCCCGGGCCAACAGCGTAGATCATTCTCAGACACACCTCTATCGGATCGACATAATATCGGTGTGGTCCCTACCATCAAGAGCAACAGAGATATATATCCATCTGGATATATGTTTACTCCTAATTATTTATCGGGTTCAAAGCTACGTTGGCATAATTTTAAGTGGTTAGACTTTTTTCGACGAGCCGAAGTGACTGTCATGAAGTGATATTTCACTTGATGACAGCGTAACTTCCGATTTTAGCCGCGAGCCAAAACATTCTAGTGGGAATGTACGTGCATTATTGTGTTAGTATAATTTTCCATTGTAGAACAAAGGTTGCCTCCAGAGATCACCACGGCAAACGGCTTTGTGCTGCATGCATCAAACATTGGTTTATAAATAAATATGTATGTCTATTGCTTAAAGTAATATGCCCATGATATTTTGCGAAATATAAAGGAATCGTCAAATGTAAAACTTCATTCATTTATTCGATAGCTATGAGGAGACCAATTTTATTCTCAGTGGTTCTTTTGTGGAAACAGGTTCCAATCTTACAAGCATAATATCAATGCCTCTGACGCTATATTTTTGTCCGTACAATTCCGCACTACCAATTTAATTCCACGAACGTACTCGATAATTGAATTTCACAGCGGAAATTGTTATTTCATGGTATCTATGCCGTAGAGTGCAGTATAACCTACCTATCTAGAGACTAGATAACACCTACTAAGGTAGGAGATTTTAAATGACAGGGTGAAATAATAAGCCTAGTCTATACGAAAATAAGTGCTGCATTATCGCTGGGTTATATTAAAATAATATGTCAATTTCCCTCAATATTTATTACAAACCTAGGACGTGAAAAATATAAAGTAACAGATATAAACTGAAATGAGTAAAAT
Organism: Phalera bucephala; assembly: GCA_905147815.2. Taxonomy (NCBI): domain Eukaryota; kingdom Metazoa; phylum Arthropoda; class Insecta; order Lepidoptera; family Notodontidae; genus Phalera; species Phalera bucephala. The sequence goes on along the minus strand of LR990617.1, from coordinate 20,284,927 downwards.
ATAGCAAGCTGCATCACAAGATATTTGTGGAGCGTTAGGTACAATGAGTAATATTGACTGGTTTATCCTTTAACACTAATGATGTTTCGGGCTCGAGCATAGTGGTTGCAGGCTTGCCCTCTTGTCTGGTGCAGCTGTAAAAGCCCCGTGGCCAATAGCGTAGATCACACACACACACACACACACACAAAACTAATGATGATTGGTTTAGCATTCCCTCTAAATAAGGGGTTAATACGATTTTATAATAGTATAGTTTAGATGTTTGTGTCATATACTATAAACTTTTTTGACTCTGATTTTATATTATTTTCTGAAGTTTCTTAATGTTTTCTTTTTAATAAAAAACGCAGCCTTACTCTAGGACTTATTCCTGTGTCGTGGGATCGTTTACAAACATGAAAATTAACATAAACAAATACTCAGATCGAAACAAATAATTGTGGGTCACACAAAGATTTGTCCCGTGCGGGAATCGCCCCGCGACTATTCGACCCAGTGGGCGGAGCGTCTTAAGCACTTAACCACTACGCCAATTCATCATGCCGTAATGCATTCGCAAATGCTTTTTTGTTTTTGTATTTTTTATTTATTTATTATTATTATTCATTTATTTATTTTATTTATTTGTGAGTTTATTCAAACATAACGCTATTATGGTGCATAAAGGTAGATCTTATGAACGAAAAAAAAAAATAGATTAAAAATCTCAAAGCGTAGAAGTCAACACGCAGCACATGCTACGAGATCATTGGCTATATTGCTACGATCACAGGCTACGAGCTACGGATCTCGTAGCCCGCTCTAAAAAAAAATTTTTTTAGAGGTTTTGATGATTGCCTATATAAGGTATTATTAAAATTGTATAGAGGCTGTGTACATATTATTTATTATATTGGGTTCAACTATTTAAAGGTCTCTGAACACAAAACAATGTAAAAAAAATGTTTGCGTGTGTGTTCGGGAATATGAAGTCTTTATCAACTTCAGTAGGGCAGAAATCGTAATACGGTTTGGCCTCATCGTAGTATGCGCAACATCTTCTCATCCAAAATACCTCAGTGCCTTAAGACTAAAGTTTTTAGTCAGTGTGTGTTACCCGTGATGATATATGGATCAGAGACGTGGTCTCTTACTATAGGTCTCATAAAAAAGCTCTTAGTTGCTCAGCGAGCTATGGAGAGAGCTATGCTCGGCGTTTCTCTACGCGATCGAATCAGGAATGAGGAGATTCGTAGAAGAACCAAGGTCACCGACATAGCCGTTAAGATTAGCAAGCTGAAGTGGCAATGGGCGGGCCACATAGCGCGTAGATCGGACGGGCGTTGGGGCAGAAAGATTCTAGAGTGGAGACCACGTATTGGCAAGCGCAGTGTGGGACGACCGCCTGCCAGATGGACCGACGATCTTGTGAAAATCGCAGGAAGTCGTTGGATGCAGGTGGCATCGGACCGGTTACGCTGGAAAGCGATTGGGGAGGCCTATGTTCAGCAGTGGACAAGTATAGGCTGAGATGATGATGATGATAGTATGCGGATAGATACTGGGAAGAAGACAAGTTATCTTGTTTTGATTCAACATATTGTAGTTTTTAGTAAGATTATTATGTTTTAAATGTACTAGATTCACGTGTGTGGCGGACGAAGTCAAGTTGAAAACAAAATTGGCTTCGACTAAGTTTTAATTAGCATATAAAAAGCTTCATTTTTCCAATTATAAGTTGGTTTGTGGTACTTGCGTTTTATTTATTTAGTTTGAATATATTTCAGTAGTTAGAGACGTTCATAGCGTTGTGGAACTAGGGTTTTCTTAGCTAGGGTTCATCAGCTTACAGCTCGCTCATTCTGAGATTGGTGACCGTTTCTAGCATTTCCATTTTCGAGGTTAAAAAACACGTTAAGCTGATGGTCTCGGTTACCACAGTCTGTGGTAGGCGTTAAGCTAAGCTTATTTATTTAAGACTTGATAAGTTCCGATAGCAGGTTGCCATAATTCGAACTCAAATCCACATTGGGTTTGCGTGGTAGAGTTGTGAATTGTTTTCTCTCACTGCGATTTTGAGAGAAAGCATTTGTGGGACTAGCAGTGGGACAGTAAAGCCTGAATTATTTTTCACAGTTTTTTTTTAACACGAGATTTTCCGGTCATATGTCAGTCTTGTGCAGGGATACAAATGACTATTTTTGATGGAGTTTAAAATTGTATAGGTAGGCTGCCGAGATCAACTACTGAAAATATATCTTCGTCTCCGACTCGACGGACGACAATACTCCAAGGATCTCAAAGGAAACAAAAAAGAAAACATTTATTTTAACCACACACACTGTCATAGACAACTAAATAATATCTATTAGAAAATAGAGCTCTGTATCTATATATCAGAGATTATGTAGGGCTAAACTGCCTCAGCATGTTGCTTCACCATAATATTCTGGCAGCACCTATAATAATGGTGGTTTAGGGCCTATGGTGTTGTACATATATTACTCGCCAATAGCTTTCCTACAGTCTCTCATACAACATACAATTTTAAAACACATTTTTCGTATTTAGGATATTAAAAGCTGGAGGAAAGTACTTTTATGTATTATACACATCGAAATGATATTATGTTTTTTACCAAGTTATTGATTAAAAATTAATTATCTTAATCCTCTTTACACCTTTCATGTTTTGATTAATAATGGGTTAAGCGCACACTTCGACCATAATCTTTATTGCCGATATGTAACCTCTTTCGTTGATGGAATTACAATAGCTACGAGAGTACATAATATTTTTTTTTAGACATTAGGAAATATTCTTGTGTCGTGGGTGTGTTTTTGAAACATGAAATACACAAATCTCCCAGCCCAAAACAAACATTTGTGGGTCACACAAAGATTTTGTAAGTGATTGGTGGGGATCGAACCCGCGACTGCTCGAGCCAGTGGTCAGAGCCGCTTAGGCTCTTAACCTCTGGACGAACCCGTCCATCATTTTGTTGGTTCGATTTGACGTGAACCTCCTTAGTTGGGAAAACTTTTTTATTGAGAATTAGAAACCGATATAATATTATATATAATAATATCAGCCTATACTGCCCACTGCTGGGCAAAGGCCTTCTCTCACAAATCGAGGTGAGAGAGATTAGGTCATACTCCACCACGCGGACCCAGTGCGGATTGGTGGAGGCAGGTTTGTGGCCATCCGCTGTTGGACTTATCAAGCCGCCTTTAATGCTTCCAACCCGGCTTAACGACTACCACATTAAGTGGTAACCGGGACCAACGGCTTTAAGTGCCTTCCGAAGCACGGAGACGCTCGGATATGAAAATGCCACAAACGGTCACTCATCTCAGGCCGAACGAGTCTAGCGCTGCTTAACCTTGGTGATCGGTAAGAACACCGCGGTCGCACAGCGCTACGAGCGCCTCCTCACAGCGCTACGAGCGCCTAGAAACCGACGCAATCAAGAAAATGCCATAATGTCTCGTTTTTGTAAATCGTTTGTACGTAAGTATGGATTTCGTTATTTTAATTCGTTGTAACATTTCCTTTGTAACTATGAGAGTGGAGAAAGCCAGGGAGGTCTGTAAGGAAAGAACCTGTTGGAACTCTGTAGTCTCTGCCTATCCCGCAAGGCTCTGGCGTGATGATATAGATAGTTACAAAGTAACATTTTCTTTGTTATCAGCGTGTCTAAGTCTAAGAGCTAAGATAGCTTAGCATGAACACATTGACGTTAGCGTCACGCGATCGAGTTGATATGCCATCCTTTTTACACAGCAAATATACCAAATAAAGATGAACGTTTTTTCGATGACATTACGATACCGTTAAATGGTTTGAGCCTAGCTCTCAGGCTATCAGGAAAGCGGGCTGACACGTTCACCTGTATTTGGTTCATTTTTTGTGTGAAGAGGACGACAAATCAACTCGACGGCCCCACGATTACGTCAATGTTTTCATACTTAGGTATCCGTTGAGTGTTTGGTGACGTTTAACGTAATCACGGGCTCGTGGCTGACCCAGTGGGGGTTCGGGACGGAGGGTGCTGGGCTGTCACTTGCACAATGGTTTGTTTTTGCTCGACTTGCGTCACCTGGTGCTTTGAAGCGCTGTCAATATGTAAGGCTTTATCCGTTTCGATCAGCGCCTGAATGATGTTATTATGATTTACTTATAATGTTCTTAGCAAATATCTTTCTTAGCTTGCCTTACAGCACCTTATAGAGCGCCTATGTAGTTAGTAGGCAGAGTAATTATGTGGCCATCATGTATGGTAACTTAGCTTACTAAGTTTGTCCACCACGACGTTTATCTATCAAGAACAAGTTTAGACACTTATGTCATCAAGTATTTAGAAATCTGACCACACCTCTGGGTTATCCAAAACCAACGAACGATTTTCACTTGCTGACATGAAAGGAGAACGTAAATAAGTTTCAGAGGACATGTTAGATATCTCAGCAAAATGTAAGTGAAAAATGAGCATCGGTTCGAGAGAGAGTGCCAGGATGTTCCAATATTTATACAATTGATTTGCTTCCTCCACTTATAAATATTGGCCGGATTTTGTAGCTCTAAATACTTTTAATCAGGATAGGACCAAAGTTAACATTAATTGGGCACAACTAGCCTCGATTTTTTTCATGGTAACGCTACCTACAGCTATGATGTATGTATACTCGCACAGCCGAACACTGATATCACGGTGTTATTTCTGCACGATCTGTCTGTTTTATTATTTTAGTCTGAAATAAATAAATGATTACAAGAAGTGGGTAGTACATTAATTTAACGAATCGGTTATAGCGAGCCTCTGCCCTCTGCTTACCCTCGTCATATTTATTGTATTGTTCCGTTTCATCTAATAAATATGTAAAAGCAGAGCAGAATCTCGGATGTAACTCCGCGCCGTTCATCTCAAAGCCGTGACGTCGCGTCGTGCCCGTACTAGCGCCGCGCGGCAGCTGCGTATTCAATTAACCTCACGCGCCTCGAAATACCCTAGATTTATACTCAATTTAGAGACAAGCGAGACGATATCTAAATACATGAAGTGTACGTCGACGACGATCGAACCGTAAAATGTTATGAGAAAGTCTAAATCCTTTTTAACCTCATCACTGTGTTAGAAGGAGAAGCGTGGCGGGTTTGTTCACCCCTGTGTCGTGAGATCTCGCGGAGAGTCGGGGTGATTCGGGAGGCTGCGTCGCAGGGCGCGCGCGCGTACCCGGCCGCTTCGTCATTGCGACGGAGGCTGTCGTGTGTCGGCGCTGGCCCGTGCGAGCGCTTGTCCCGCACCGCACCGCACCGCACCGCGCTGCGTCCGTGCGTCACCCGAGCCGCGTGTCGAGACCGCCGTGCCGAACACGCCCCGTACCAGGCCGCTGCACGCTGCACGCACGAGCTGCATCTCGCCGCCAGCCAGTTCAATCTGTCCCGCGCAGTGCCAGTGCCTAGTTTTAGCTCAGTGACCGCGCTCCCGGGGACCGGCGATTGTGGCGCGATGTAAAGAAGCCGCGACCGTGAATCCATGTGTAAGTGGGTGCGTTGCGTGTATCACTACTCCACATGGTGAATGACGACGTCGGTAACGATTTTCCGCAAGCTAACTAGGCTTCCAGCGAGTGGCATTCGGAATAAAAATGAATGAATTAAGAAGTAGCTCGCCCCGGCAAAACGACCGTTGTATTTTAACCTCTACTCGGCGGGGATAGAGTCGTGCACGTGCGCTGTTGTCGCTGATCCAAATGAATACGCTTCTCGACTTTCTTATTGCCAACGAACTGTAAATATTTAGGCTTAATATAGTCATATTGGCTTTTGAAAGGCAAAACCTAAGATTGCGTTGTATTAAAACATTGCCAATGTAACAGGTGTCGATTAATCTGGTTGTAGCAGAGCTTGACATTGAAGCGTTCGTTGTTGTTTTAAAAATCAATATGATTTGGCTCTAGTGGATGCGATGATTTAAGAATATACATACTCATTAGTTGCAAAGAAATTTAATTGTTAATATTATTCAGAATCAAAGCTATTAACATATGTGCTTACCACTAGGGCATTGTTTGTTACTTGTGCTTTCCTATATGGCGGAACAGTGCTTATATCATTGACAAAGGCTTAGTTACTTGACAATACAATACAATAAAATAAGACGTTTTATAGAGGTCTATAAGCGAGAGACATTGAGAGTTTAATTTAAAAGGAATAGAAATACGTATCTAGGTCTGTTGGCGTTCGCGACTGAAGATAGAGAATGGTAATAACTTTCGAAATAGACAATTACGTCGAGTGAAAGCGATAGGGAAAGAAAGCCCGCGCAGAAAATGTAGATGAGAACTGTCATAAGGGGCGAAATCGAATGAATTTCGACGGAAAATGAAAAAAACATTTTTGTAGCCTGAACGCTTCGAGCAGGAACTTGAACGAATCCCGTGTTTATATTGCTCACTCACGGCGTTTATCCGAGGTTAAACGTGCTTATGAACGCCAAATTTTGCCATAATATTATCTTTAACATTTTGGTTTTTCAATTTATTTATATTTATGTAAGCTGTTACATTTTCGTTATCGTTGCGAACAAAGAAAGCTCTTGCAAATAATGTCCGTAAATGCGTTTCCCTCTTATGTAAATTTTACATTATACGATCTACGCAATATTCAAATGTGTCGTTAACATTTTGTTTTTTTTTATATAGCATTATAATAATACGCGGTTAATTGGCTTAGTATATGCGGATGGTGCATATATAAATTCCTATAATATACAGTGTTTCCCACTATACAAACACATTTTCGCAGCAGCTATTCGTAAACACGTATAAATGACGTGTGGCTTTAAGAGAAATAAATGCACTATAGCGCTAGATTGTAGGAAAGCTTTTAGGCAAACTGCGAAGTGGTGGCCCGCTGGCGACTACATACGCCTGTTATATAAATGGAATATCGGCGCCCGGGAGGACCAGCTATTAATACTAAGTCGTAGAGGGGTCGTACTGTCACCATGCGTATAATGTTGCATATACGGGATTCTTTGGAGCATGTAACGGCCATTATCTTTAGAAGTTATGACGCTGATAATGGTAGTGGGTTATAAAATATGAAAAGGGATATCTAATTTAATACTTTAAGAGAATTATGCTGCTCATAAACGTATAACACTTATAGATATATGCGTATTAATTTCCTGTCCTGTCTATTATTAGGCATAGGCTTGGTTAGTGAATTCGTCGAATGCCTTGGTATATGCATTCTATAGAACTTTAATGATTAGAATAATGAAATACAATAAACTAATCACTCTTCGGTTATCCATTAATTGTATACCATCATGCATTTTCTGTACAAAGACAAAGTTGTCTTCTAGTTTCTTACTTCAAAGTATCATTATTAAAGACTCAAAAATCCTAGTTCCAAACATCTAGATTCAATGATGATATGTCCATCTAGTTAAGCAGATGCATGTCTTTTTTTAAGGTAATTCGTGAACGAGTATGCTCTATCTAGCCTTTTGTAGAAAAAAAATTCCCTCAGGCCTACATGTGCTATCTACGGCGAGCCTTTTGGAATTATATAGGGCCTAATCCAATCTTTGGGCTGGTACTAAGAATTTTTCGATAAAAATACCTAAAACATATATTCACTTATATGCACTTAGTATTCGAATTGTGGACTTCGTGATCGCTGGTAACGACTGAACGAGGTAGCAGTGTATCTTTATTATTTTCATTCACTAATCAATTAGTTGAACTTTTGATGGTATCTTACGGGAGACTGGTTAAGTTTTAATTGTTAATTACATTAGTTTAAGTGTGTACTCGTCTAAGCCAGTGCTTATTTCTCTGTAGATTTACTTTGTACAGTTTCTAATTAGGTACGATTTCAGTAGGTGAGTTATTTATAGTTTTGTTACTTTGATTGCCCGCTCTTTGAATAACTTAAGGATGTAGGTATAAGTCTCTGTATTGTCATAACTGTATAGATTTTGAACTTGTTGAGACTTTTCCGACTTACTGAACTTTCTACGTCGATGATATTTTGATTTACTGGCTATTCACAAACATTATAAAAGATAAAAAAATATTTAGTTATTTAATAGTGTTAGTAGATGATTATTAGATGAGGGTTGAATTAGGTCTAGCGCAAGTGACACTTATGTCCATTCAGAGTTCATGTCCTACATTTTATATACTACTATCGCACACATATCGGTTAGAAACAGATTTCATTTTAATTCTTCTTAAAGCATCTTCAGGAGTTTATCGACACACACAGTCAAGATTGTGAAACGGTAATTCGAGTAAGCGAAGTTATTTTCGATTTCCTCTTAATATATCGTTGGCGTATATTAAGAGGAACGGCACCCACAATGGAAGCAGTCAAAGAAAATGACAGAATATGAGAGCGCTCGGTAGATAACGACCAAAAAGGTTTTTGGGGCACGTACAGCCAGAAGCGTTTGAAAAAGTATCATGAATCGTCGACTCCGTACAGTCGCAGCGGAATGTGACGTATATCAGAGTATCTCCCGTTGTGCCGCGGTTCCAACAACGAAAACATTTGGAGAATGAGTGTGTGTCACAGGCAGGCTCGACACAAATAAATGGCGAATGTATCGCACGTGACAAGCGCCAAACGGTCGACACAAAAGAAACTTCAAATGTTCTCTCAATTTTTAAATAAATATTTCGTTTCAAACCTTTTCCATTGTGCTTCGTTATTTATTAAATAACTAGCTGTTACCCGCGGCTTCGCACGCGTTTATTTTATAATTTGACATAGGTAGGTAGTAGGTAGGTTTTTCGGATAGCATTAATCTAAGACTTTAGAGATACCTTCATATTAAGTTTCTTTAAATTCCGTTGAGCCGTGGTAGTATGGAGAAATAAAAACAACTATCCCCAGGAATCGTGCATTTCCCGAGCTTAAAAGTAGTCTTAAACAATCTCTGGAAAATTCTTCATTTTCCAGTGATAGTGTATTTACAATCGGTTCCGCCAATCTGGATATTAACACAAACATTTTTTTTATTGTGCTCGTAAGCCCATAAAATATCTTCTTTATTTCAACATCACTAATTTCAAATCAATATTCCCGTTTGCTGTTACAAAGTAAGTTAAGATACGTCGAAACGATTAGTTATTCTACGTTTTAGCGCTTAAATTAAGTTTCTTTAGCAAAAGTATTTATAAAGTCAACTTAAATATAAGTAAATTTTCGTTGTAGAACAATTTCAGCAGGTCTCCAGGCTTCCAGTTATCTGTGAAGAGGAAGAGAGAAATAAAAAGATTGCCAGGCTTTTCCTTAACCAAAATATGATTAATATCTTTTGGGCCTTCATACAGGCCGGTAAAACCACTTTTATATACCACTTTAACGGATAATATCGGCATGATCTAGATTATTATTTCGCAACTTAAGATACTTTAATACTATGTACCAATCTATATTATCACGTCAGATCCCTTATGGGGTAGGCAGAGAGTACAGAGTTCCAACAGGTTCTTTCCTTACAGACCTTTCTGGCTCGTCCACTCTCGCCGGTTACGGAGACTCTTAACTTGCTCTTCGGATAAGACATGGTCTATTTAAGATAGTCTAGGTTTTACCCGATACCTTTGTCCTGTTCTAGGTAAACTACCACCTGAAAGAGGCGTGGAACCATTTGAACCTGTGTAAATATGCATATTTCTTTTTAGTTACTTTATTACTAATTCACTGTTGTTTTTATACAATTGTAAATATTGTATATAATTTGTGAAACTATGAAAAGTTGTTGTTCTACAACCTTCCACTTTCGCATTGTACTATACCTGTGTGATTGTTTTCGTATTACGTTTCTTTATAATCCGTTCAGCCGTTTTAGTATAAAGAAATAATTGATATTCCGCAGAAGTCGTGCCTTTTTTTTGAGATAAAAAATGTTCTGTTTTATTTTACGATTTAAGATATATAAAGTTTCAAGTAAATTGGTTTAGCCATTTTAATATGAATAAATACCAGCTATGTCGCAGAAAGCGTGATTATTTCGGGAATAAAAAGTATCTCGAATATTATTTCCCGACCTAAAACACCTTGAAAGTGTTAGTAAGTTCCATGTTGCCATTTTAGTATAAAGAAATAACAGCTATCCTGGAAGAACCGTGTACTGAATATATTGTATATTTTGTCAACTTCCATCAGACTTATTATTCAATCAACTATCTCTACCACCGGGCTCAGTTTTAGCCCCACTTAGCCCACATAGGTGGTCTTTGTAAAATATAAACTAATCTATAGCGCAATCTTATTCAACACACAACAATAGCGCCGTCTCATAAAAACAATACAATACCTTCCTTTTCAAGAAGGATTTTACTTTATCTATTAATTTTAAAATTATCGGTAAAATATTTCTGATTTAAAACTTTTCCTCCAACCCTGTCAAACATTATAATCTAGCGTAATAATATTTAAAAACAGTACATTGCTAGCTAAGTAAGTGGCAAAGTTTTGTCAGTACATTTTGTGTTTGTCTTCTCGTAAGATATTCATCATCATCATCATCATCTCAGCCTATACTTGTCCACTGCTGAACATAGGCCTCCCCAATCGCTTTCCAGCGTAACCGGTCCGATGCCACCTGCATCCAACGACTTCCTGCGATTTTCACAAGATCGTCGGTCCATCTGGCAGGCGGTCGTCCCACGCTGCGCTTGCCAATACGTGGTCTCCACTCTAGAATCTTTCTGCCCCAACGCCCGTCCGATCTACGCGCTATGTGGCCCGCCCATTGCCACTTCAGCTTGCTAATCTTAACGGCTATGTCGGTGACCTTGGTTCTTCTACGTAAGATATTAATCGTCGTTAAAGATTCGTATCCGGCCCATTTATCGATAGAGCTCCCTCCAGAAAAAGCAATCCTGAATGCATCATCGGCTCAAGCACGAAACTATGTTTAGTGTTTAAATCAAACGTGTATGAACAATTTCAAGTGAGTGCTTTTAACCACTGAAAAGTTTTTCGTGAGGAGACGAACCTGAATCCAAAATCAATTAATGGATAAATTTATGTGTAGGCAAAATAACATATTTTACATTGTAACATTGCAGTTCGGGACAAACAGTTATAAAGTTTTATGTTTTATCCCGCGACAATCTAGTAGCTGAGTTGTTTTGAAAAAAATATTTATCAATATCGACTTTCTTTTTTTTCTTGTGAAACTATGAGATCTTTTGAAAATATAAGTATACAGGGTCGTGATGTTCAAGACAGGCTACACTTACACAAAATTTAATTGAAATTCATCCAACAGGTTTGGAGTAAAGTGTACTTTTAGAACTCTCAGGTTACGCTTATTTTCGTATTTTCTGGAGAAACCTTTTGATTTTCCAAGATAAATACTATATAACATGTTAGGCGACATTTTAAGGTATCCTCATGCAAAGTTTAATCAAAATCCGCCAGTTGTTTTTGCGTTATGATGATTCATACATTTAGACAGACACAAAAGCCAAAAATTGCAAAATAGGCTTCTACATCAATAGAATGATATCCCTGGGATATTTTCTAAAAATATTTCATGTACAGACACGAATTCCTTACAGTTTTATTATACATAGTATGTATAGATATAGAGGCTTTACTTTTCCCTACAAACCGTTTGATTTCTTGAAAACATAAATATTAACGATATTGTCTGTCATATGAATTATCTCCGTGCTAAGTTTCACTGATATCTAAAAAGTAGTTTTGGCACAATGAATGATTTATCAAAATCGACTTTCTTTTTCTTTCATCAGGATCTGTTAGATTTTTAAAAATATAAGTTACAGAGTTGTGATCTTGATGGTGTTTTCATTTTATATATAAACAGGGAGCTTTGTTGAATAACCTAATACTGTTCATTACACTTTACATTATTTTTTAATTAAACTAAAATAGAAAGCTTCTAGTTTAATCAAAAACAATTACGATTTTATAAAAGAAAATTTACTTAGGTTTCTAAGAATTAATCTACGTTACTTTATAGAATTTCGCTCAGCGAAAACTCAAGGTGTCACATAAAAAATATCTCGTATGGGTTATAAACGGCTAGGGGACATAAACAGTAAACTCCAGGAAGACCGTAATAAAAGTTAGGAGGAGTGCTTTCCTGTATATATTACATACAGTACATATATAAATAAGCAAGTACGCGAGGTATTTTTAAAGTGGATGATAAATTACTTCTCTGTCTTTGATCTCTGAAGAATTTCTTATAAAGATGTTTCATTACGGGGCATGTGCAAAGGACGCACGACGTTATTGCATTTCTGCTACAAAGTACTCTACATTTTATTTCATTCATTGCCTTAAAGCATACCCGACGTATAATTTTATTTTATATTACGCTCCTATGTGTGCCAAGGGTTAGAGAATACTTTATAAAGAAATAGTGACTTTTTTTGAAATGTGTTTCCAACGAACATGGGCACATCTATACATATAATAAAACTGTAAGGAAGTCGTGTCTGCACATGGAATATTTTTAGGAAATTACAACCCAGGGGTATCATACTATCGATGTAGAAGCAAATTCTACCATTTTTGGCTTTCGTGTCTGTTTCTCTGTCTGTCGGAGGGTATGAACCGGCATCACACACAAACTACTAGGCGGATTTTGATGGAACTTTGCATGCGGATACCTTAAAGTACTGCCCAACGTATTGTATAGTATTCATCCCGGTTTTTCTAAATACGACGAAAATAAGCAAAACAGTGAATTTCTAAAAATACACTTAATTCATAACCTGTTAGATAGATTTCAATAAAATTTTGTGTAATTGTAACATGTACAAAAGGTCACAACTCTGTATACTTATATTTTCAAAAAGCTTAACAGTTTTTGAGGAAAGAGAATAAAGTCGATTTTGATTTATCATTCATTGTTCCAAAACTACTCTTTAGATGTCAGTGGAACTTAGCATGGAGATATTTCATATGACAGACAACATAGTTAGTATTTATGTTTTTTGGAAATCTGTTAGTTTGTATGGAAAAGTAAAGCATTTATATCTCTACATACTACATATAATAAAACTGCTGGGAAGTCAAGTCTGTGTATATTTTTTGGAAATAAGAACCTAAGGATATTATTTTATTGATGTAGAAGCCAATTCTACAATTTTTGGCTTTCATGTCTGTTTGTCTGTCTGTCTATCTGTCCAAGGGTGTGAAGCATAATAAAACCAAACCTACCGGGCGGATTTTGATGAAACTTTGCACGCGTATATCTTAAAATGTTGTATAACATATTGAATAGTATTTATACCGGAAAATTAAAAGGTTTTTTCAGAAAATAATAAAATAAGCGAAAATTGAATTTCTAAAAAGAAACTTTACTCCAAAGCTGTTTGATGGATTTCAATGAAATTTTGGGTAGTTGTAGCAGGCTACAACTAGTACAGGTACTAAGGATCATAACTTTGTATACTCATATTTTCTAAAAATGTAACAGTTTCTGGGGAAAGAAAAAAAGAGTTGATTTTGATATATCATTCATTGTTCCAAAATAACTTAAGTTCTAGATTGTCGCGGGATAAACCGCGAAACTTTATTACTGTTTGTCCCGAACGGTAATGTTACGACGTTAACTATGTGATTTTACCTACACATGAATTTCTCCATGAATTGATATTGGACTCAGGTTCATCTCCTCACGAAAAACTGTGCAGTAGTTAAAACTACTCACTGGAAATTGTTCATACACGTTTGATTTAAACACTCAAATATGATTTCGTGCATAAGCCGATCCAGAAAAAACAATCCTGAACGTATGTTCAGGATTGTTTTTTCTGGAGAGAACTCTAACGACGAATGGGCCGGATACGAAACTTTAACGACGATTAATATCTTACGAGAAGACTAACACTTTTAGAGATGGCGTTAGTGGTGTGTGTTGAATATGATCGCGCTATAGTTTAGTTTATTTTTTACAAAGATCACATATGCAGGCTAAATGAGGCTAAGACTGAACCCGGTGATAGAGATAGTTGATAGAAAAATAAATGAGCGCGGTGGAAGTTGACAAAATATACAATAAATTCACACACGGTTCTTCCGGGATAGCCGTTATTTCTTCATACTAAAATGGCAGAATGGACCTTACTAACACTTTCAAGGTGTTTTAGGTCTCGAAATAATATTCGAGATACTTTTTATCCTGGAAAGAATCACGGTTCTTGCGACATAGCTAACTATAGGTGTCTTACAACGTAAAATATAATAAAACACTTTTCAATACGAATAATATATAACATAGCAATATATACAATAGCATCAGTTCTGCGAAATATCTATTATTTCTTTATACTAAAATGGCTGAACGGATTATAAAGAAACTTAATATGAAAGAAGCAACACAGATATAAAATGAGCAAGTGAAAGAACGTTGATATTGGGGAAGACATAGACTATCTTACCATAACCAAATATAACGTGTATTATCAGAAAGGCAAGTCAAGAGTCTCCGTAACCGGCGAGCGTATATAAGACGGACTATGAGAGTGGAGAAAGCCAGAAAGGTCTGTAAGAAAAGAACCTGTTGGAAATCTGTACTCTCTGCCTACCCTGCAAGGGACCTGACGTGATGATATAGATTGATAGATAGTATTGAAGTATCCTAAGTCGTAAAATAGCAATATAAAATAGGAAACTTTGTTCACACACTATATCATGCCGATACTATCCGTGTAAGTGATATATAAAATCACTCCAATATGCATTTGGTGGATTCTTACTGGACTGCATGAAGGCTCAAAGATTTTATTCATATTTAGGCTAATAAAAGCCTGGCAATCCTTCGATTTCCCTCTTCTTCTTCACAGGTGGCTGGAAGCCTGGGGACCTGTTAAAATTGTTCTACAACAAAAATTTACTCATTTTTAAGTTGAGTTTAATAATACTTTTGCAAAACAAAGATAACTTGGTTTAACCGATAAAACAGTCTACGTTTTATCGGTTAACTTATTTTGTCAGATAATTGTAGGTACGATCCCCGCACAGCGCACAAGAATATTGATTTGGGATTTGTGATATTAAAATAAATAAGATATTTTAAGTGCATATGGGCACAATAAAAAAATTGATTGTTTTGTCCGTGTTAATATCAGGAACGTTGGAACCGATTTTAAATATACTATCACTGGAAAATGGAGGAATTTTTAGAGATTGTTTAAAACTACTTTTTAGGTCGGGAAATGCAAAATTTCCGGGGGATAGTTGATTTTATTCCTCCATATTAACATGGCTGAACGGATTCAAAAGAAACTGAATATGGAGGTGTCTCTACAGTCTTGGAATAATGCGTCCATAAAAGTCCTACCTACCTATGTCAAATTACAAAAAAAACGCGTGCGAAGCCGCGGGTTACGGCTAGTTTTCAATAAAGTTTGAAATTACTCGAAATGTTTTTTATATAGTCTGCCACCACCTAGAAAACATAGTGAGCCCTCTTTTACTCCCTTATCGAAGTCAGTATTCGCTTTCATAGAGCAAACTGTTGCCTTTTACAAACAAGAGGTGTATAATATGAATGAGTTATCTGGAAAAGTTCTATGCCCCACATTCCGTATCTTCGTGTAAAGGCGAACTTGGAATATTTCCTTTACTTTCTATCGGCTTAAAGTTCGTCAAACGTTTTAATTGAATTCGAGTATAATACCAAGGGGCGCTGAGAATTGCAGCGAATTTTTTTCAGAGAGTATATTGCGTATTGGTTCTTCTGATTGATTTTTGCTGAAGAAAAAAAAGTTTGCAGGCGTAAATAGCTACCTAGCTATATTTATTATTACATGATGATGATGTGTCGTTTAGCTTTTATAATAACGGTAGATATCGAGTGATTAATAAAATTTCAGTTCATTTGTATTTATGATGATAAGAAAACGTCAATAATGAAGAAAAGCCTTAAATACGTTATATTTTAAGATCCATGCAGATGCAGTAGTCAAACAGCAGTTACACCGGTGGCCTTGTGAGGCTTTAAGCTGATTATTTCCAACATAGCCCTGCCTGCGGTCAGAGCAATGTAGTTAATATTGTTATTGAATTTACGTAGATACTTTTGTAGGTCTACAAAGCACCCACTATTACTCGGAGCATAGGATTAAGCAATATACTACATTAGACGCCTCTTGCATTTAAGCTAAAATTTCCTGAAACAGAAAACTGTGCGAGAAAGCACTTTTTAAAATCGTATATTTATATTTACCTCATAGATATCTTTACGATACATTGGCACCAAGAGTTATTGAAATTGATATAAACAACGTTTTTATGATCGCTATTCTGCACTTGTGTATAGTACCTAGTTTCTTATCGGGAAAAGGAAATGTATTGGTTGTAACCGTGCCTCGTGAAAGATGAGCACGTTTAAAGTGGGGGGGAAAGTGGGCACTTTCGTGGGATTTCAAAATGTTATCGTACTGGAATAATAGTGGCACAATTTAGAATTATCTGTGGTAGGTATATGGCAGATGGCGCGGTTATAATAGCGCCAACAGCCACTGATCTGCAAACACTAGTCACAGTTATGAAAGACGACTGCATGATCAATGGCTTAACTCGAATGTGAAGAAAACCAAGATTATGGTTTTTGAAAGGGAAGAAACCAGAACGAATGTAAGGATTGTGGTTAGTAACGATGTGCTGGAGCAAGTGAATGAGTTTGTATATCTTGGATGCGCCTTCAGTAAGGATGGGAAATACACCGCTGACATAGAGAGAAGAGTGAGTGCAGGGAACAGAGTGAATGGTGCGATGGGAAAGCTACTCGGGAGCCGGCACTTAAGCCATAAGGCGCAACTGGCCATACATAACGGAGTTCTTGTCCCAACGCTGTTATATGGTAGCGAGAGCTGGGTATGTAAGAAGGAGAATGAAAGTAGGATAAATGCGGTAGAAATGCGAGCTCTGCGGAAGATGTGCGAAGTGAAGCTGACCGACCGCATTAGCAACAGCATAGTATGACAGCGAGTAGGTATGAAAGATAGTATCGGTGTTAAGATGAGAAAGGGCATGCTCCGTTGGTTCGGGCATATAGAAAGAATGCTAGAGGAAAGAATGACAAAACAGATATACAATGTGAAAGTGGAAGGATGCAGGTACCGGGGAAGACCTAGACTATCTTACCACGACCAAATAAACCGAGTCTTATCTGATGGAAAAGTCAAGAGTCTCCGTAACCGGTGAGCGTGTATGAGACGAACTATGAGAGTCGAGGAAGCCAGAGAGGTATGTAAGGAAAGAACCTGTTGGAACTCTGTACTCTCTGCCTACCCCGCAAGGGATCTGGCGTGAGGTTATAGATAGATAGATGTACATGGGATGTTTATATGTTAGTATAGTTTATATGGGATGATAGATAAGGAATCTGGCGCGATGATATAGATAATCAAATATTAAAAATGGTAGGTACAAATATTATTCACTGTGGTCATAATAATATTGTCCTCTAGTATTTATTCTGTAGGGGTTTTAAATAATAGACGTTCTCATAGACTTACGTAAAGTCTCAGAGCCCTTGAAAATATTAGTGATATGATTAATTCTAAATATGGATAAGACTGCCTCGTTAGTCTAGTGGCAAAGCGCATCGCTGTGTGATCACGAGGTCCTGAGTTCAAATCCCAGGTCAGACAAAAGTAATTTTTCTAACGAAAATGTCCCAGTATTACTCCGGAGTTTGGAATTGTGCCCGGTATATGACAATAGGCTCGCCCCTTATTACATGGGACCTAACATTTTCCGCGAAAAGTGGATGCACTCAGTAGACCTTTGCTACCCCCGCTTGAAGAATATAGGCGTGACAGTGCTGTGTATTTTGGATAAGTATCACTAAATTTAACTAAAATAGTATCCATTTTTCTTGCCTATACATTCGCATGTAATTCGATTTGAATTGAAATTTGTTATCTATCATCTACGATGGCCATCTATCTATATCATCATGTCAGATTCCAACAGGTTCTTTACTTAAATACCTCTCTGGCTGGATTGAAATTATCGTTATACTAGCTTCTGTCTGTGACTTTGTCCGCGTTGACTTTAGACAGGAACCTAACATTTTTCCGGGATAAAAAGTCCTGTGTGAAAATCCTGTGTGTAATCCAGGCAATAAACTATCTGTGGGCCAAATTACATCCAAATCCGTTTAACCGTTATCGCGTGACATAGTACCAAACATCTAAACATACATACTTTGACATTTATAATATTAGTAAATCATACTAATCTAATAAATTCGAAAATCAGCTACCAATTAAAAAAAGTATTAAGAAAGTAATGATCTTTGCGTTTGCTGTATCAAACCTACACTTTGGGTATCATGATAATAATAAAACAAATAATAATATTAGCCCTGTTAAGAAACTGTCCCACCGTTGGGCACGGGCCTCCTCTCAAACTGAGAGGGCTTAGGCCATAGTCCACCACGCTGGCCCAGTGCGAGTTGACGAACTTCACACATCTTCGAGAAACTCTTAGGCATGCAGGTTTCCTTACGATGTTTTCCTTCGCCGTTAAAGCAAGTGATAATTAATTTTTGGGTATGGGTATCATATATATAATATTATTTTGAAAATATTGCTGTATTAACTAAAGCTATGTTTTTGAAACAATGATCCGCAGGCCACCGGTGCTCCGCAGCGGTACTAGTAGATCCACGAAGTTTGTTTTTGAATAAATTATCCGTTTACATACTCGAGAACAGCTTAGTTGTTTGATATAAATATTAATAATACGATTGATTATTCAAAAACGAGTAGGTATGAAAGATAGTATCGGTGTCAAGATGAGAAAGGGTATGCTCCGTTGGTTAGGATATAAAGAAAGAATGACAAAACTGATATACAATGCGAAGGTGGAAGCATATAGGTACCGGGGAAGACCTAGACTATCCTAGCATGACCAAATAGACCGTGTCTTATCTGAAGGATAAGTCAAGAGTCTCCGTAACCGGCGAACGTGTATGAGACGAACTATGAGAGTGGAGGAAGCCAGAGAGATTTGTAAGGAAATAACCTATTGGAACTCTGTACTCTCTGCCTACCCCGCAAGGGATCTAGCGTGTAGTATATAGATAGATTAATAGAATTCAAAATCAAGAAGATATAAAATATTTTGTAAACATATCCGTTATACAAAATACGATATAGTATTTACCATACAAATCTCAATATTATGATAACATGTAGAGAAAGCCGCTCGAAAAGACTTATAAAAACTAAAATATATAATAAAATAAATTTACTACGACACTCAGTATTTGACATATTCTAAATATAAAATACTACCTGTGCCTCGCGGTTTCACCCGTCGTTTACCACGCAACGCGCTGTGACTTCGTTTTCGCTTAGCGTTACTAAAAATTTTAGTGTAGTACAAAATCAGCACTATTAATTAATATATTACACCAAAATAATAGCTCCACGATGTATATAAAAACCGAAATGACTTACAGAACTTCGGAATAAAAGAAATTGGATTTTCTTTTAGCATTGGTATAGCAAGCAAATCACATTAGAACTAATAATATGCCCGTACTTAACATTATGTAGGCGGAATTGGGCTCACGCTCTTGTGTGTGTTAATAAAGAAGTATGGATCCGCCTCCAACTTTGCTTTTGTGTTTAAACGTGTGCATTTGTAGAGCAAAATTTCTTTTTTTTAAGAGCAGGGCTTGTATTCGCTATGACCTATTAAACACGTAACGCGACGCGTTAAGATAACTTTATGAAATGATCGTTTAATGGTACCTACTCCAGTGGCATACAAACGAGATCATTTACCGAGAATATTGTATAGCGTCGCGTTTAGACATAGTGAATATCTGTTAGATGAACCTAGATATCATAATCATATCAAAAGTTTGATTTAACTTTTACATGATAGGTTCTAATAGAATGGTATTATTACTTATAGTACCAAGTATTTTAACGATTAAATATATGCGTTAAATTGTTATTAATTACGATGATCGAACTGTTGTCTCTTACTAGTCAGCTCCTCCGGAAAACCCTCGGTGCCCCGTGGTACATACGGAATGTGATCTCCATTCCGAACTCGGTCTCGAACGTATTCGCGCCTCTATTAAAAAGGCGACAACTCGCTACTTCGCGGACGCGTCCAACCATCAGAACGCCCTAATCGTAGCCGCCGCCGACTACGCACCTGACTCCCCTTCTATCAGCCGCTGCCGCCGTCCGCGGCGTATTCTCATCGAACCTCCCAATACCCTTACTTCCCTTCCTTCGAATACAGATACCGATGAGACACCAACCTCGCCGGCGAGGTCGAAGAATTCCTTGCCAGCCGGCTGGTGCAGAGCACCACGGCGAGACACCCCCCCCCCCCCCCCCCCCATAGCGACTGCCCAAGCCGAGGCCGTTCCTCCTTGAGGCACCCTTGAGCTAGTTACTCCCTTGCCCTTTTGGTTCGCGCGTACTGGTTGCACGCTCGCCCTTTTGTCCGGGGGAGCTGTAAAGGCCCCGTGGCCAACCGTGCAGTGGCCAACATACACACACACAACACTAGTCAGGTGTCTTTAATCACTTAGTACATTATGTTCGGCCCTACCCCGTTTACTCTTGCGTGTTATTATAAAATCATCATCAGCCAGGTCCAGCTTGTGGGGGTTCTGTCCATTCGACGTGTTCCAGTACCTACTAGGTATATATGTCATATTCAGTTTAGCTACATTATACAAGATGTATTATAAATAACGCAATACCTCAGACACCCCGATTAGATAATTGCTATTTTTCCAAATTTAAATCTTTTAATCCCTTTTTTAGGCACTTTTATACCCCAATTAACAATGAAAATGAGTGTTCGTGTATACGTGCGAGTTGAGAAATGCATTTGAAATCTCCGTATTGCCTTGAATCAAGAATAAATTTAGTTCATTATAGCGCACTAAGGGAGTAACAGCATTTTTTGCAAATTAAAAAGAAATGTAACATGCATTAAAAAAAGTTGGAATCAGTTCAGTTATCGATTTAGAACAAAATACTTTCAGGTCTTGTCGTGACGTTTAGTATGTTATACCTTGTATATAGCATGCGCTCAAATTCTTATCACAATTTATACCTATTGTTAAATAAGCTCTTTATTTTAAAAAGGCCTTAGAGACCAGTTACCGTAAATACAAAGTACTGCTTCGACGCGACGGTGACAGTCGCAAATTCAAGTAACTACAGTCTGGGACCATTATTCTTGCTCAATTGGATTGAAAATATCTAAGGATAGGTGCGCGATAGGATGATAAAGGTTATTTATGTTACAGTCAAAACTCTTTAATGGTCAAAAGTACTTTGAGTAATAATGAAGTCAAAGTAATAGAGAACCTATCTTTAATAGCGATTATAAAGGTTGAACTAAGGGAGCTGTGTCTACAGACACATCACGCCAGAGCCTTTGCGAGGTTAGCAGAGAATATAGGGTTCTAACGGGTTCTTTCCTTGCAGACCTAATCTTAGCTTCCTCCTCTTCAATAGTTCGTTTTATACACTCTCACTGGTTATTGATACTCTAGACAATATTCAATATTTAAAAAAATTATATTGGATCGACTATTTAGAAGCCTATGAACAGAAAACTTAAAAAAAAATGGTTTATTGGGGAAATAAACATAAACCATTGCGAGGAACAGATTTCCCCGGGTCACATTAATAAAGTATTAGTTATTCAAACTTTAAAAGTACTTTATATTTAACCGTAAGTTCATGCTTGTTCGATCGTGTTAGAGAAAGGGGTTATCGGTTCGTGTTATCGGGTTTTATAGAAAATATTCCAGTTTTAAAGTCAGATTATTCTTTAATAATATATTTTATATAATAAAATAATAAAAATTTTATATATTCTTTAATAATATATTAGGTTCATATTTTTTTTTAATTCGCTAGTTTTACGTGGGCGAAGCCGCGAGAATAGCTTTGTTGCTCTTTAACGGGGTACATGTACAGTGTGGACCCTTTTCATTTCAGTCGATAACGGACCCTATGATATATCAGCTAGGTACTTTATCAATGCTCTCTTGCGTAAATAAAATGTATGAATAGATGTAACAAAATCTGAGACTGATCTTTTTTGTTGCTGACCGTAACCTTAGTAATATCCTTGGGGCAATGTGGTCCGCAAGCGCAGTTCGATACATCGAACGATGAGGATTTATTTATAAATCCGTTTGGTGCAATTGTAAAGTCGAACCACTAGGACATACATTTTAAGCGTGGTTCAATTGATCGAAAGATTCTGAATTCTAAATCCTTCTTGTTCCATTCCATAGTCGAACTACCCGAACATACAATTAACAAGTAAGCTTGGTTCGATAGCTCGAATGATGAGGATTGTACAGATTGCACTAGGTACACACTTGTACTTACCTGTACTGAAAACCTGTGTTCAGCTACTCACGTCGCGGTAGACAGTATATTCACTACTCGTCTCCGTAAAGCTAAAATTAACTAACAGAAGTGCACTTTTGAGATACGGCTGTTTAAAGTTAAAAAAAAGGAAATATTATAAATTTTGAAATTATTCGTTTCTTATAACTTTTAATTAAATTTAAATATTCAATCAATCAATCAATCAGCCTATCGTAGTCCACTGCTGGACATAGGCCTCTCCTAACACGCGCCATTGCACACGGTCCTCCGCCTTCCGCATCCAGTCTGTCCCAGCGACCTTTTTGAGGTCGTCGGTCCATCTAGCTGGGGGCCGTCCTACCTTACGCTTACCAAGTCGCGGTCTCCACTCTAGGACACGCTTGCTCCATCGGCCGTCGGTCCTTCAGCAGATGTGACCAGCCCATTGCCACTTTAGCTTACTGAGTCTGCGAGCTATGTCGGTAACTTTGGTTCTTTGTCGGATTACCTCGTTACGAATTTTATCCTTCAAAGAGACGCCGAGCATAGCTCGCTTCATAGCCCGCTGTGCGCCTTTGAATTTGTGGACTAGTCCCACTGTGAGTGTCCACGTCTCGGCCCCGTAAGTCATAACAGGTAGGACGCATTGGTTAAAGACTTTGGTCTTCAGGCATTGCGGTATAGG
Organism: Phalera bucephala; assembly: GCA_905147815.2. NCBI lineage: Eukaryota > Metazoa > Arthropoda > Insecta > Lepidoptera > Notodontidae > Phalera > Phalera bucephala. Next base: position 20,261,866 of record LR990617.1, on the reverse strand, counting down.
CGAAGCGAAAACGTGACGTAGTTTGCCAAATGCTGCCCAACCCAATTGGATCCTGCGGTTGATTTCTTTCTCGAAGTTGTTTCTACCAAATTGGACAACTTGTCCAAGGTAGACATACTCCCGAACAACTTCGAGCATCGAACCATCGATGTAGATCGGTCCCGGCGTGACATGCTCATTAAACATGATCTTGGTTTTATCCAAGTTCATGCCGAGACCGACACCTCGAGAGGCTTCATTTAGGCTATGCAGCATTTCGCTTAACTGTTCCAGTGACTCTGCCACGATGACGATATCATCGGCAAACCGAAGGTGTGAGATGTATTCGCCGTTGATGTTAATGCCTCGCCCAGTCCAGTCCAGCGTCTTGAAGACGTCTTCGAGTGCATTGGTGAAGAGCTTGGGGGATATTACATCCCCCTGTCTTACCCCTCGATGCAGCTCGATCGGGTTGGTCTTTTGGTCCTGGAGCTGGACGGTCATTGTGGCGGTATCATACAGACATCTCAACACCTCGATATAGCGCCAATCGATGCCACATCGCTGCAGAGCATCCAAAACCGCCAAGGTTTCGATGGAGTCGAAGACTTTCTCGTAGTCCACGAAAGCCATACACAGCGGCTGATTGTACTCTTCGGTCTTCTGTACAATCTGCCGAACAGTATGGATGTGGTCTACGGTGCTGTAGCCTTTTCGAAACCCGGCTTGTTCCGGTGGCTGGAACTCGTCAAGTCTTCTGGCGAGGCGGTTTGTGAGTACTCTCGAGAACAACTTGTAGACGTGGCTCAGGAGTGAGATGGGTCTGTAGTTCGTCAGCAAGGTTTTGTCACCTTTTTTGAAGAACAGAACCACCGCACTTTCGCTCCACGCTTGAGGTGTTAAGCCCTGGTAGATGACAGAATTAAAGAGACTCGCTAGCTTTTTCAGGATTGGCGTCCCGCCTGCTTTTAGGAGCTCAGTGGTGATTCCGTCATCGCCTGGCGACTTGTTATTTTTGAGGTGCTCGAGAGCCACTCTGACCTCGTCCTGGTTGACATCAGGGATGTCTTCCGTGTCGTGGCGTGCGAGTGGGCTCTGTGGTCGTCAGCGCTGGGTCTCGAGGGTTTAGCCATCGGTGATGCGTACAGGTCTTTGTAGAAACTCTCAATTTCCTCGAGTATCTCGAACTTGGAGGTCACGGTTTTGCCATCCGCTGTATTAAGTTTCGTCAGATGGGATTTACCTAGCTGGCGAGCGAAGACTTTGGTGCCTCTATTCTGTTCAATCGCAGCCGCGATGGTGCGGGTGTTGGAACATCGGAGGTCACGTCGCACCAGCTTCCGGATCTTCCGGTTGAGGTTCCTCCCATCCGGCGAAGACGCCTGCGTGGATGACATTTCCCGTCTCTGCCTCATAAGTTCGAGAGTCTCGAGCGAGCGTTTAGACTCTCTGTTACCGCTTTTGCCTGGAAACACCCTTCGAGACTCATCCTGTAGCGTTTTGACCACTGTGTCGGTTTTCTCGTCAACATTGCCTTCGGTTTCCAGCAGGTCGAAACGATTTTGTAGCTCCAGTTGGAACTTTTCGGACCCTAAAGCTATTTTAACTATTGAATTATTCATGTCTTTTTATTAATTGTCACAGAATTGTAGTGGCTTTGTTAGTTTTCGCTCTATGGGTACGTACTGCTCTGATATCCTAGTACTTCGAATATGGATGGGGCGTGTAAGTGTGGGTATTATTATAATTAAATACCACCATATGGCTCCAAGTCATTCTCACCTGCTCGTGGTACATCCTGCTGATCAACGATTGAGGCTCTTACGACCGAAAATTGGCGGTATAAGCATAACAAAAAACTGCGTGCCTCATACGGCAGATCGGTAAAGGGCAGTAGCTTCACCGCATGCCCAGCGTGGCGATTATGGGAAAACCCTTCAAATGACAAGCCAAAATCAACCACGGCCCCCAGTTCCCGGCCCCCCTGCTATTCCGGATTACGGCGGCGGTCACGGTTACGGCAGGGTAGGGGGTGCGAAGTATGTAGGGGGTAAGGGGTAAGTATGTAGGGGGGGGGCTACTAAAGGCCGCCAAAATCAACTGACCTTGCCGACGTTTAATGGACGCATGTTACAGCTTGACCAGCACATGGCGCAACTAGAAGCCGAACTCGGAGAGATAAGGTGGCACGTTCTGGAACTGTGTGAAGTTCGAAGAAAGGAAGAGGACATCGTTACCCTAGAATCGGGTCACCTTTTGTACTTCCGAAAGGGCGACCAGCTGTCCCAGGGCGGCGTAGGGTTTCCTGGTCAATAAAACCCTCTCTGACAACGTTGTAGAAACGTCTAGTGTGTCGAACAGGGTAGCGTATCTTGTTATTAAGTTTACCGATAGTTATAGCCTAAAGGTTGTGCAGGTTTATGCAACGACTTTGGCACACTCTGACCACGAAGTTGAAGATATGTACGAGGACATATCAAAGGCCTTACACTCCACCGCTAAGGCCCACTACAACGTTGTCATGGGGGACTTCAACGCTAAAGTGGGAGTACAAAATTGCAACGAATCGGTAGTAGGATGTCACGGTTTCGGTAACAGGAATCATAGGGGCCAAATGCTCGTCAACTTTCTTGAGAAAGAGGGGCTTTTTTGATGAATTCTTTCTTCAAGAAACAGCCCTAAAGAAATTGGACATGGCGAAGCCCCGACATTAGGACTAAAAATGAGATTGACTTTATCATAACGGACAAGAAGCACATATTTAGAGATGTCTCAGTGATCAACAGGTTTCATACCGGAAGCGATCACCGTCCTGTCAGTGGCTCACTGAATATCAAGCAGCTTATGAAGGACCGACGTGAAAACCCACCCAACACTTCGTCAGAGCAACGGGCACTCAACAAACGAATAAACAAACTGGTACGACATGACCTCCGATGCGATAATACACGCTCTATTTAAAAAGCAATGGAGCAAAATCCTAAAGCCACACTGAGCCGCCACTTCGCGGAAAACCTACCTGAAATCGTGATGGCTCTTGAGCAGCTAAAGAATGGAAAAGCCTCTGGAGAGGACGGAGTTACAACTGAACTTTTATAAGCAGGAGGTAAACCGGTGCTGAAGGAGCTCCAAAATATCTTTATCTCTGTCCTCTTTAACGGGAGAGCTCCAGAGGCTTGGGTAGGAGCATGGTCGTATTGTTTTTCAAAAAGGGTGATAAGACCCAACTGAAGAAGTACCGCCCTATTTCGCTCCTGAGCCACGTTTATAAGCTGTTTCTAAGAGTTATCACGAATGGTCTTGCGCGAAGGCTCGACATATGTTAACTCTCGGAACAGGCCGGGTTTCGAAAAGGGTATAGAGCCATAGACCACATCCACACTATACGGCAGATTATACAGAAGACTGAGGAATAAAATCAGCCCCTGTGCTTAGCATTCGCGGACTATGAGAAGGCCTTTTATTCGATCGAGATCTGGTCAGTTGCCTATCCCAATGCATTGAGGTGTGAGACAAGGGGCGTCATTTCCCCCAAATTGTTCACAAATGTATTGGAGGATATGCTTAAGATGCTGGACTGGAAAAGCCATGGCATAAACATAAATGGCAGCCATATCTCACCCTTGCGATTTGCACACAACATTGTCATTATGGCCAAAACGTTGCAGGATTTACAACAGATGTTGACCAGCCTAGCCGATTCTTCTGAACGCATAGGTCTCCGCATGAACTTGTACAAGACAAAGGTAATGTTTAACCGACATGTAGTACCGGAACCTGTTGCAATACATGGCGCTATTCTCGAGGTTGGTTAACAATATGTTTACCTAGGGAAAACTCTGCAGTTGGGGAAAACAATTTCGAGAAAGCGGTCAACAGAAGAATACGGCTGGGCTGGGCGGCATTTGGGAAATTACTTCGAATATTTACATCGCCTACTCCACAAAGCCTAAAGACAAAAGACACTTCAATCTGTTCGTCCTGCCCGTTATGACTTACGGAGCTGAAACGTGGACACTTACAGGTTGGACTGGTCCATAAAATTTAAAGTCACTCAGCGAGCTATGGAAAGGGCTATGCTCGGAGTTTCTCTGAAGGATAGAATCCGGAACAAAGTCTTTCGACAGACAACCAAAGTTATCGACATAGCCCACCGGATTAATAAGCTGAAGTGGCAATAAGCCAGTTACATTAGCCGAACGACCGATGACCGCTGGGACAAACGAGTTCTTGAGTGGAGACCACGGACTGGCAAACGTAGCGCAGGACGCCCTCAGGCTAGGTGGAGCGATGACCTTCGTAGGGTGGCTGGCAGAAACTGAATGAGATTAGCCGAGGATCGTACCTAGTGGCGAGCACTTGGAGAGGCATATGTCCAGCAGTGGGCTGCTATAGGCTGATGATGATTGAATATGGATTTATTTACCAATATTTTTCGTGGATATCGTTTAGTTAATTTGATTGGAAAATGCTTCATTAAGTTCCATTATGTACTAGTTGATCAGTTCAGTTGGCCGGAGTGGAGGGACAGCATTTTTCCTACTCATAATTTTATTTTACCGCAACTAGGGGCGATGGTGCTTAATGCTCGGACCAAAATTCAACACTAAACCCTATTTCAAGGAAAGATAACATTTTTAATTTCCCTCTGTATCCAATCGGGGACATACGAAATAACAATTACCTATTTATTCACACTTGAAAAATGTAGGTCTTATTAGTTCGACTATAAACTCGAACAAGAAGAATTCAGGTAGTCAGTGTTGTTCGATTAATCGTAACAAAAGAACGCAAAAAAATTCGTAGTTCTATGTATTGAAGTACGCTGTCGGACCACGCTGCCCAAAGGAGTTATGTTAGTTTAATGTACAAGCATGGTTGTACATATTATATGGGTAAATACAATAAATATTGATGGTTCACACATGACGGGTTCCGTGGTCGGATATCATTTGCAAAGGATTGAGTTTGACCTCTTGTTGCTGACCATACATTCTTTAGTAATATTAGCGTTATGTGTAAGACAAAGTGCATCTTTTAAAAGTTAGCAAATATAACTTATATAGTCTATTCCAATGAAATTTTAAAACCTTTTAAACGAACCATCACCATTTTTAAATGTTTTAGGTGTGATTGCACTCTATAACAAGTGTAATATGAAGGCGACAGTATTTCCGAAGACATCGAAATGAAAATGCTGTTAGCAAGAAATCGACGTTTTTATATAGGGTGAAATAAGTTTTAAGAAGTTTTAAATTTTGATTGGAATAGACTATATACAAGCTGTGACATATTGCTATTCACGAACGACGTGTTCCGTGGTTAGGCATCATTTTCGAGGGATTGACGTAAGCCGCGCCAAGAAGATTATATCGACGGGATCTCGGGCTCCCTTCGAGGAGTCACTGTTTGCTACGGCAAAAATGTATATTCTACTTGTAGGAGAGCGATTTTCTGGGAGATCCTAACATACCTAGTACGCGATTTCATAGCGCGATTGGGTGAACAAATCGTAATATAAATATGTATCTATATAGTGAGAGATTGTCGATGTTTTTTACTGGCAACTTTTAAGTGCTTGGTCAGAAAATGTTACAAACAATGCCCGTTATTTCTTTACCGGATAAATTAAGCACGTAGGGCTAAACGATGCGTAAATTTTTGATGTCTAAATGGAATATATTTTTAATTTTTAGACAATTATTTGATAATTTTTTTCACAAACTGTCTTCCTGACAATTCGTGCAACATCTCTGAATACTTAAACTTAGTAAAGAAACACTTTCACATCTATATTCCTCAAATGAGGGTGGCAGAGGTGTACTGTTTACACCCATTATTTAGTGGCGAGTTTGGTGCCATTATGTGATACTAATATATATTTTAATGCAATATTAGCGCATAACGCATTATATTTGTGTGCGCAGGCGCAGGCCGGTGAGAGGAAGCACGGGCGGACGCGATGGCTGCGCCAGCCAGCTGATAGCATGCGGGCGGCGGCGCGCCGCACCGCCCCGACCTAGCCGATCACATCACGAGCGCCACATTCACGGGTACGTGCACCCCGGCCGGGTCGGCGACGCGACTCCTACGGGACGTGGTTAGCTGTAATGTACTAAAGGTTAAGCACAAACCATTTGATTACAGTAAAGGGCTGTTCGAGAAATTTACAATTGGGCCCCGAGAGTGTCTCTTAAGGAAAAATTTAGATGTATAAATATTCTACTGAGGCAACACTAGCGGAAAAATATAGCGGCATTCATCATGGCATTACACGAAACAAAGATGGTCTTATGTTATCATATTATGTACATTCTACTCGTTTCCACAGAATTAGTATTTTTTTCATAGGGCAATGTTGCTCCTACAACATATTACCCATAGATATCCGAAACATACCTATAAATAAGTTTAAAAAGGCAATCAAAACTAGATTGTGTAAGAAAGGGTATTACAACATTTTGGATTATCTTGACGATAAAAGAGATTGGGTTTGAGCAGCTCCTCAATCAACAACAGCAAATAGAAAAAAAAAGGTTATCAGAAAGGCAAAACAAATAAGTTATTTTGATTTGACTTGACCGTCGGATATGTGCCCAAGTTTCAAGTTCTGCTGTTGGAAAATCAGCTGCAGACAGTTACGTTAAGTATGTGGTGGCGAATGGCAGTTACTTCAGAGTTACATAAAACGAACATTTTTTTTAGGGATCTTATACCGGTTTTACATTATGCGACTGCTGCCATTTGCCTCAAAGAGCATAAAATAGTTCTGTAATCAGCGTCGACTGGACATTGCTGGGATATGTTCATTCGAATGGCGAACGTAGAACTTCAGATAGGGTCTTATTTATGTTGATGAAATATCAGATATATGTTTTCTCACTCCGCAACATCGTAGAGAAGCATCTGGCAGTGGGGCGGAAGGTTTTCTGCGGTTTTGTAGATCTGGAGAAGGCATTTGACAGAGTTGTGCGAAAGAGACTTTGGGACATTTTGCCAGAGTATGGTATAGATGGCACTCTGTTGCGAGCCGTCCGGTCCACTTATGTGGATTGCAAGGCATGCGTACGGTTGGGTGGTAACAGGTTGCCCTGGTTTGACGTTAAAATCGGCGTCAAGCAGGGTTGCGTGTTGTCCGCTAGACTGTTTATAATATATCTGGACAAAAGTCTTCAAAGACTGAAAGCGATGAATGAAGTTGTACAAATGGGTGACTTAGTGGTAAACCATCTACTTTATGCAGATGACGCGGTTTTAATAGCGCCAACAGCCACTGATCTGTAAACACTAGTCACAGTTATGAAAGACGACTGCATGATCAATGGCTTACACTTGAATGTGAAGAAAACCAAGATTATGGTTTTTGAAAGGGAAGAAACCAGAACGAATGTAAGGATTGTGGTTGGTAACGATGTGCTGGAGCAAGTGAATGAGTTTGTATATCTTGGATGCGCCTTCAGTAAGGATGTGAAATACACCGCTGACATAGAGAGAAGAGTGAGTGCAGGGAACAGAGTGAATGGTGCGATGGGAAAGCTAGTCGGGAGCCGGCACTTAAGCCATAAGGCGCAGCTTGCCATACATAACGAAGTTCTTGTCCCAACGCTGTTATATGGTAGCGAGAGCTGGGTATGTAAGAAGGAGAATGAAAGTAGAATAAATGCGGTAGAAATGCGAGCTCTGCGGAAGATGTGCGGAGTGAAGCTGACCGACCGCATTACCAACAGCATAGTAAGACAGCGAGTAGGTATGAAAGATAGTATCGGTGTAAACATGAGAAAGAGCATGCTCCGTTGGTTCGGGCATATAGAAAGAATGCCAGAGGAAAGAATGACAAAACAGATATACAATGTGAAAGTGGAAGGATGCAGGTACCGGGGGTTTTATCTGATGGAAAAGTCAAGAGTCTCCGTAACCGGCGAGCGTGTATGAGACGAACTATGAGAGTCGAGGAAGCCAGAGAGGTATGTAAGGAAAGAACCTGTTGGAACTCTGTACTCTCTGCCTACCCCGCAAGGGATCTGGCGTGAGGTTATAGATAGATAGATAGATAGATAGACGTTTCAAGTGCTTTGCAGCACCCATGGTCACGGGAGGGACCCTCCCGTCCCGTTGGTCCCTCCCGTGACCATGGCTGCTAAAATTTAATTTAAATTCATTACACAGGTTTGGAATAAGTGTATTTTTAGAAATCCAGTGTTTCGCTTATTTTCATCTTTTGTGGAGAAACCTTCTGATTTTCCGGGATAAATACTATACATCATGTTAGCCAACATTTGAAAGCTATCCGCAAAAAAGTATTCATCAAAATCCGCCGCTTGATTTTGCGTTATGATAGTTCATACCCTTGAACAGACAGACAAACAGACATGAAAGCCAAATATTGTAGAATTGGCTTCTACATCAATAGAATGATATCCCTAGGTTGCTATTTCCTAAAAATATTCATGTACAGACACGACTTCCTTACAGTTTTATTATAAGTAATATGTATAGATATAGATGCTATAATTTTCCCTACAAACCGTTTCCTGAAAACGGTCTGTCATATGAAATATCTCCGTGCTAAGTTTCACTGTAGTTTTAGAACAATGAATGATTTATTAAAATCGACTTTCTTTTTCTTTCCTCAGAAACTGTTAGATTTTTCGTAAATATAAGTATACAAAATTGTGATCTTTTGTACAGGCGACATTTATAAAAAAATTCATTGACTCGCTGTCTTACTATGCTGTTGCTAATGCGGTCGGTCAGCTTCACTCCGCACATCTTCCGCAGAGCTCGCATTTCTACCGCATTTATCCTACTTTCATTCTCTTTCTTACATACCCAGCTCTCGCTACCATATAACAGCGTTGGGACAAGAACTCTGTTATGTATGGCCAGCTGCGCCTTATGGCTTAAGTGCCGGCTCCCGACTAGCTTTCCCATCGCTCCATTCACTCTGTTCCCTGCACTCACTCTTCTCTCTATGTCAGCGGTGTATTTCCCATCCTTACTGAAGGCGCATCCAAGATATACAAACTCATTCACTTGCTCCAGCACATCGTTACTAACCACAATCCTTACATTCGTTCTGGTTTCTTCCCTTTCAAAAACCATAATCTTGGTTTTCTTCACATTCAAGTGTAAGCCATTGATCATGCAGTCGTCTTTCATAACTGTGACTAGTGTTTGCAGATCAGTGGCTGTTGGCGCTATTAAAACCGCGTCATCTGCATAAAGTAGATGGTTTACCACTAAGTCACCCATTTGTACAACTTCATTCATCGCTGTCAGTCTTTGAAGACTTTTGTCCAGATATATTATAAACAGTCTAGCGGACAACACGCAACCCTGCTTGACGCCGATTTTAACGTCAAACCAGGGTGACCTGTTACCACCCACCCGTACGCATGCCTTGCAGTCCACATAAGTGGACTGGACGGCTCGCCACAGAGTGCCATCTATACCATACTCTGGCAAAATGTCCCAAAGTCTCTTTCGCACAACTCTGTCAAATGCCTTCTCCAGATCTACAAAACCGCAGAAAACCTTCCGCCCCAGTGCCAGATGCTTCTCTACGATGTTGCGGAGTGAGAAGACTTGATCCAAACATCCTCTTCCAGACCTGAAACCCCCTTGTACCTCGCACAACATTCCATCGGACTTCAAACGTCGGGAACTAAAAATCAAACATAAACCCCGATAAAACTGTAAAAGAGTTTTATTTCACTTTCAAGGTATTTTAGGTCTCTAAATAATATTCGAGATACTTTTTATCCCGGAAAGAATCACGGTTCTTGCGATATAGCATTTTAATATTTATTACAACAGCAAAGAATTATTAATAAAAAGCATTAGTAAAAAAAATATTTACATAGGTTCAGATGGTTCCACGCCGCTTTCAGATGGTAGTGTACCTAGAACAGGACGTAAATATCAGAGAAGACCTGGACTATCTTAAGTAGACCATGTCCTATCCGAACGGCAAGTCAAGAGTCTCCGTAACCGGCGAGCGTGTATTAGACCAACTATGAGAGTAGAGAAAGCCAGAAAGTTCTGTAAGGAAAAAACCTGTTGGAACACTGTACTCTCTGCGTACCCCGCAAGGGATCTGACGTAATGATATAAATTGGTAGATAGTATTAAAGTATCTTAAGTCGTGAAATAATAATATGAAATAGATATCTTTGTTTAGACACTAGATCATGACGATATTATCCAACTAAGTGGTATATAAAATCACACCAATATGCATTTGGTGGGTTTTTACCGGCCTGTATGAAGGTCCAAAAGATATAAATCATATTTTGGCTAAAGAAAAGCCTTGCAATCTTTTGATTTTGAATTGAATTGACAGCGCACGGGAATATTGATTTGGGACTTGTGATTTTGAAATAAAGAACATATTTTATGCGCTTACGGGCACAACAAAATGAAATGTCCATGTTGATATCCAGAACGGCGGAATCGATTTTAATACCCTATCACTGGAAAACGGAGAATTTTTCACAGTTTGTCTAAGACTATTTTTTAGCTCGGGAAATGTAAGATTCCTAGGGGATAATTGTTTTTATTTCTCCATATTAACACGGCTGAACGAATTTAAAAGAAACTTAATATGGAGGTGTCTCTTAAGTCTTGGAATAATGCTATCTCAAAAAGTCCTACCTATGTCAAATTGCAAAATATACGCGTGCGAAGCCGCGGGTAACAGCTAGTATATTAAATAAATCAACGCCTCTTGCGAACCGTAACTATCCAAAACTATGGATTCATTATATAAATGTGATCTTACGTCGCGTTTATTACACGAACCCGCGGAATATTTATGATCTTAAACTATGCCCTTTGGTGTTCCTGACGTACGACAGATTGCTCTTATTCAACAAACTCAGTTACAAGGGTCTCCGATATCGAATTATGTCCACAAAACTTAGGAACGCCCGGGTAGGTGGCCATGGTTCAAGGAGCTCTATCAGGAACGGAACTTTGACTAATACAATAAAGTTATTCCCGCTCCCGATATAATCAATTCAAATTATGACGGGCACGCTCCACTGAAATAAGGACGTGATACATCGTTTAGGACAGATATTCGGCGGATAGATTGATGTTTGGAAAGTCGTGTCATCGCAGTATTTCTATATTATTGTCTAATGTTTAAACTTTGGCGCGTGTTAATTATTCTAATTCAATGTCGAGTTTCATTGAAGATTGTTTATGATAGGTGTCAAGTAAAGACTCACAATGTACGTATATACGTTGAAACTTGGGATAAAACGATTTTCTCCACTTTTGTATTGGACTTATCAATGCAAGTCAATGGCGCGGTATCCAACAGCGCGGATGCCAGTGGAGACTGGAGATGCCTCGGAACAACCAATAATGGGATTTCATTATGTTCACATGTCATGCGAGAAAATGAAATCCTATTGGTTGTTTGGAGACTTCTCTTCACTTTTTGAAGTTGTTGGCTGTGATTATTCGTAGAAGATTGAATTCTATTGAAATTTTGTACTAATTCGGGCATGTTAAACATAATAATTATTCTAATCATTTACGGTACCGTGTATAAACGGTGTCGTAGTATGTTACTAAGACCATTGAGCAAGGTTATGTAATGACAAAAAGCTTATGTAAAATAATACTCTTTAAAGACCTCTAACGTTGAAATATCACAAGTAAAGATATTTAGTCAAAGGAATGCTGACTAGATTTAAATGTTTAATGTTCACACTTACAATTTTATTAAAGTCGAAGGTGTACCTAAACAGTTTTTTTGTTAGTTAAATACATAAAAAAAATACGAATCTATTTTGATTATTTGGTATCTTTATTAACCGACTTCAAAGAAGGAGGAGGTTCCCAATAGGACTGTGTGGCAGGAACGTTGTGGCAGGATTTGTCAAAGGGAAGATCTTCCAGCCAGACGGGTGGTGTGTCTGGCGGGGCCTGCCACTCTCCCCAGAGTTGTTGTCGGGGGCTTGTATATATGTTACGCGTCGTGCGCACTCTAATATCGCGTTCTAGACATATATGGCGAATCTTCAGCACCGTCTATTGGTAGGTAGTCGCAATTATGTAGCGATGTATAGGGGGCGCTACAACTGTATGTTTTTTTTGTATGTACGTTACGCGATCATTCCGCCAATTATGAATCGATTTTGATGATTCTTTTTGCATTGGGTTCAGTATAGCTCCAAGGTGGTCCCGTTTTAAGTCCCGTCCCGTTTAAAGATTTAAAAAAAAACACAGACGATTTGTCGACCTCCTCCTTTTTGAAGTCGGTTAATATTCTGATTAGTTCTATGGCAAGGTACCTATAGGATTGACGTAATACCCATAATATCTCAATCTACGCATTCGTATTGTTTGTCGTTAAGGAATTCCCTAGTGTATCTTCCAAGTCCAAGGTCCAATACCGATGAAATTAAAATGGGACCACCTTGGAGCTATACTAAACCCAATTCAAAAAGAATCATCAAACTTGATTCATAATTAGCGGAAAAATCGCGTAACATACATACAAAAAAAATATACAGGTGAATTGAGAACCTCCTCCTTTTTAGAAGTCAGTTAATAACGTCTTTATTTATGAACTGATTTTGATGATTCTTTTTGCGTTGGGTTTAGTACTGTTTCAAGGTAGTCCCATTTTAATTAAATCGGTATTTAACTTTGTACTTTGAAGATACACCAGGGGACTCCTTAACGGCGAACAGCACGAATGTATAGATTCCGTTATTATGGTTATTATATCAATCCTGTAGGTATCTTGCTGTACAACTCAGCAAAATAATATAATATAGGTATTTAAATATAGGTAAATAATTCACTTGTCATTTAAAATTGTAAAATAAAAATCTTAAAAAAAAAACGCCTTTAAAAGCAAAAAATAAATATTTGAAGTCGGTGCCAAGTAACCGACTGGACTAACCGCTACCGACTTTAAATATTAATTTTTTGCGTTTTGAAGTCGGTTTTTTTATAAAGATTTTTATCACAATTAACTCGGGTACCCACAAAACGTATTAACATTATTTGGCATTGCTGGGTGAATCCAATTAGATAATAAACAATTATAACAATTTTTTTTAGTTACAGACAGGTCCATCCATGGAATGTAACATTCATCATCATCATCATTTCAGCCTATACTTGTCCACTGCTGAACATAGGCCTCCCCAATCGCTTTCCAGCGTAACCGGTCCGATGCCACCTGCATCCAACGATTTCCTGCGATTTTCACAAGATCGTCGGTCCATCTGGCAGGCGGTCGTCCTACGCTGCGCTTGCCAATACGGCCAATGTAACATTAATCACGGCTTAATATTTATAGTTACAACAACATTTTGCATGTCTAAAGGCAGATTATGGCGTCATATAATAATAAAATATAACATGTACTTGTACCCATTTGGCAAATAAATGATTAGAATTGATTTGACATTTAAAAAAAAATGACATTTTTAATATCGTATATATGGAATTAATCCAACATACAACGTAACGACCTTAGACTAATGTATGATTAGTTCAAGGTATCACCTATATGTCAGATATAGAATTTAATCATATTTTTCTTCGTAAATGAGTGATAGTATGTAAAGATGTAACTGAACATAATCTCATTAGTTAGATGCTTTCGTTTTATGCTAGCTGCCGCGGGTGATTTCGTCTGTATATACTGTATTATCGTAAACTTTCATGAAAATTCGTTCAGTAGCTTTTGCGAGAAAGAGTATAGAACATCCTTACACCCATTCTCAAAAATGTTCGCGTTTATAATATTAGTATATGAAGGTAATATTAGTATATAATATGGAGAATTCAGAATACGGTTGAAGAATTAACAACCATCCATAAGAATAAAATGCCGGCCATACGAATGACATGTGGAAGTTGTCTCGTCAAACCCGCCAATGCTCATGGGAAATTTTTGTCACTGAACAGAACTTCTGCTCATCGGGGACTTGCTGTTTAACAATTTATGTGTATGTAGAGTGTTAACACGTTACCTCGCTGGTAAAAATAAAACATTGGAGAGATAGGCTCGGTCTCACCGGGGCCCGGGGGAAATTTTGTCGATCATTTGTGTCGGCGGGAACTTTATCGATACGTGTGTACATCTGTTTATGCTGCTTATCATTATTTTGTGTTGAGCGGTCCCGGTGGCACGAAGCGTATGAATTTCGCTGACATGACCGGGTCGCGATGATAGGGTTAGGCCACGGTGCATAAGAATACGTACTTTTAACTTCAATGCGTTTGAGTTGAATGAGAACTGATTGAAGACTTATGGGATGTGAATTTATTTATTCTGTTTATATGTTTTTTTTGTCCTATCCTTAGTCATTTTACTTTCAAGTTAAGTTAACCTCATTCTCATGACTGAGGACAGAAACACGAGATTTCTCTTGTTTCTGTACAGAAACTCAGTCAAAAAGTCATTTTAAAATGTCTCACAATCAAAATTTATCTTTGCGGTTCTGCGAATATATCCGATTTATGATGCATGATGAGGATTAATAAAGTGTCCTCACTTACTTTTTTATTTTTATATTATATCCGTTCCAACATTGAGAATTTGGAAAATATAAAACCCCTGATTCACTTACAACGCCCTTCTTTCTCGAGATTATATTTTGCTCACTATGGAAATAAACGAGTCGATTGTGACATGCACTTGTTTGAAAGTCGGAGAAATTTTACGCCAGATGGTCGTTACACTGCCGAATGGAATGAAACGCTAGTTAGATGTCAGAATTCCTATAAAATTGTAAACTAATTATTCCTATAAATTGTAAACTAATAATTCACACACACTCTTTTTAACGAACTATCATAGTATGTCTATATGAGCAAGGTAACATTTTCTTTGCTTTACGTAACGTTGCTTTTTATACCCCCAAAAATGTTTGGAAATGATACTTTTTACGGATTATGTAACGTCTGAGTTGGTGTAGTTTACGGCCTAGACGAAAAATATAAGCCCTGTGTTTTGGAAGGAAAGATCCGTGAAAAAATATTATTGTTATCCGATTCTAGTTGGCTAGTCTGATTTTAAATACAAATGTAGTTATAAATAATGAGTAAGCTGGGTATCCTTTATTTTCAATTTATATTAACTGCCTCGTTGATCTAGTGGCAAAGTGCATCGCTTGGTGATCACGAGGTCCTGGCTTCAAATCCTAGGTCGGACAAATGTGGTTTTTCTAACGAAATCTTCCCAGTATGATTCCGGAGTCAGGAATTGTTCCCGGTATATGGCAATAGGCTCGCCGCCTATAACATGGGACTTAGCAACGTCGGCGAAACGTGGGTGTACTCAGTACACCTCTGCCACCCCCGCTTGGAGAATATAGGCGTGACGGTAAAAAATAGAGACCATACACTCCAGCTCACCTTGTGCTTGGTGCTTGCCGCAGCGTTAGTCACTTTACATTATCCGTTTTTTAAATTAATAATACTCTGTATTTTATAAACGCTGGTTAACCTAGTCAAAACCAAATTACTAGCAAAGTATCCATACATATTTATATCAACAAAAATAATGAATTTCACGTAAACAAAACTGTGTAAGCGATTAAAAAAACTGAGAATGTTAAGCGACTTTTATTGCTGGCTGAACACCGAGATACTGTTTAAACAACTCGTGAAACAGTTTAGAAAACACAAACATCCACGCTTACTCCGCGGTCATCCAGTTACGCTCCATTTTTTGTTTAAATTACTTCTCTAGTACATAGTACATAAAGTGAGTCGGTTGAGGAAGGATTAAGTATAGAAAATTGTTAAAATAACGAATACTCTGCAGTATATTCCCACTGATAACATAAAGTGCCCGCTTTATCCCAACAAACCCTCGCTGGACGATGGTCATCGCAAGCAAACAGGCAGTTTTGTTTATCAGGTCAGTGCACCGATCCATGTGTGTCATAAACGGACATTTGGTTCCCACCAAATAGTTACTTTATGACTCTTTACACACATGATACAAGAAGGCCTATCCGCTTTAGCTTTGGAATTATTACATATGTTGTTAAAGGAAATATAATTCACTATAGTATAAATAATCCATACTTTAAAAAATGAAATCACACACTTAAATAAAATGAGAGAAATCACTTCACCCTATACCTATCTTACGCTCTTGATTATGTTAATTAAAAAACAAAACATGGCCTCTTTTTTAACGTAAGTATACTGTTTCACAATGAATAATTTCAGTGTAACAACTGCGACAAAAAATCACTACTTCCTAATTTTCTTGATAAGGTTGTCCATTTAGCAATGGATACAAAGGCCTCTGTCAATATCGATTATGAATATAATCTTAACATCTTCTCAATGTTTAAGGCACGAGTCAACTGAAAATCGAGATATTCTCGATCTATACCCAATATTACTTTGTAAAGATGCTACAATGTACGCACTGTAACAGTAGCTCATTAATTACGCGCCTCATTTGTCACGAAGCTTGCAAAGGAGTTTTTCTTTGGAATCTTTCGTTCGTCCTGTCTCATTAATGCCCATCGCCGCTAAGGTCGGACGCGATGCTTATTAATTTTTCTAATGAAACGGCCCACGGCCTAATTAGGTCCCGACTTGAGCAGCCTGTGAAATTGTCTTCCCTAAAATGTACCCCTGACGACCGGCTGTGCTATGCACAACTTAAAACGGAGTTGGGTAATACAAAAAGTTAGGCTACTATCCCTGGGGATACTACAATATCAACTCTATTTAATGTCAACGTGTTTTGCTTTATTACCATAAACTAGGAAACTTTTTGTTCCGTTGTTCTGTATAGTCTAGCACTCGCAGTCCAACAAAGGTTACTGGATCATTACCACGAAGTACGGAATAACTCCGTGGTTATCACATATAAAGGTTAAAGTATTAATACTTACTGTAGTTTGATACTTGTAGGTAGATCAGAAATAAATCATCTAGTTCACTATAGAAAGTAGACGGGTTGTAAGCTCGTACAGACTTTATGAAAGATCACAGGTTACGCACGAATAGATTGACGCCAGGGAACCGTTGTCGATAACGAGTAAATTTCATAGCATTACTCTAACGTAAATGTGTTTATGCTAAGCTCTCATTTAAAGATACATTATCTACGTACCTATTGCTATAACCGCGCAGTGTTATGTAATTAGCGGGTATCAGACCCCTAAATTATTAGAAAGCTAATGACGTGTGCTATTGGAATTCCAATGAAAGTTTATAAACGTTATTATCATTTCGAAAATAATACTCTTTTTAGTAAATAAATCTCAAACGTTACTGACTAGAGAAACGTGGATAAAAGCTGGAACATAATTTTTTCTATTCTATAACGGCAAGAATATATCTATTGAGAACATAAATCAAATAGATAAAATAAATTGATGTAGAGTAGTTGCGGTAATTTCTCGTTAAGCCGTCATTCATCTTCACTGGTAGGTACACAAGAGGTTGTTTTATATAGCACTAGCGGTACCCCCAACTTCATTCGCGTTATTTTCAGGCGTGTATTTCAACATCCTTCTGCTGTTTTTTTTGGAGACAAAAGGTAGCCCATATCCTTCCTCTGTATGAAAACTGGGTCCTTGCTGAATTTAAACAAAATCAGTTCAGTGGTTTGGGCGTGAAAAAGTAACAAACGGACAGACAGATATACTTTCGAATTTATAATAATAGTATGGATTTTCCTCGATAATACGTAATTCGTAAACTAGGCACTATTTATTTTGTTGCTTACTTAGTAAATTGAATAAGAATAGACTAACTAAGTCTAATAGGACGGTGAATGATGATGGCTTAGGCTAGTGGCTAGACCGTAGGCCGCTTTGCTTACTGGATCAAGTAGTCACGGGTTTGATTCCCGCATCAGACATATCTTTGTATGACCATGACCAAGTTGCAGTGAATTTCGTATTTGTGAACGCACTCACGATATAAGCATAAGGATTATTGTAGAGCTACGTTTTTCAGTAAATATAAATGGCAATAATTTGCTGTGTATTGATTGAAAATATTAGACTTTAGATATTATCTTCAGAACATTTATAAACACAATAAGAAGCGCATCTCATCTCCAACAAACTTAGTCACAAACTCTTTGACTAATGGTTACGCGAGTTCTAAACAACTCAACTACTATGAAATATATAAATACCAAACAGTCATGTAATATATACAAACATTTATTTCTGTTTAAAATACACGTCTAACTTTTCGACCCAAATGCATGAGCGGAAATTCGTTTAGGCGACCGTCAACTTGTCCTTAGGAGATGCATGAATAAGTTACGGGCATTTGTCAAGAAAAATGTGAGATTTGCCAGCAGTTCAGTTAAAAGCGGTATACAAGCAGTAGTTTGGGTGTTTGTACAGGACGGCGAGGCTGACCTTCCGGCCTCTCAAGGGCTCACCCAACAGTGCCACATTGTTACTATTATTTGCTCTGCCCGTTGCGAATTACCATTATAAAAATATAAAAATGTTTGTCCACGTACCGTAAGCTCGATGTGCCGCCATTTTGCGGCAGAGTTGCCATGCTTTCGGAATTTTCTCTTTCGAAATAAGGTTTAGTTCGGATTTTAGA
Source organism: Phalera bucephala (assembly GCA_905147815.2). NCBI lineage: Eukaryota > Metazoa > Arthropoda > Insecta > Lepidoptera > Notodontidae > Phalera > Phalera bucephala. The sequence continues at coordinate 20,243,308 of LR990617.1, read as the reverse complement.
GATAAAAGCGCTGGTTTGTTATCGTATTATTTAAACGATTAATATAGTATGGTCGGCAACTAATGGCCAGTACTGTTTGTCTGTAGTACTTTAACAGATTTTAGTAGGCAATTTATCTACGACTACGAACATTCTCAGATTTTAAAATCACTGCACATTATTATTTTACAACCTATCCATTATATTTATTGATCCATTAATAGAGATCAGAATCATTTAAATACTAGCTGTACCCGAAACTTTGTTCGCGTTATTTTCAGGCATGTATTTTACATCCTTTTTTTTGAGATAAAAGGTAGCTTTGGTCCGTCCCCTGGATCAAATCTATATCCTTGCCGAATATGATCAAAATCTGTTCAGCGGTTTGGGTGTGAAAAAGTAACAGATAAACAAATAGACAGAGTTACTTACGGATTTATAATATTTTGAACAATGTTATACAACTATGGAGAATGTTCTGTAACTTACCACTCATTCACACGAGCGTTTTTTTAACGCACGTTACTAAAACACTGGAATAAAACAAGTGGCTAACGATATTTTTTTTAAAAGCGTTTCAAAAATGCTCGTTGTCAAAGCGCTCGTGCAGGTTTTCGTCTCTGATTGTAATTTTTTTTCTGCAATTTTTTGCCTTTTATCTAGTAGCTATACTCGCAGGACATGTTTTGTAGTTAAAATTTAATACTTCAGTAAAACAAGCGGATGTAATTAAAGCCACGGAGTTCCGTTGTTTGCAGAGGACTTGAGATGATAATGTAAGAGTAAATATTTTAAACCCTTCCGCCCTCTACTTAATTCGCTTTAAGTACCTGGTTTCTACCGTTATGCGGTGTCCACGCCTTCGCCTAGTTCCGCAATGGTTGTATATCATCTGCATACTTTAATTAATGTAAGGCGATACAATCAGTAGCTCTTCTTTCTTAAGCCACATTTAAGCAAAATATAGATGGATAATACTTTATCTTTCCACCAAAGATACATGAAAAGGAAAAACAATATTATAATTAACAAGATCAAATATGCCGTGACTTATTTGAAAGGCAAGTCAAGAGTCTCCTTATCCGGTGAGCGTGTACGAGAGTGGACGAAGCCAGAGAGGTATGTGAGGAAGAAACCTGTTGGAAATCTGTAGCAGAGAGCTGCTTACCCCGCAAGAGATCTGGCGTGATGATATAGATAGATAATTTACAAGGTAGCGTACCAATAAGCAACCTTATCATTAATTGCGATCTCTTTCTTTTATAGGGATCTTTTAGCTAGCAAAGTTAATGGTGAGTATAACTCTTTGAATGCCTGTTTTCTACCCATGTGTTCTTTCTCATTTTTTACAGTCTCAGTTTTCTACAGACGGTGACATAAGTTGTTATTTATGTTTGCTGACTGTAGAAAAAAAAAATATAAACGAGAGCTGTAGTAAACATAAAAATATTTAACAGTAGTTTCTTTTCATTCATATCTTGCAGCTGAACTACCGATATTAACTTGTTTCCTTAATGGTATCTTATATATTGATATCGATATGTAATAATGGAATCAAAATTTTGTTGTTTATTACTACTAATACTAACATTGAGTTGTTGTTATAGTGGCACAAGGTGCTTGGTGATAACGATGTCATAAATTCGAATTCTTGGTGGAGCAATCTGGTATTGTGGTTAAAGTAATATAGTTATATAAGGTCTAACATCATTAACGCAAGACCTGGAAGTAGGTTATTCTAAATAGGTAACTGAATTATTTCAACTATTTTTAAAGTACCCTACATATTTTTTAAATTTGCAAAAAATGCTGTTACACCTTCAGTGCGCTATAACAAACTAATTTTATTTATAATTCGAAGCAATACGGAGATTACAAATGCATTTCTAAAATGTATTTTCTTTACGCACACATACACGTACAAGTTTCATTCATAATTAGGGTATAAAAGTACTTAAAAAAAGAGTGCAATGCGAAAGTGGAAGGATGTAGGTACCGGGGAAGACCTAGACTATCTTACCATGACCAAATAGACCGTGTCTTATCTGAAGGCAAGTCAAGAATCTCCGTAACCGGCGAGTGTATACGAGACGAACTATGAAATGGAGGAAGCCAGAGAGGTATGTAAGGAAAGAACCTGTTGGAACTCTGTACTCTTTGCCTACCTCGCGAGGGAGCTGGCGTGATGATATAGATAGATTGATAAAAAAAGAGTAATAAACTTCAAGTTTTGCCATTAATTAAATTAAATTTGTAAAGCAAATATCTAATTGGTGTGTCTGAGGTCTTGCGGTGGGACCTTATATAGTTAGCAAAATAAATTATATCTCCGCTTTGGAGAGTATAGGCGTGATGGTATTAATTTTGCTTTTCCTACTAATAAATTCATGAAAATTTTCAAAAACTTATTTGGTAGGATCAATTCGCCACTAATTTTCTCACGTTCTCAATAATAGACCTCAAATATTGACACTTAGAGATCTGTTTGTGTTGCACATGGGTGCATAATACACCTTCGTAAGACTTATGCGGGGATATGGATTTCCTCGTTAGTCTTACGGGGGTGTATCAGTGAGAGTGTAATTTTACATAGGTGTAAAAAAAGATTGTCTAGAGACTTAGATCTTATAAGTAGGGGTAGTTTTAGAATAAATCCAGATATTGTAAATCTATAAGAGCGACACCATCTTGACCACTTTTTTGTCGTAAATTTTAATGAGGTGTCGATATACGAGATTCTTCCGGGATGCTAAACATTTTGTTACCTTTGAATACGAGGCGGAATGGGAATAATGCATTTGATTTTAGAATCGACTTTTTACTTTTTACTATTTATTTGACTTTAATCTGCAGCATCATATCAAGTAATAAAAACTTTTTTTAAGAAGTCAATTTGATTTTAATTTGTCGCGTTAGGATCTCACGAAATATTCGTTTTACTTCTGTGTTCCACTCTTCAGATTAAAAGTGGAACTCCAATTGAAAAGTCGATACGCCAATAACTTAAGATAATTGGACACAGGAAACAATTATTTTTCCAGTGCCAACGTTCAACAATTAAATGGAAAATTTATATTTTCATCGTGTTATAAATATTATTCCGATCTCGACGTTATACTCGAATTCATTGTAAAATAAATAAACACGGTTCCAATATACCGACCGCGGAAATGGAAAAATACAGGGCATCCTCCACGAGCAACTTTATTATTTAATACTTGGCCTGCGTTGGGAATATAAGATTTTGTTTCCTTGCACGTTGTTCCCGAACCGAATGCACGCAAGTGTTGAACTTTTAACGGAGAGTTATGGTCATTGCTATCTGAGAGTGGAATTTCCGAGTATACTAATAAAACTTTACTTTTTAGGAGTCATTCGTCAAACTATGTGAATTTGTTGAGTATTTTATGGATGTTTTCGAAACAGGTTTTGTATATATAGGTATAAATTAGAGGTACTTGCTATACCATTAAGTGAATCCAAAAAAATTGTTTGATAAGATCGAATCTCTTCCAATGAATTCTAGAGAATAAAATACACTTTTAATGTATCTTTGTTCTATATGGAAATAGGTAGTTATAGTCCTTTTCACCAGTCATGGGTACGCTGACGTTTAGAATTTGACGTTTCTAGAAATGTGGTGAGTGTGAAATAGAATTGATTGAATATCGTATCGAGAAATTTATATAACGAAGAATGAATCGATATTAATAAAAATAATTTAGATAAAAAACAGAACAAAATAAAATAATCTTATTATTTATTTATGAATCAAGCCATTGGTCAGAAAAATCGTCTGACAAATCGCTTGATTCGTCGCTTACGTGTATTATTATTAAAAATCTACAAAACTTGCTGGTTTAATATGTCATGACAGCCCATCAACGTTCAATTTGTACTTCTACTGTACTACTAATAATTATATACATTATTTGGTTAAGACGTCCGTCAGGACGATTTAGGAGGGTGGAATAGTCGCGGGTTCGATTCCCGCACGGGCAAATCTTTGTGTGACCCACAATTATTTGTTTCGGTCTGGGAATTTGTGTATGTGAATTTTCATGTTTGTAAACACACCCACGATACAGGGATAAAACCTAGTGCGGAGCTATATTTAAATATTAATACTAATTTTTGGCAAGCACCTTGTAGGTTACCGCTCTGCAGCATCTTATTTATGTAATTCTTTATGCAACTGAATCCGTTCTATAAAATAAAATGTATCATTAAAGCTAACCTTATTACACAGATATATAGGTGGCTATTCTCGTGCCAACTCAGATTTTCTTTTTTTCTTCGCGCAAGTATTAACTACTGTAGCTTAATGCGAGAGTACTCTTCTCGACTAATTGTCCTCACTTTGTCCGATCTAGTAACTTTATGTACCTTCGGGGTTATAAATACGGCTCCTATGTATGTACTCGCCTACATTACAAAGACTAGTTCAACGAATGTTTTCCTGTATGGGTAGGTATATTATGCGTGTTATGCATTGCGTACTGTAAAAATTTGGTTAAGATGGGATTCAAAGTAGAATAATAATTTGTTCCATTACACGCAAACGTTTCAACCTCCTTTAAGGGTTCCATTTTTTATATATCAAAATAGGTACATATAATTAGAATGATATAGGACTAAGCAATAAATATATATATATATACACACACAAAAGACTATATTTACTTATACACGGAAAAACCCATATCACCAGCCGTAAGTGTTCGTTTGTAATATTTTATATTCAAAAGCGTCGCGATACATCGGGGTAACTTTTGTGAGATCTTGTAAAGCGGCCCATTACGTCGAAGATGAGATGCGTTATTGGGGTTTTGGCATACCTGAATTACCAAGTACCGGACTACTGTACACGACCACTCGTCGTAAAGTACATATGTTTACGACCACTGCCACAGCAGAGTACATTCAACTCGTAAAATGGAAATACACCCGGCTTGATTATGCGTGCTATCCGTGTCCGAAAAGCCTTTTCAAAATTCGACTGAATTTAATTGCAAATGTGGAGCGTAAAGTTTTTAGTGTTCCACGTCAAAAGAGAGGGATTGGTTTGTTACAATCGAAATAACACGACAAAAATGTTGAAAAATGAAGTTTGTGGTTCATTTGCAATTAGACCTGTGTCGTTCTTTGCTAATTGCGATTGCGATACGAAAGACTACACGATACGAAAGAGTTGTACTAAAACAGACGCCTCATTTGTATCTAAATCTCCTAGTGTTTAAATAAAAGATTGAACCAAAATGCTTTTATTCAATCTGAACCTGTACCTTATTTTTATTTTTTTTTAAAAACGTAGCCCCACACTAGGATTTATTCCTGTGTCGTGGGTGCGCTTACAAACATGAAAATTCACAAACAAATACCCAGACCGGAACAAATAATTGTGGATCACACAAAGATTTGTCCCGTGCGGGAATCGAACCCGCGACTGTTCGACACAGGGGGCGGAGCAGCTCAAGCTCTTAACCACTGCGCTTAATCGTCCGTCGATCTTACATTCACTCTTATTCACTAAACTTGTCGTCTTAGAGAACGAAAGAATACGCGACGTGATTTTGGTCAGTGAGCCGATTTTGCCCGATGGTTGATATTATTCATAGAATGAAATGTTTCAAATGAGGCATATTGAGATTCGAATCTTTTCACTGTTTCATATAAGAATGATCAAATCTAAACAGTGAGGCACTTTTGCCATGTCTATTTTGAACGATGTTATGTTACGCTGTTGAAAGTTCCTATGTTAGACTATAAGAAATTGGGTTATTAGGTATTTGAGAATATCGTGCGTGGCCAGCTAAACGGGACGAAATGTTGGGTATACAACTCATCGGTTGCCATTTCTTGTACGGATTCGTTTGACGGCTGTCAGTTGCAAAATAAAAGCGTCTTTGCTCTGCGTAAAGCCTAAAACGTCTTTTAATTAAATATCGAATAGTTATTGTATGTTATAAATGTACCATGTACTATTTCGATACGTGTTGCTTATCCTTTAGTCGAATAAGCAGCAAATAAAATGAAAAACAATATGATAAAACAAGTCAATAAAAATAACAAATATTTCTAACCCGTACGTGTAAACGAGATCAAAAAACCGTGTGTAAGTCTAATTGGTACCTAACTCGAAGCGACGAGGTAATACCGCAATCACATTCTTTCTTTAAACAATGCAAGAATAGAAATCCTAGCACGATGGCGGTGATCACTTTATACACATAAGAAATAGCATTTTTCTTCTGGCAGGTGACTAGTAATCCCAAATCCTAATCTTAAATCTCTGTGCGGTTAAATTTCTGCGTTGCCCACAATGTTTGTTCCGGTCTGGCTGTTGGCGTTGTTGTGGAAATTCAATTACCAGTGTGCCGCAACGTCTTCTCTTAAATGAACTTAGAAATGAGTATGATTCACGCAAGCATCACGCGAGCATGACGCGTACTCGTTTCGATAATAATCTACGTCACCCCCTCCCTATCTGCGTCATGTCGACGTCACACTTACGCCACCACTTTTATCACGACTTTTATAGTCTTCCTCCCCGTCCGTGACCGTCCAAAAGGGTTATATTTTCGGGCCTTATTTAACTACTTGTTATTACAATACTTCCCAATACGGTGCTCATACCTTGAACTCACATAAAAGAAAAATGGGATAAACTTGGAATAAACAAAACGTTGTTGCCTTCGCAGAAACTTGGTGTGTTGCTTGTATGTGCTTGCTACCTGGGTATGTGCCTCGGTCGGCTCATAAACCAAAAATAGAATTATTTGTACGCTGTTTGCATGGGTGGGATACTAAATTATGTGATAGTTTATTGCCGGTCGTTGAGTTCGGAACATTTGTGTGTGTACTTCACATAATTGTCGCGTGACAATAAAGTTGTGTATTATTCTGATTTAAAACCTGACGGAATGTAATGGTTATTCGTTTAAACAACGTATTATTTAACGTTTACTTCGGCTATATAATAACTTACTTTAATATTTATTTCTTTTGTTTGATAGTTTGTAAGAGTGGAGCTTTCCGAAATTATATTACTTTATAGTACTTCCAAATCTTTAAGACAAAGACTCTACCATCGCTTCGAAATGTCATCCTTGGGGATATACAGGGCATAGACCGCCACTGTTTTTTTTTAAATAAAGCCAGAGAGGTATGTAAGGAAAGAACCTGTTGGAACTCTGTACTCTCTGCCTAATAAGGGATCTGGCGTGATGATATAGATGGATAGAAGTTTTGAATTTTATTTTCTGTAGTTTATTAGATGTGGGGTATGAAAGAATGGTGTAGACTAATTTATTAAATTCTTAATGTGAATGGGACGACATTTATTTTAGACAAACATTTAATGACTAATAAAACTATGTATCTATCCGTGTTTGGGTACATTGGTTAAGGCAAGACAGTTCAATATAAATAACTCGAATACCAACTTAGTTTCCATTAAGCGGTTTCAAAGCTGTTTAAAAGCTATGAATAATGTATATCTAAGTTTAGTTCACAGGTAGCATTAGCACTGAGGTATCTGGATGTATCTAGACTGGCTTCAAGTCGGTAGTACTGATATATCTAGAAACTCATATCCGCTTAATTAAATGCTAGCGGATTAATCTGATTAGAGAGGTCAGTGGATTCAACGTGAAGGCACCCGGAGAGGGCGGGTGCTTCAAATATTCAGTACCGTGTTGCTACGCTGTTTTGAGAATGAAATAAAGTGTTGCCTAGTACTTAATATATTAAGTTTACGTTGGGTAGAGGAATATTTGATAGATTAAAATGCTTAGATAGATGCTGCATCAGCTCAACTGGAATACGGATAACTTTTTTTCTCTCTTCCTTTAGCTAATATTTTTAGCATTACAGACTTTTCATAGTATCTATAGTTTTTTGTAGACCTATATGGTGTAACCTATTTGTTTTCCTCCATATTTAACTTTGTTAAGTGAAAAGAGAGGTATGTCAATTTGCTAGCGGTTAGCACAGCTTTATGACGACCTCCACCACAGGGTTTTTAGCATAGACAGATTTACGTTATCGAGTTGATATGTTATTATTTTTACACTGCAAATTTACTATATAAAGATGAACCCGACTGCATGCTATCTCGTTAACTTTACGATGAAGTTAATCTTTTTGTGCTAAGCCCTCTGTTCGTTTTTGGCCCTCCGATGGTTAAGCGCAAACAATTTGACATTTTCGCAATGATGTCAAGATGATGTCAACAAAGCGTGCAGTCGCGCTCATCTTTATTTAGTAATCTGTAGTATGACATGGATAACATATCAGTTCGATAGCTACACGCTATCGTCAATCTATTCGTGCTAAGCCTCGCTAAGCCCTCAGTTATTAGAATAACTGCTCGATATTGAGATTAATTACTATGCTGGGTTTTTTATAATAGTTAACATAAAAACGGCCGTAACAGAAAGGATAAAGAAGCCTTTTAGTATGTAGGCTTCCGCGAACCCATCATCGGCACACAAGAAGATGTCTTCTTCTATTATCTGGGACTTTAGTCAAGGTATCAATAGTATATTACGCTTAATTTGCCATTAGGCGAATAAAGAAATTCGAATTGAAATAAGGGAAATCCGTTCAATCAGATGGAATATAAATCAGTATTGGTGGTTACGAATTAATCGGCCACAGCGATTTCGGTCGGGGCTTACGCGCCTCAAATACGAAGCAAGGTATTTCAATGGCATTGCGGCTGTGTTCTTCGTTTTTATTTTTAGTTAAAAAGTTATGGAAATATCGGTAAAGCTATATTTTATAAAAAAGATAAGATAAGCAATACGATTTTTTAGTAGTCGTCTCCTGTTAGCATTGGTGAGTCTGTTACTGAACTTCCGTTATTATAAATTAACTTGGTCCCGGTGTTAGAAGTGTACTATGTATCTACACCCACACATCGCCGGAAAAAAGACTTAATCCTTACAGAACCACTTCATGATAACACCTACTTGTATATCATATATTTTTATCAAAACTAGACATCGTCTAGTTTTCAACAGATATATAACACAATTAGCTAAAGTTTAAGTGCAATAAATTACTATCTATCTATCTATATCATTACGCCAGATCCCTTGTGGGGTAGGCAGAGAGTACAGAGTTCTAACAGGTTCTTTCCTTACGTACGTCTTATACACACTCGCCGGTTACGGAGACTCTTGACTTGTGCTTTAGATAAGACTCGGTCTCGGTCATGGTATGATTGCCTAGGTCTTCCCAAGGTCGGTACTCCGCCCACTCTTGTGGAATATGGGCTACGATTGGGTGCTCCGCGGCCCTTTACAACGCGGACTCCAGCTCGTTTGTTATGCGAACGATACACTTGTCCTAACCCCGGGGGGACCAGTGGGAGGAGGTTATCCAACTGGTGACGTTCGGAGATCGAAAGTGGTTGAGAGGATTCGGCGGCTGGGTTTGAGAGTGGCGCTCAACAAAACTGAGGCTCTGTACTTCCACAGGCCTCGCAAACGCCCACCGGAAGCACTCATTTAGTGGTGAATAGCATGGCGGTTGAGGTCGAGGCCCAAATGAAATACCTGGGTCTCGTCTTTGAATCGAGATGGGGATTCTTCGAGCATTTCTGGCGTTTAGTACCGAAGTTAGTCAAAGCGGCAGGGGCTTTTAGTGGACTTCTGCCGAACTTGAAAGGACCGGGTGTGTGTTGTCGCCGTCTGTATACGGGGGTGGTAAGATCGATGGCTTTGTACGGTGCACCTATGTGGGCCGACGCTCTGACTACCCGGTCCAGGACCTTATTACGGAGACCGCAATGGGTCATGGCGGTCAGAGCGATTCGGGAATACCCCACTGTTTCTTTTGAGGCAGCATGTGTACTGGCGGAGACCCCACCCAGGGAACTCGAGGCGGAGGTATTGGCCACAGTTTACCGTCTCAGGCTCGAAACGATGGCTTAGCACTGGACCATTATGGAATTTAGCCCAGTCCTTTCGGACTGAGTAAACCGCAAGCATGGGGCGCTTACCTACCGGCTCACGCAGGTACCGACCGGCCACGGGTGTTTTGGAAAGTACCTATTCCACGTGGCCGGTAGTAAACCGACTCCACGATGCTACGACTGCGGTGCCGACGAGGACACTGCGAAGCATACATTTGAGCTCTGTCCTGCGGGGGCTGCGCAGCGTACTGTTCTCGTCGTTGTCGTAGGAAGGGATCTGCCACTGCCGGCCTTAGCGCAAGCTATGGTTGGCAGTGAGAGGTCATGGGAGGCGGCGGTGACCTTCTTTGAGGTGGTCATAGCGCTAAAAGAGGCGGTGGAGTGACTGAGGGAGGCTAACCTTCTGGCTGATCCGCTCCGTCGTCGTAGAACAAGGCGGCGACAGCTTGCCTACCCTAAGTTAATGCCGCCTTAATGACGGTTTGCGGGTAATGGGAATGGGGTTGCCCATCATCTGCACACAATAACTGGCCCTCGGGAGGGAAGCGCTTGCCACGTGCATCCGGCATACCCCTCAGTGAAGTGTGCGGAAAGCAATTCCGCCAAGAGTGGATTTCCACAAAAGTGGAATGTCGCTGGCGGGTCACGGATGGTTGCTCACGCGTTCCTGTAACCCGCTCCATTCACAGCGACGAATTGGAGCACAGTGCGGGTTTTGGCCGGTAGGAGTCTCGGCATAACTTCTCGCTTCCCCTAATGGCAAGCGGGTATCCTATGAAGGATGTCGCCCATCAAAACAAATAAATAATATATTCCTATCTCTATGCCCGAAGCAACGCAGCATACCCTTTCTCAACATTACATTTGCCATTTTAGCATATAAGAAGTAGGGGAGTGTTCTATTCTATACCCATTATTTATGAGAGTAGTCCATGGGTACACCATTAGTTTGGACTTTTGGAGTCGGTTACATATATATACTGCGGATAAATCCACGCGTTCAACTACCATTAATAAAAACATTATTTAAATTAAATTAATATTATTTATAATTAAATTTATATATTTCATAATTAATACAACGAAATACTACGAAATTATGTAAAAGAATGCACAGAAATTTCGAGTTTTCTTTATTACTCGTAAATCATTAAAAAAATGTCCACGAATCACAGCCCTATATGCAATAGGTGTGGTAATTTATATTTTAATCAACGTTCGCCGCTCCCCCGGATATGACGTACATCCTCTTTGAACATTGCAGCTATGTTAATTTATATTGGAATGCCTGTCTATATATCAATGCTATCTCTCTATATCATCACGGCAGATCCCTCGCGGCGTAGATAGAGAGTACAAAGTTCCAACAGGATCTATCATTACAGACCTCTCTGGCTTCCACCACTTTCATATTTCGTCTCATACACGCTTGCCGGTTACGGAGACTCTGGCTTGACTTTTAAGACTCCTGACCCTTCCCCTGACTCCTGACCCTGACGTCTAGGTCTTCCCCGGCATCTACATCTTTCCACTTTCGCATTGTGTCAGATATATAAAATTAATGTGTCTTTGGACTGAATCCTACTAATAGTTTAAACGCGAAAATTTATGAGGATGTTTGTTATTCTTTTACGCAAAGCCTACTGAATGTGATCTAAGTTTACAGTAATATTATAGTAATAGTTTAGCTATTACTTTACAGTAATAGCTTATACATTTATAAAGAAATAAATGCAGATGAATTCGCGGGTTGCTGCTGCTATGTATTTATGTATTTGGAATGGATGTCTATATGTCTATGCAATAGTTGCGAGGTATGTCTTCATCTTTAGAATGGGTGTCTTTATGTCTTTGATATGGATTTCTACATGTCTTGGACTGAATGTCTTTTTTTATAAGAAATGTACCCCTTCACTAAGAATTATTCCTGTTTCGTTTTGAATATTTGTGGGCCACTCAAAAATTTGTGAAAATGAAACCCTCGACTATTTAATCCAGTGGGTGAAGCGGCTTAAGCTCAAGCCATTCGTATTTGGACGAAGCCGTCCATCAAATATGTATTTAAGTTTTTTGGTATGGATGTCTATATGTCTATGCAAAGGTCGCGATGGATGACTGGAAGTATCTTGGGACTGAATATCTGAGTATTTATGTTTTTGAAATGTATATTAATATTTGAAATTGATCTAATAGATCAATTTCAAAACAAATTGATGCCTAAATTTAAGTCAAGCTCCCGACTCTTTATTTTTTTTTTAGAGAAAACGTAGTCCTATTCTAGGATTTATTCCTGTCTCGTGGCTGCGATTACAAACATGAAAGTCCACATAAATCCAGACCAAAACAAATATTTGTGGGTCACAAAAAGCTTAGTCCCGTGTGGGAATCGAACCCGCGACTATTAGACACAGTGGGCGAAGCGGCTTAAGCTCTACACCATTGCGCTAAATCGTCCGTCAATTAAATATATGATCGTAAAACTACTCATGTTTTCGATTTTGTATTTATAGCTTTTATCGTAAATCGGTACGGAAATACATTTTCAATTGTATTGATGGGTTGATGACATAGTTGCTTAGTGCGTAGGTGGCCAGTATAGAGATATGTGGGGTAAGAGGGAGGGTAATAATAACCTGCAGTGGGTGGTGGTATTGAATGATTGAGATGTATCATCGGTAATTATCGAAGACAAGCTACGAGTACGATAGCGGTAACAGTCTCTAGGTAGGTATTTGCTAATGTTTTACAGATACCTATTTAGATTAAGAGCATTTTCTTGCTTCGGAGGACACGTTTAACTTTCAACTTGGGTCCTGAATAAACGCGGCGCGACTCGGTAACTTCGTGAAATGATGATAGCATGGTATTTTATTTATTTATTTATATTAGGCACATCAACTGGTATGGTTATATGGTATACTGTGTGTCGCCGCCGGCCGGTGGCGGCTGGCCACTACGGCAAGACATACACCATAGCGACTGCCCAAGCCGAGGCCGTACCTCCTTAAGGCACCCTAGACCTAGTTTCCCCCTTGTCCTTCTGTCTCGAGCCTAGTGGTTGCACGCTCGCCGTCTTATCTGGTGAAGCTGTAAAGGCCGCGCGGCCAACAGCGTAGATGGATTTGAGCAGCATGGAAGCCTTTGAGAAGGCCCATACGTTAAATGGACTTAAAAGAAGTTGTGATGAATGAATGATGGATAAAGATAAATCGGCCCAATGAGGGGACTCTAAGACAACATGCAGTGGCGGATTTACACATTTGCCGCCAGTAGGCTATTCAATTTTTGCCGCCCCTACTAACCTCTGCAATTCAATACCCTAGTTCACAATCCTATTAGTTACATTTTCTTTGTCAATGATATTTTGTGATTTGTAATCTATCGTAATCATTACATCAGCTTTTCCCGTTATTATTATGCTTGTGAACTATGGGCTCGTTGTATCAGTTCCTAGATTAATTACAACTCATGATTCACTAAAGTTTAGAAAAGTTTCTTTAGGTATACTTTTGAGCTAAGAAAAGCTAAATCATGTACTACTTATAAGGTGGGGTAAAGCATGCCTTAAAACTACTTACACGTGTATATAATAATGTTTTTTTTATTTCTGTAAGAGAAAAAAAAATATGAGTCAAATATGCCCTCCCCTTAAGTTTGCCGCCCTAGGCTCCAGCCTACTCAGCCTGCTGGTAAATACGCCGCTGATAACATGAATAAAAGAGTTATTACTTCAACTATCCTCATCATAAGTTCATAATACTTAGTCTCTACCTTATAACATACTTATAGCGCTCCGTCACACACTACACGGGGGATCTAATGTGCCTATGATTGAAAACGTAAATTAAGAACGTTCTATTCGCAGTTAGAATTTTTATGCTAACTCTTATGGCCTGACATGTTGATATTTAAATGCAATATTAAAACTTGGTTAAACATTAACAAGAGTACAATCTTGTATAAAATAAATACATAATAAAAAGGATTCCTCAATGTCCTTAAAAAAAGTTCAGTTGGCAAACCTTACTGAAATGTCATTTAGTGCACCCGGCACGTGCTTCAGACTGGCTGGTGCAGCATCCAGACTCAGACAAATATAATATACCCACGTATTCTCTAGACTTTATATTTGTGAGCATATCAATGTATGAATACCATTTCCATTCAAATATGGTTGCACTCTTTAGATATTTTCTCAAGCTCGTATTCTGTATTTTAAATATGTTTACTACCAGTGTTGGCAACCTTAATTTTACAGATTGAAATATGGAGTACTAAACATTGGTAGAACTATCTACTCGTATCATTCTACTTCAGTCTGCATGCTTTTCAATTAAAATTATCATTTACTTGTTGTGCTTTCTTCATGATTTCAAATATTTTTGTTCATAGTAACTTTTTTAAACTTATGAGGTGGAGCTTTCTGACCTATAGTTGTCTATGCAACTGACCTTACCTACTAAAAAAAACGGTGAAACCTAATTGTCAGCTATCCATAACAGTGTTCAGTCAGACTCAATAACATTCTGTTACACGTATGGCTCAATTCATACATTGGTTAAAAACTATTTTATTCTGGTATCGTATAAGTAGATTTGAGGAGTATGGTGGTAGATTTGACAGACAGGCGGCTTGGTGTATTGGTTGAGAGCTTAAACCACTCTGCCCACTAAATTGAGTAGACGTTCAATTTCCGCACGAGAACAATCTTGTGACCCACAAATATTTGTTTCGGTGTGGGTGTTAGTACACGTGACTTTTATGTTTATAAACGCAACCACGATACAGGAATAATTCCTAGTGTGGGACTGTAGAAGTTTCTATTCTAAAAAAGATAGATAGACTTGGGGCAAAATAGGTAGATATACCAAAAAGTTAGTAGATATTACCATACTGCTTACTGCTTCAGTTATCAAAGAACCTGGTTTTGTATGAGAGCGGTACTCCAAGACGTATCGACTATCTTCAGCTACCCAGACTCGACCGACTAAGTAATGACTAAGAACAATAGCTCTTGTACACCTGTACTGAGAGAGCTATCTACCGCAGCCATCCATTATGCTTCCAATCAAAAATAGTAAAGCAGAACTGTTCAATAATAGTATGGCACCGGATAATGGAAAAGAGTGTAGTAAGTAGCTATCACCGAGAAAACTCACACAACAGTTAATATAATTTCAAATTATCTATTGAAAGCATCCCATGTTCGGTGTTTTAAATCTTTGATAAGTTTTTACATGAGTAGTTATTTAAAATTTACTATCAGTAATTTTAAGAAACATATGTATAGGATTAAGATTCTGTATTGGGTCAGAAAACTATGGGGCTGGCATATTATTTTTTCTTATTAAAATAATGATATTTTGATTTTTAGTCTTGTGGATGTGAAATTTTGCGATTAATTATAATCAAGTTGGTAATATTAAGACACAGAACAGTACATGCATAATGTGGACCAAATCTATAAACAAATAGGGGCAATAAATAGGGTCAAAAAAAATTGTGCTTTAAAAATTATTAAATAGATGTCTGTATTGAAGTCTGTTACAGTGAAATGTTTGAAATAAGTATGAATTAGGAACCTCAACATGGTTTTATGTGCTTAATATGTGTGTGTATGTGTCTACTTTGAGGATTCAGTGTGAGACCTACATATTATTAGGTTCTTATAAATTAGTTACCACGGCACTTAGTAACACTTATTTACTCAGTACCACGTACCTACTTTGTAACATATATTCCTATAGGCTTTTTTTCAGCACAAATGTTCTTACATGCCATTAAGTTGCTTTAACAGAACTTGGCAAGCCTCCAGCCCTTAATACTGGGGACAAAAGTTTGTAGACACTAGTTAACCGCTTCCTACTTATATTTGCGGTCACACTAAGCTTCTTTGGTCGGTGAATATAAGTGTTAATGGTTTCAGTGGCGAATATGTATACATATATCATTTTTGGCGGGCTGAAAAACGGTATATTGTTGTCGTAGCCTTTAAGTGGTCAATACGTCATATAACTATGCCACATATTTATTTGCTTTACCTATCTGTGGGTAATCTTAAACTTTTTCCTGGAGAAAAATATTTTATCATATTTGTAGTAAGTTGTTAGCGTATTAGAATTTCATGTTTTATGTCGTCAGTGTACCTTTTTAGTTTTGCTATGTCATGTAGTTCAAGAAATCTTAACCAAACAATTTTAGACCGAGTTGTAGTCAAGTTAACGGTTACGGTAAAGCTTGCATCTGTGGGTTACGGTAAAGTTGTCATTTGTAGGTGGAAACGAGACTTAGTTTCCCTGTACATGGTCCTTGGGCTGGTGCTGCACGAGCAGCACCTTCGCCGGTGGGAGGCTATGGCCGTGGCTGGTCATCACCCTGACAACAAAGTTACGCCGTCAAGTGACCTAGTCGTGTTCTAGCATGTTACCTTAAGTTGCCATTAGTGGTGGATCTAGCCGGATTATACTGAAACTCCATCTAACTTCCATCTCCACAGCATATTTATTCTTTGCAAAAGAAATTAGCTATTATTTATTTATTTATTCTTTATGCAATTATGTTCATAGGCGGACTAAATGCCTGAAGCATTTTCTACTAATCTATCTTGAGGTCGTGTGGAAGCAGCGTTGGTAGGTGTGAAAATAGTTAAAATAAGAAAGAAAAAGGAAAATAAAAAAAACAAACTAATTATATGTAATATAGTAAAATCAATTTTATACATATATACTTTGTTATATATATATTATGTGAATATATAACATACAAATGCATACATATATAATTATACTATACATAAGCTAGATAGTGCTATAAAACAACATGAACTACTGACATTTAGAAGTACACCAGATAGGCAGTTTATTTTTAAAGGAGAGACGATTGGTAGCCAGTCTGAGCTTCTGAGGCATTCCATAGAAGAATAGATAGGACAAAGAGGGAAAAATGAATGAGATTAGTCCGGTGAGAGGGACTCACCGGACTGATCTCATTCATTTTTCCAATGACATTTAAAAAGACGATTTTTGAAGAGCGAAGAGGCTTATCATGAGTAGAGCATAGGTAATGAAACCGGGAAGTAAGATAAACAGACGAGACACAACGGAGAGAGCTATTAGTGCACCAGCGAGCTACATCCTCGGCTTCATCGTAACTTTCCATCAGGTAAGAAAGGGGTCAAGAGATAGTAGCTGCCAGCTTATTTTTAAGGACTATTTATTGTTGTTTACGTTAGCGGGTGAAATTCACTCCTAGTAGTTCTTAGTGTTATCAGCCATAGGATCTTAGAATCAGTCCTAGCTATCAACCGAAAGGTATCTGTCACGTATACCGATATACGACTGTCTTGAGTTGCTGAACTGACCAGTTTGTCGACCCACGTACCGCTGCCAATATTAACCTCATAAATTTCTGAACTCCATCACCTTACTAGACGCCTTGGAATGCATATTGAGATAGGAAGTGTTAATAGTTAGTATAATAAGTATAGTAAGTAAAGTATAGTGTAAGGATTGTGGTTGGTAACGATGTGCTGGAGCAAGTGAATGAGTTTGTATATCTTGGATGCGCCTTCAGTAAGGATGGGAAATACACCGCTGACATAGAGAGAAGAGTGAGTGCAGGGAACAGAGTGAATGGTGCGATGGGAAAGCTACTCGGGAGCCGGCACTTAAGCCATAAGGCGCAGCTGGCCATACATAACGGAGTTCTTGTCCCAACGCTGTTATATGGTAGCGAGAGCTGGGTATGTAAGAAGGAGAATGAAAGTAGGATAAATGCGGTAGAAATGCGAGCTCTGCGAAAGATGTGCGGAGTGAAGCTGACCGACTGCATTAGCAACAGCATAGTAAGACAGCGAGTAGGTATAAAAGATAGTATCGGTGTAAAGATGAGAAAGGGCATGCTCCGTTGGTTCGGGCATATAGAAAGAATGCCAGAGGAAAGAATGACAAAACAGATATACAATGTGAAAGTGGAAGGATGCAGGTACCGGGGAAGACCTAGACTATCTTACCACGCCCAAATAAACCGAGTCTTATCTGATGGAAAAGTCAAGAGTCTCCGTAACCGGCGAGCGTGTATGAGACGAACTATGAGAGTCGAGGAAGCCAGAGAGGTATGTAAGGAAAGAACCTGTTGGAACTCTGTACTCTCTGCCTACCCCGCAAGGGATCTGGCGTGAGGTTATAGATAGATAGATAGATAGAATAGTTAGTATTTCAAATTTGTTTTAAATTATTTCACAGAGGAGTAATAATGTCGTATTTTTTAGTTCTTTCGCCTTTGTTTTGCCTTGGAATTTTAAGTTAGTTATGTAGTACGTTAGTTAAAAGCCTTATAGTTCTGAACTATTGTGATGAGCGGTATTGGTCGTTTCTGTCAGTAGATTATATTTTATTACTTGATTACTAGTCGTACATACCTATGTGCAGGTTGAACTTTTTTAAACGTATTCCCCGAATAGGAATAATTTCTGTGCCGTGTGTGCGTTTTCAACCATGAAATTCACATGCAGAAATACCCAGACCGAAACAAATATTTGTGAGCCACACAAAGATATGTTGCGTACGGGAATCGAACCCGCAACTTCTCAATTCAGTGGGCGGAGAGACTATAGCTCGTAACCACTGGACCAAACTGTCCGTCGAACTTTTTAAACGCGATACAAAAATAGCTTTAAGACGAGTTCACGGGTTCAAAATAACACACATTCCCGAAAAATAGAATAGTACCTTTATTCTTTGGAATTATCGTAAAAGGAATCTATTCATCATAAGCCGAATGTCTTCGCCTACAGAACATAGGGTCCGCTAAAGATTGCCACGATGTTTTATACGCATCTAGCGATTTCCTCGCGTACATCTAAATAACGTCTTCCGGTACATAGCCACTACTCGAGAACCTTGTGTGTGCAAAAAGTTATTGGAAATATGTACTGCCCGATACAATTAAGATTATTAACTCAAAAACAAATATACATTTCTTAATTATTATATAAATAATTGACAAGTTTATTTGTTAAGCCTATCAAAGTGTGCTGTACCCTAGTTGTTGAATATATAATGTAGTTTAAAGTGCCTCTAAATGTTCGCAAAGATTGAGGTCTCAGAATGTCTTGAATATGTTATGAAGCGGTTGCTACGCCCGCATCTTTTCGCCTACAATTCCGTTTTACCGTTGCAAATCTCCTTTGGAAAACGACAAATAAGATTGTCCTTGTAGGTTTAATGAATTACTTATTAGCTAATTTTGAGCTCTTGTTTATTTTTTCAATGTAGATTTGTGTTACCTGATCTGTGATCTTTTGGCTTTCTTAGTGTTGTCATGTTTTCTTTCACCTCGATTTGAGAAAGAAGGTTTTTGCCCAGGAGAGAGACAGAAAAAGCTGAGAAAAAATAAAAATAAACACCGTCACTCTATTACACACTATATTAACTTTTGTGAGTAAAGGCTGATTTATTATTATAATTAAAAGCTTTTTTTTAACTGGCAATATCCGTATGTTCTGGCTGTTTGTCTGTCTTTCCGGTTCAAATCTCGTAATTCATTTTCCAAGCACTTATCGGGTATTCGATTGAGCTGAAGTTCGGCAGGCGTATGTAAGTCGATGACAATACAATAAAATGGTACCATGGAGCTGGTCTGATGATGAAATCGGAAGGTGGCCATAGGAACATGTAAACTATACATCGTAGCCCCCTCGGCTTGTTAGATTGGTATTGACGAGTACTTTACAGCCAGATAGTGTTCAGGGTCTGACGATGAAGCCGAAAGGTGGCCAATGGAACCACCCGATTACTGAATATAACCTTACCGTGTTTGGGCTCGTTGGATTTGTCTTGACGAGTACTTTAGATCCGATGGTGTCCAAGGTCTGATGATGGAGCCGGAAGGAAGCCACAGCATCTCCTCAACTAAGCAAGGTATTGTCGTTGAATGTTTACTATAAAAGCTTGTTTATAAAAAGTTTTTTTTTAAATAAATAATATGAGATCTGCAAAATATTACCGTTGTTAATACAGTGGTAGTGGACTAAAAAGTATTCCTTCATCTGATACATTAAGATTAAGCTTGAGCAAAAACGATTGACTCATTCGAGGGTTTTGATGGTATAATGTATTGTGCCACTTTATATCCCCCTATATACACGAAGCTACTTATTTATGTAGCAGCGTTTAGTATTTGATAATATTTATAAAACAATCCCAATTTCCATTCATTTCACAAAACGAACAGTAAAATATTCAGTGGGAGGCGAGCGTTGAATATGTAAATATGAGTAAATGTTTCTACTCCATTCACTTAGCATTTTCATTGAGCTCTTCATTTGTAAGTCGCCATGCTCAAGCGCCGCCGGCTGTGAAGCCCGGGCGACTCTAGTCGTTAATAAATCAGATGTCTTGGCACGAAAAGATTGACGTTTGGGTGACGCTGGCGATTTGATATACCATCCTTGTACCATGTACACTGCAAATACTGTACTAAATGAAGATGAACGTGACAGTACGCTTTCCCGATAACGTTTATCGTTTTGTGTTAAACCCTCAGAGGGCTTAGCACAAAAATTTGGCGCTAGCGTGAAGCTAGAGAGTAAGCGTGCTTCACGTTCATGTTTATTTAGAACATGTGTAATGTGACAAGGATGGCATATTAACTTGTTAGCGTCACGCTAAAACGTCACTCTTTTCGTGCTAAGCCCTCGTCATTATTTTGTAGTTGAATACATATATAATAATATAATATCAGCCTATACTGCCCACTGCTGGACAAAGGCCTTCTCTCACAAATCGAGGTCAGGGAGATTAGGTCATACTCCACCACGCGGACCCAGTGCGGATTGATGGAGGCAGGTTTGTGGCCACCTCCTGTTGGAACTTATCAAGCCGCCTTTAAGGCTTCCAACTCGGCTTAACGACTACCACATTAAGTGGTAGCCGGGACCAACGGCTTAACGTGCCTTCCGAAGCACAGAGACGCTCAATTATGAAAATGCCACAAACGGTCACCCATCTCGGGCCGACCGAGTCGAACGCTGCTTAACCTTGGTAATCGGTAAGAACACCGCGGTCGCACAGCGCTACGAGCGCCTAGGCGTTGAATACAAATCGTGACCAAATAGTCAGTGTCTTATCTGAAGGGCGAGCGAAGCGTCTTCGTAACCGGCGAGCGTGTATGACGAACGAGACGAACTATGTAGAGTGGTGGAAGCTAGAGAGGTCAGTAAGAACCCATTGGAATTCAGTATTTTCTGATTACCCTGCGGGGATCTTGAGTGATGATATAGATTGATTAAATATTTGTATAATACATGCCTTGTTTGTCTAGTGGCGCATAGTACGAGAAGCGGCACGAGGTACTGGGTTCGAATTTTAGGTGAGACTGTGGGGTTTCGAGGAGTAGGGAGGTTCTGAGCGAGTTGCCGGATAAGCAAAATGTGTAAGAAGGTAGAATACCTAAAGGCAATACGTGACTGGTTGAATGTCTCAAAGCAAGTTGCCTACATAGTAGAATGCCAACAAAACGACCTAAGTGCTAAATGTCTGTGAAGCAAATTGCCTAACTGGTCGATAGTTTGAGAAGCAAAATTTCAGTGTTAGGACTGAACTATGGTCTACTAACTGCGCCACGTAACGTTATGTTATTTAAATAAATGCTGTTTTATTTTATGATATAGCAACTTTTGGTACCCTATCGGTATGGTTACCTGTATTGCTTTAGACATCCTGCTTGTTAGGCATGATGCATTTTAGGCATCCTGCTTTTTAGACATGATGCATTTTAAGGATCCTGCTTCTTAGCTATGATGCATTTTAGATGTTTCGCCTTCTTAGGCATTCTACTTTTTATACAACTCATTCATAACCGGAGTAGGAGGACTGGGAGTGATATCTCTATGAATTTATTCTCTATATGTATATATATAATAATTATTATAACATAGCCCTGTTAAGAAACTGTATCACCTTTGGGCACGGGCCTCCTCTCAAACTGAGAGGGCCACGCTAGCCCAGTGCGGGTTGGCGGACTTCACACACCTTTGAGAAACTCTTAGGCATGCAGGTTTTCTCACGATGTTTTCCTTCACCGTTAAAGTAAGTGATAAATAATTTTTAATACGCACATGCTTTCGAAAAAACAGAGATGTGTGCCTGCTATACCCGAGACCTCTGTCTTTGTAGTCCAACGGTCTAACCACTAGGCGATCACTGCTATTGTATTTATAGTTGAGAATAAATATTTACAATTTGAAATCTGTCCCTTTATTCCTAAATCTTCAAATGAGAAAAAATATTGTGTATATTAATTTACAGAACCATTTTTATCAATATAACGTTGACTGTGTAGAGTTAACTTACTTTTAGTAAATAAATAAATTAGAAACAGGCGTATTTTCCGGTATAACCAGTTTTCCTAA
The DNA here is from genome assembly GCA_905147815.2 of Phalera bucephala. Classification (NCBI taxonomy): domain Eukaryota; kingdom Metazoa; phylum Arthropoda; class Insecta; order Lepidoptera; family Notodontidae; genus Phalera; species Phalera bucephala. Next base: position 20,220,995 of record LR990617.1, on the reverse strand, counting down.
AATTTTAAATAACATACTCCTCTATTTCCATTGTTAAAAAGTACTTTAAAATTTTAATTATAATACTAAAATCCATTTCTATACATTCTACATCATTTAATTAAATTTATTTCCCAAACAATATGAACGCGAATCGTTTTATGAAATTCTTACCAGCTAATACATTTAGAGGCCTTTCATTGGCCTTACGATAAAACCCGAAATTATTCCCAACATGTGCTGGGCCCATATTCGCTGTGACTAAACGCGGTGCGTTCATAAAAATTCTCAAACACAACCGAAATAGTTCATAATATAGAAATGTGGAAAAATTATGGCAACAAATTCATATAACATGACTCATAAAATAAAGGGACTGGACTACACGACTGTTACACGATCATTTCACGAAGTTATCGTAACGTGCCGTGTTCGGTTTTAGGAAATAGGGGCTCTGGTAAGGAACCCTTATAACAATGTTTATAAAATTCTCATACCCAACCGAAACAATACATATAATAGAAATATGAAAATTTATGGCGATAAATTTATATAACATGGCTCATAAAATAAAGGGACTGGACTACACGACTGTTACACGATCACTTCACGAAGTTATCGTAATGTTCCGTGTTCGGTTTTAGGAAATAGGGGCTCTGGTAAGGAACCCTTATAACAATGTTTATGAAATTCTCAAACACAACCGAAACAATACATATAATAGAAATATGAAAATTTATGGCGATAAATTTATATAACATGGCTCATAAAATAAAGGGACTGGACTACACGACTGTTACACGATCATTTCACGAAGTCATCATAATGTGCCGTGTTCGGTTTTAGGAAATAGGGGCTCTGGTAAGAAACTCTTATAATACAATAATGTTTATAAAATTCTCAAACACAGCCGAAACAATACATATAATAGAAATATGAAAAAATTATGCCGATAAAATCATAAAACTGGACCTATAAAAGAAAAGGAGGAGATAACACAATTATTTCACGACGTTTTCGTAACGAGCCGCGTTCGTTTAGGGAATAGGGGTCCTGGTAAGGGACTGTTATAACAATGTTCATAAAAATTCTCAAATACAACCGAAACAATACATATAGGAATCTGGAAAAATTATGGCGATAAATTCATATAACATGGCTCATAAAAGAAAGGGACTGGCCTCAAGGAACGCTTGCCGTTATGTTATTTCTATTTTATTTACCACCGATGTGGCTTCGGATGTTGTTGTTTCCTTTTCATATGGGGAATTGGATGTGATATGTCGCTGTTAATATTTTTTTGGTATTATAAATTATATTCATTGATAAGAGTGGAGAAAGCCAGAGCGGTCTGTAAGGAAAGAACCTGTTGGAACTCTATACTCTCTGCACCGCAAGGGATCTGGCGTTATCCCTTGCAGGGTAGGCAGAGAGTACACAGTTTAAAGAGGTTTTTTCCTTACAGACCTCTGGCTTCCTCCACTCTCATATTTAGCCTCATATACGCTCGGCGGTTACGGAGATTCTTGACTTGCTCATTAGATATTAAAACATAGTCCGTTAAGTAGGTTCGCGAGTAAATAAAGAAAGGATAAACGGCATGGGAAAAAACCGCATTATTGACGACAGTGGTACGTAATATTGCCACGCCGCTGGTTTATCTGCGGCTGTCTTTGGGGTAGTTGTAAGTTGGACTCAAAAAGTCACCAACCAAGAAGGTCTGCGACCAGTCAATCAAGAACGGAAACTTATAACCCTCATAAAAAGACGAAAAACTGCATACCTCGGCCACGTGCTCAGGCACTGTAATATCATCTTTTACAGATCATTATGATGGGAAAAGTTGCCGGTAAAAGGCGTGTGGGTCGCAGAAAAAAGTTGTGGCTCCATAACATTCGGGAGTGGACGGGAATTGCGAGCGCGGTACAGCTATTTTGTACCGCACAGGATAAGGACGAATACCAAAAATTGATAGCCAACTTTCACTAGTTGGAGAGGACCAGAAAAAGAAGAAGTCTTCGGGATAGTATGAATAATCAGCGTAACGTTTTTCTATCGAGAAACCATGTTGTCACTTTCATCCTTATTGACGGGTGACTTAGTCCAGTGGTTAAGAGCTTAAGCCGCTCACTGGATCGACTAGTGTAACCCACAAATGTTTGTTTCAGTTTGGGTGTTTGTGTATGTTAGGTTCTTGTTTGTAAACAAACTTACGGTATAGGAATAATTCCTAGAGTGGAGGTACGTTATTTACAAAAAAAACTTGAAGCATGAGCAGGCTGGCTTTCATCTAGACATCATTACTTCACTTCACGTCCAATTTTGGGCTTGCTACACATAGTGCAGTTACAGTTCAGTGATGTATAAAAGATACAAGTGGTATAACAGTATCTTGTTCTATTACTAACTGGTTACAGTTGGTTAGTATGGCCTAGACACTGTTAAGCCTTGACGGACGATTTAGCGCAGTGGTTAAGAGCTTAAGCCGCTCTGCCCACTGCATCTAATAGTCGCGAATTCGAGTCCCGCACGGGACAAATCTTTGTGTGATCCACAATTATTTGTTCCGGTCTGGGTATTTGTGTATGTTAATTTTCATGTTTGTAAACGCTGGGTGCGTTTGCAAACATGAAAATTAACATACACGTCACAGGAATAAATCCTAGTGTGGGGCTACGTTTAAAAAAAAAAAGAACTGTTAATGCGTATTAGGCAATACGCCTTTTAATATATTTTATTACATAAAAAATGCGGACAGATTATTAACAGATATACAATGCGAAAGTGGAAGGATGTAGGTACCAGGGAAGACCTAGACTATCTTATCATGGCCAAATATACCGTGTCTTATCTGAAGGGCAAGTCAAGAGTCTCCGTAACCGGCGAGCGTGTATGAGACGAACTATGAGAGTGGAGGAAGCCAGAGAGATCTGTAAGGAAAGAACCTGTTGGAACTCTGTACTCTCTGCCTCTCCGTGGAGGGAGCTGGCGTGATGATATAGATAGATCGAAAAATATGTATCATTTTTGCTGCTCTAATGTTCCTGAATAACCAGCGTAACGTTTTTATATCAAAAAACTATGTTGTCACGTTCATCCTTATTTACAAAACCTGGAGCGTGAGCAGGATGACTTGCCATTGATAATCTCGACCTACAATGTTTCATACATTCATAGATCTTGTGTTCATTCGTGTGAACTCGTGTGTACAGAATTTTGTATTACTACAAGCCAGCTACGTTTTCTTAGAATAGCCTATGTGTCTATCTATCTATCATTAACGAATCAGTTCTAGCGAGTTGAAACTCAAATCTATATCATAAAGTGTAAATTAAATGTGATTTTACTTTTTTACTTGGCTCTTAAGCCATTTTCCGCAAGAGATCTGGCGTAATAATATAGATCGATGGATAAAGCCATTTCTTTGTTCGTTTTAACGTCTATTGCACTTCGTAGAATGTGGAAGTGATTGTAATTAGATACCTATCATTTAAAATTTGGAATTATATTACACTTGCGATCCGCCACAACTTCGCACTGGTGAATTATGCACATAAACTTTCCTCTTGAATCACTCCGTTCATTGGTGAAAACCGTCTGAAAATCTGTTTGGTAATTATTGAGTTTATCGCGTTCAGACAGACAGATAGGCGGGCGGGGAGTATGTAGTGATTATAAATGGAGTCCAATAAGTTTATGATAAAAAATGGTTTCAGCCTGGAATAAAATTTAGGCTAACAGATAGCTTAAACATTTGCAAAAAAAACGTTATTGTGAGAATGATAGTATCCCTATAAATATATTAGAAGTAAGACAATTTACAACAACTCTGGATAATAACTACAAGATTTGTAATTAAAAATGTCGGCTTATAACGTAATATTAATTTTTACTGCTCCGTTGTGACCAGACGTCGGGGCTTGCTGCTAAACAGATTTATTTGTATTTCCACTTTCTGGTTAAAAACTCATTAGCAAGGCCACTAGATAATAAGTAGTAAAGAGGCGCTCGTAGCCCTGTGCGACCGTGGTGTTCTTAGCGATTACCAGGGTTAAGCAGGGTTCAACAAAGTCGGTCTGAGATGGGTGACCGTTTGTGGCATTTTCATATTCGAGCGTCTCCGTGCTTCGGAAGGCACGTTAAGCCGTTGGTCCCGGTTACCACTTAACGTGGTAGTCGTTAAGCCAAGTTGGAAACCATAAACCTGGGTCCGCGTGGGGGAGTATGACCTAATCTTTCCTTGATTTTTGAGAGAAGGCCTTTGCCCAGCAGTGGGCAGATATAGGCTGATTTTATATAATACGTCCACGTAAATACATAATTTTACGGCGCGAAGTAATAACGACTGCGCCCATTTAAGAGGTATGCGCATTAGCGCATATTAGTGTCCGCCGTAGCTGTATTGCACTTTCTCTATTTTTTTCTTTCGTGTCTGAGAATATAAAGGTTATTCTCAGTTCTAACTATTAATAAGTTCTTCCTGTGTGGTACAATTGTGTATTGTTGGCAGGCGCGCTGGAGGGCGGCGCGCTGGGCGGCGGCGGCGGCGGCGGCGCGCTCGGCGCGCTGCGGGCGGCCGGCTCGCCGCCCGCGCCCAGCCTCGGCGCCAGCCGGCACAGCCTCATAGGTGAATTTATGTACAGGCGTCAACACTATAATCTCCCAGATGAGGGGTTTTAGAAAACAGACGTTTTCTCACTCTAATAGGATAATCCGTGTGAAAAGAAATAAATTAATGGTAAAAAAACACTTTAAAAGCCAGCTGTTATGCAGCCAGGTAATGCACAGTTTAGAACAGGCATCAAAATAATGTGTGTACAAAATTTGGTTTCTATGCTGTCGGTCGTTTAGTTTTTTCGCCTGTAGCCAATCTACCCAGGATTGGTAGAATCAGGTCTTGTTCAAACCTTCAGGCAACCGCCGATTCCCTAGGGAATTAGTTCGGGAAGTGGCGTATTGAGCTGAACCCGGACAAGAGTGCTGCGGTGTTCTTCTCCAGAGGTGCCACCCCGCGCCACTCCCTGCGCCGCCCTAGAAGTAATCTCGGCCAAGTGACCATGTTCGACCGACCCATTCCCTGGGTCAAAGAGGTCAAATATGTAGGGGTCACCCTAAACAGTATCATGTCCTTCGGCCCGCACATCAAGCGGGTCCGTCACCGAGCATCCTTTGTGCTCGGTCGTCTCCATTCGTTAATCTGCAAGCGGAGTAAAATGTCCCTTAGAAATAAGGTGACGCTTTACGAATCTTGCGTTCGACCCATCATGACTTATGCGTGTGTTGTGTTCGGGAATTCGGCCCCCTCTCACATCGATAAACTCCAAGTGGTTCAAAACCGCTTCCTCCGTCAAGCCGTAGGAGCCCCCTGGTTCATACAGAATGTCCTCGAACCTATATTAAAAAGGCGACAACATGACACTTCGCGAACGCATGGGTAGATACCCATGCGAATCCGTTAATCGTAGCCGCCGCCGACTACGATCACCCGCTCAGTAACTGGCCACCTCAATCGTGCCGTCCTTGGCCGCGCTCAGCTCTTCGCTTGTACAGGTGGTGGGGTAAAAGGGGCTGAGCAGCTGACATAGTCTTTAAAATGGCACCAAAATGGCAGGCTGTTAAGTGTGGATTTTTGAATTCCCATTTTTCCTGAATGCGGAACCGATTTAATAATTTACACACCAGCCATGCTCGCTACTAATCTTATACCTAATTTACACACTGCCGACATCCGCGTGAAGTGAGGTAAAGTAAGTCGTATAAACACGCCACTTACGCTATACTTCCCTACCCACACTATTACTGCGGCGCTCACTTCGTTGGCGGTTTTTTGAGCGAGAGTCTAAAGACAGAGAGGACACGCCCACTCAGTGTGGCCGGTTTAGAAATCATTTTGCAATTAGGGGGAAAAATAATTTTGGATAAAACTTGAGGGTAACAAACTAAAGAAATATATAAAACACCAAATAAAATGTGAGGGTGGTGCATAAGAAAAACTATGGGAAAGCTTTCCCATAGTTTAAAAATTGCCTTGGGGATATTTTTTATGAAAACAGTATCGTTTAGAGGAAAAGAAAATCTGTCGGGAATTTTATTGAGCGAAATATGTGAACAGTGGAAGGTGCCGCGGTACTGCTCATTACTTTTGGCGGGATGTGGCGGCAGTAGCAGTGTATAAACCGTGTATTACAGTATTTTTCATAAAGAATGAGTCGATACTGTGACAGTTGTAAGTGTCAAAGAAAATTATACATTATTCAATGGCAATAAGAGGCATGATCTGTTTCTATACTTATGGTTTAATGCCTTAATATCATTGAATTAAATATTAATTTCTTATGTGAAAAATACTATAGAAATAATTCCTGTGATATACGTATGTTACAAACACACGTGGTTCATACAGAGATTTGTTTCGAGTACAAATCCAAACTACGAGTCCACACATGCTCTTATCACTAGAGTAAGCTGTCTTTTTGGTTTATTACTATACACACTACCACTAGACATTTTAGCCTTTAGTCGTTATTAAAATGTTTTGTATCACAAGTTCGAGAATTGTATCTCGTTTGTTCGCCGCGTCTCTTGGTCACTTCCACTGATTACGAGTATATTTTGGAGACACTATATTTTGTGATTATTCAAGAGGAATTGTTTTATTGCAACAATAAATCTGGGACTACTGTAGCAAAGCAATGTCGTCAGACTATGCATCCAATTCAGCTGCCAAGTAACAGAATGGTATTAAAACTAAAAAAGTTTATGATTCTGGCTACTTAGATGTTACTTATAAGATACATGATTTTATTGCCTGCAGCATTAGATTAAATTTTCGCTTAATATTTGAATATTTTAAGGATACATTTATTTGTATATGTTAACTGTGGTATTGTGTATCTAAGTATGTCACATATGTCTAACCGTAGCAAAAAAAAACATTAACAAAACACTTACACCCAAATGACTACGTTGTTTTGTTAGTAGATAAATTAGTTAATTCTTGTAACATTATAAATCTACAGAGATTTACGACAGTTTCTGCTAACTTTTAATCACTCACAAAATGTACATCATAGGGAACTTCCATCGGTTACAAGTCTGGTAAACATTAACGCGCTCACTTTTCGTGTGCGTTTCGTTCGGTGGTGAACCACGCGGGCTGTATACAGCCTATTTAATTCGGCGGCATAGTTTAATTAACAGGATTCCAAGTCGTGTGTCCTGAGGAAATTGATGAGTTGTATAGTGTGAGGCTTAGCGCGGCGCTGGGGCGGGCGGGGAGCGCAGCCGGGCGGGGCTGTTGGGTACTCGTAAATCTACGCAACGCGGGAGGCCCTACCGCTTGATTAATTTATTTTCACAGAATCCTTGTTACTCATCTGAAAAGCGATGTTTAGGTAGGATTTTGCCGTATCACGGCAATTTCTTGTGCCAACTCTATATATTTACCCTTCTTCCTAGAATCATCGCTAGCAAACCCGTTGTCGCTTTTCATAATTTATGTAATAAGTGGTTGGAAATTAATGCAGACCGCAGAGTAGGGGCGTATTTCGCGGTATCCGCGTTGACAAATTTGGACGTTCAGCTCTTTAGACTAACAGATTACCCGGTTTTATTAGTTATTAATTTATTGTGTGTTGTGTATCCAATCTGTACAGCGGAAATATTGTTAAATATTAGATATCTATCTATGCCATCACGCTAGACACTTTTCGGAGTCACTACTCCGGATTCTCTCTCTCTCCTATCTGTAAGAGAGAGAGAGAGAGAGAGAGAGCTGCACAAGATTAAACTGGATCTGGTATTTCTTGCGTTTATGGATTTTCTAAATATGAAGTTAAGATAAGGCATTGGCACATAAGTAATTGGCGATAAATATCTTGATGATTGGAGCCATAGATGTGATTCGCTCTATATTTTACACCTATTAAAAGCTAGTCAAGCTGACCAGTCACTTGGTAGTACATACCAGGTCTATCATGCCTGTTAATTATTCTAAATCGTTACCTTTGTGCGGGCGTTCCCGGGGCCATTAGAGCAGATAACCTGGAATTATTCATTATGGAACATTACACGAATGAGAATTCGGAACTACCGGCACACACCGAGAAAAGGATTAGGCAATCAAGTGGGTATACCACTGCGTCAGTGGGATAAAGTTCACTATTTATTTATTAATTACATTAATAGACCTGCACTAACATAACGTTGAATCATAACTACTTTATTCTATAATCTATAAAATTTTTGATTTAATAGTCAAATAAAAATATAAAGAGTCACATAATTTCTTTGTACTAGATAATTTTATTTTAGACCCTAAATATGCTTAAATCCACAATCATCTATTTTGCATTTCGGTACTATTTTGTGGTACGGGGTTTTTACAATTTGTCAATTTTATTTTCGTTCAATCTTATTTACCTACTAATCTAGCGCCAGATTGGAACGCTGCCTTCTGTGAAAAGATCCGGCAAGAAACTCGGCGGGCTTGTCTTTATTCACTTTCTCTCTATTCCTCTCCCTCTATTTTTATTGTTTTTTTTTCATAAATTGTACAGTTATAACTTTGGATCATTATTAGAAATGGCATAGAGTGGATAAATTTTAACCTGTAAATACAGTGCAGAGGGCGTAGTGCGAACTGATTAACATTAGCGTAAGCTATCAAAGAAGCATGCTGTCAAGTAAATGTTTTTATATTTGTTTATAATATGCTTCGCTGATGATACTGTATTATTGTTCAAAGGGAAAAGCTGGGAGGAAACATTCCATAACGCCCAAATTGGTTTCAACAAAATTGCCTCAGAGTTTTCTAGAAGTCGTCTTGTAATAAATTCAAGTAAAACTAAATATATGACTTTTGCATTGAGACATAAAAATATGCCCGATATTACCGTACATAATATAACACTACATTCCGCAATATGCTTAAGCTCATGTAAATGTACAACATCTTGTGCTATTCTAGAAAGATGCCAAGAAATAAAATATTTGGGTATAACGATTGACTCACAACTCACTTACAAACCACACATCGATCTATTAGTCAATAGAATGCGAAAACTGATTGTCATATTTAAAAAAATACGTCATGCAGCTACCACTAAGCACATGCTTACGGTCTATTATGCCTTAGGCTATTCCATTCTATCCTACTGTATCACGACATGGGGAGGAGCTTGCAAATCCCATATTATATCCCTAGAAAAGACACAGCGAGCAATACTAAAGGTCGGCCATGGGCGACCATATAGATACCCCACTGCTCAAATTTATAAAGATTGGAGTGTTCTTTCTGTACGGCAAATTTTTATACATCAATTATTTATACATCAACATTGCAATACCCCCTATAACGCTGAAACACATAATAAAAAAAGGCGAAAAGGTATAATATCACACAAAACACTTAAAACGTCTTTTGCAAGGAAGCATGCTTACTTTCTTAGCGTATATATCTATAATAAAATAATTAAACAACTACCTATAAGCCATCTATCGGTTATTGACTGCAAAAAGAAATTAAAATTATTCCTACTGGACTTAAACTATACACAAACAGAGAATCTTCTCCATGTACCTTCGTAAAATTTTAGTTATGCCAAAAATAAACATTCATCACTATTATAACGTGCGCACTCACATATATTTACAAAAACTCATACATACACACACACCATTACACACACACACACACACACACCACCACACACACAGACACACACACACACACACATACACAGTAAAGGCCTTTTATATTTTTTATTATATTCTTTAGCATAATTTATTTTCTCTTACTCAATTGTGTTTCATCTACGTAGAAAATATACTGTACATAATAGTCATGGAGCATGTCACGCAACGAACTCGAGTAGACAGTTTCTTCTTTATATCCACAAGTTTACACTTAGTTTAAAGAGAACTTGTTCAAAAAGTTGTTGAGGGTCTTTGTACACATGAATATTGTAATTCTATAGCTCACAATTGCTTAAACAACTATGTATATTATTAAGTAAACAATACTATCATTATATGTAAGACCTAGAGATAAATAAATTATTATTATTATTATTATTATTATTATTTTATAGACGGTTTCAATATGTAGAAGGATTTCGAAAGATTGTCCGTACAACATATGTCATAATTCTATTCGTAGCAGGCAAATCTATCCTTGAGTTGAATACTGCAACCGGCCGTTAGTCAATTTGTAGCATATTTGTAGTATGCAAAGGATGGCATATCTACTCGATATCGTTACGCTAACGTCAATCTGTTTGTCCTAAGCCCTCAGTTGAAAATTGGGGACGTCATTGTGGCTATGATTGAATTAGGCATTCCTTCTTTCATATTTGCACGGGAATCATCGGAAGCAAACACGATCCAAGATATGGCTGTGTTTGAAACCAAACATTTGACGTACGTGTGTAAACGTACCTAAAGGAAAATTTGAACCATCATTTGAACTTATGTAAATACTCTCTTTACTGCATTCTTTTCTTCGTAGTAATCTATTTGTTATAAAAAAAAACGCCGTCACGCCTATATTCTCCAAGCGGGGGTGGCAGAGGTGTACTGAGTACACCCACGTTTCGCCGACGATGTTAGGTCTATTAAATGGGACAACCGAGCGAGGGGCGCGCCTATTGCCGGGCACAATTCCAGACTACGGACTCGTACTGGGAAGTTTTCGTTAGAAAAACTACACTTGTCCGACCTAGGACCCAGGACCTCGTGATCACAAAGCAATGCCCTTTGCCACTAGATCAACGAGGTATATTTGTTATGTTACATAAATCATGTTGTCTCGTCGCCTTTTTGAATTTATTTTGGTAACTGTTTTTGGATTTATGTTATATCATCAACAAATACTCTCAGGTGCACCTGAGAGTAATATGTTATGATACCAATTGGTATTATGTGACACAAATTAAACGACGATTTAAAATATTGTTACTGAAACGCAGATTTTAATTCCCTAACGTCAGTGGGAAATGACAGGTTGCCACAAATGTGGTTAATGTAGATATGTTATTCTGCGTGGCATCGCAGCCGGCGGCCCGCCCGATAGAGACATGTTAAAACTTATCATTACCACTGATAGTTTTGCAAAATCACTGGCAATTATTGTAGTGTTCGCAAATCCGTTGGTGACGTCACAGGCAAACAATATGCGACGATGTAAATCGGTGTAAATTTATAGTTCCCGAGTGGGAACTTTATGAAATTAATGCGAAGTGCTGATGTCGTTTTTTCTCTATACTTTATATTCCGTGCTGCGCCGGCCTCTGGGGGCGGTGCCCGCAAATACACGCTTCATCCATTTTCTCTTCCTATGGTGTTCGAGTTCCGCAACCCTTTATTTTTTATTCCCTTTGTGTGTTAGATATTTACGCTTTGAAAGGATAAGTGCTACTGTCCACTGAAAAGTAACTACATACTAAATCCTATTTTGCTTATAAATATCTTAAACACAAGAAAGAATAAATTATTTAAATTTGAGTGCTGATCGCTAATGTATTTGTCTGTGTAAGTTTGATTCTGGCTGTTACACATTTCTAGAAACCAGGCACGATTGATGCCTTAGATTGTAATTCACAGTCTCTATTATATTGTTTACCCTCTCGATAGAAAGACAGCAATCGTGTATAAGTCGAACTATGAAAGTGGAGGAAGCCAGAGAGGTATGTAAGGAAAGAACCTGTTGGAACCTTGTACTCTCTGGCTATTCCGTAAGAGATCTGGCGCGATGATGATATAGAAAGAGAGATCTATTCCCCAAGCGGGAGTGGCAGTTAGAACTTTATTGCCATTGTACCTAGCACAATGCCAGACTCCGAACCGATGTAGGTAATATTTAAAAAAATCCAAAAATTACACATTGTCCGATCTAGAATTCTGCCCCAGAACCTCGTTATCTCTACGCGCATAATTCACCATTAGACCAGCAAGAAACCACATACTACAGGTAACAATTATTTTATTACCATATTAGATTTTAAAATCTCAGTTAAAATACCATTTTTGTGTTGTTTAAACAACCAGCGCTATGAAGAAATGAAAACCGAAGCGCCACAATTTGCCTTCAATTTTTAGCACAATAATTTTCCGTTATTACGAGTACCCTTTTATTAAATCGAGAACAGTGGAAAATGGCGTGCTTAGGCCACTCGAAACGCTTATTAATATTACCTCCAGAATTTAATACCAGGCCGGGGTAGCGCTGAAACCGGCCAGTGATATTTACACCGAGTTCACTTGCTTCGTGCATCATTTCCTGAAGGTTATTTGGAATTTAGATTAAAATTGATTTTGTTTCTTAAATTTTTTTCGTATTTTGACAGATTGATTATTGTTTCTTTGAAATTGCTAATCGTAACAACATGTTCTATACATAGATATAAACATGTATAGAATAGGATTTTAAGATTGGGTGATTTTATATAGCTATCATTAGACAAGTCGTTTGGTAAAAGACGTCTTTTATATCTCAACTCATTATTTGAAGTATTATTGGTTGAGTGGTGTATAATGCCAATGACTAGATCTTGGGTTCGAATACTAAGTCGAACAAAGGTTGTTTTTGTGTGCACGTTATAATAACAATAGGATCAATCAAAATGCCTAATAGAGGATTAGGCACATTGTAACTTAAGATTGTCGGCTTTATTTCAGTGTAGGCAGTACACTTCTGCTACTCTTCCATAAGGAACGATATTTATGTTTAAGTATTATTATATTGCTCATCAAATCACTACTTCGTATATTTTTTCCCTTTGAATGCAAATGCCGCAAACAATAGAGATACCAAAGCATTTATTTATTTATTTCTCACACATTTTTACAGCTACCATTACAGGAATTCCCAATTTAGTAGCGTAATTAACATTGATTATTTTTATAATAATTACAAATTAAATTAATTAGACATTAAAAATAAAACATAAAAAAGCTTAATAAAACAATAATAATATTTAAAAATAAACATAATAAATTGAATAATAAAATAGATTACCATTAAATATAAAAATTTCGAACAATTGTCAATAATTTATTGGATAGCATAAAACATGTAACGTTGCCTTTGCAAATTCGCTCATTGAACATGAAAAAACGTCCAGTTTAGTGGCAACCAGATTTAATGTATCGATTGTTCGTGTCAGAGGCGTAGTATCCAATAGCTTAGTTCTGCCGCGACGCACTGCGAACAAATGCGGTAGTCGGCGCCGCCGCACATAGTTATCAGGCACACACAAGCGCAACCATTGCAGTACCCCTGGATTGTATATATCACCTCGGAATACCTTAATCACGTAAGATGCCAGAGACAGATCTCTCCTAGTTTCCAGCTTGTTGTATCCGACCATGCCCAACACAAACAAGGTTGGATACATCAACGGATAGAAAGGATATATCCCGTACAATCTAAAGTATAGGTACCTTGTAAATTTATTTTGTATGCGCTCCAACATGAGACTATATTTAGTTTCATGTGGAGCCCATACGGCCGCATTACACTCCAGCTGACTTCGTATTAGAGCATTATACAATATAGATATCGCTTTAATATTTTGGAATGTTCCTGCTCTGCGAAGTACAAATCCAAGACTTTTGTATGCCTTTTTACAAACATTCAGTATGTGTTCGCGGAATGTCAACCGAGCATCCATTCGAACGCCAAGGTCTCGCACTGATTCCACCCTTTTAATAAGTGTATCATTCACCTTATAACTATAGTGGAGCGGTGTCCTTGCTCGACTATACGCCACTACTGAACACTTGGCAACATTAAACTGTAGCTTGTTACTGCTACTCCAATCAACTACTCTGTCGATATCCTGCTGAAGACGCCGACAGTCATCCTCAGTTTCAATAGCCAGGAGCAACTTGAGGTCATCTGCAAACAATAAACACTTGGCCTCCTTCACTACTTCGGGCAGGTCATTGATCATTATAATAAATTCTAACGGCCCCAAATTGCTTCCTTGGCTTACTCCTGACCTTGTGAAGTAAGGCTCAGTATGATATCCGCAGTAGTCCACATACTGTTGCCTGTCCCTCATGTAACTCGCAAAGAACCTAAGCAGCTTATTTGTGCAACCAACTCTCGCCAACTTTGATAACAGGATATCGTTATCTACGAGGTCAAACGCTTTCCTGAAATCAAAGTAGGCGGCATCCACCTGGAACCCTGCGTCAATATGAGGGACCAAGTACGCTATGGCATTTAGCAGATTGCTGGTAGTGCTATATCCCGGTCTAAAGCCGTGTTGAGCGTCCGACAATTGCGGCGCTACCTGCTCTTGGACACTTCGTTGTATAGCAGACTCAAATACCTTTGCTGGAGATGACAGGATCGCCACTGGTCTAAAATAATTTACGTCTGATCCCCCCCCTTTCGGTATTGGAATAACGCGAGTTACTTTCCAACGCTCTGGAAAGTGCGAAGTATCCAGGCACAAGTTAAATATGTGTTCGAGTGGTTCTGCTATTCCATAGCGACAATCTCGAATAACAAATGCCGGAATACCGTCAGGGCCTGCCGAGCGTTTCGGCTTGAGCCGGACCAGTGCTGACCGCACCTGCTCGAGCGTAAGCCGTGAGACGTGCACGCGCGCGCCACTCGTGCCGCCGCTCACTGCTATCGCCTCAGCCACGTCCAATGACGCCGGCTGATTATTATATACCGAATAGAAATATTTCGCAAACTCCGTCGCACTCTCCGAGCCTGATAATACTACCCCATCCTTTATAATTCCTCTATTGTTATTAGATCCTTTCTTTGCCTTAATATAGTTCCAAAAAGATTTTGGATCCCTAGCTAAATTATTCTCCACCCGCTCTTGATACTTTTTGTACTCCCGGTCAATATTTTCTTTAATTCGTGCCCTGCACTTAGAAAAAATATCGTAGTTCCTACGTGATCCACTCGCCTTATATCGCTTATGAAGTTTCGCCTTTAATTGAATATCTCTAATTATCTCCCTCGTATACCACTCTGGATAACAATACCTATGATCCACTGTCTTTTGCTGTTTTTTAGGTACACTAGTTTCAAGTATATTATTAAAAATCCTATAGAAATATTCTACCGCGTCTTCCGGTAATTGCAATTTATATATCGGACTCCAGTCTATAGACGCTAATAAAGAATATAATAAATTATAGTCAGCCTTATAAAAATTCCATTGTTGGTTTATTTTACTAGAGGATGCCTCACCGTCCTGATTCATGGACAGTGTCGGAGTAGGGGCAGGTCGCCAGCTGATCGCAAGGGGCGGATGATATACGTCTACTGGCACCAGGGTCGCGTCTGCCTCACATACCTGCATGTTGTCGCATAAGCTAAACGAACACAGTACTAAATCCAATTGTCGTCTATTGCAATTAGGAACATTATTTAATTGAGCCAATTCGCAAAATGACATAAAATATTCAAAATAATTTTTTATATTCTCACTACTTGAATTTAAATTAAAATCACCTACAACAATGATATGTTTATACTTTACACATAATTGTTCGATTATTCCAAATAAAAGCATGTATTCACATTCATTACTACTTGGTGGTATATAAACAACACAACACAAAAACAAATACCTACATTTTACATGTACCGTCGCGCAAACTATTTCGAATGTACATTTGTCAACATTGATATCGTCGGGTACCTGCACTCGCCTCAGTTGCATTTTGTGTGTGGCCACAAGAAACGCGCCGCCTTGCTTGCGCCCATCCGCACGATCGCATCGTATAATCTGATAGCCAGCTGGTACTATTTCTGCGTCCATTATAGAATCGTTGCAACCGGTTTCCGTTATTGCAAATATGTCAGCACTAAGCGATTCAATACTGTTATGGAAAATATTTAGTTTCGTTCGAAGTCCTCTGGCATTCTGATAATATATATGAAAACCACTACTTTTCCTTGACTGGTTTTCTTGTGGGTCTCCGAAACCAAACCCATTCGCCAAATTCAGCATTTACAGGCCACCTATTAGGTTGACATAACATACCATACATTGACTCAGGTACAGAAATAATGAAGGAAGCATAATCTCTTTCTGTCTTGTGCTTGATCTTTTCTATTTTGACCGGCACGTTTGAGCCGCATATCTTTTTCACATGCGCTATTAATTGTTCATTTGTTGTTTCAGTAGTCAATCGCCACACGTGAAGATGCTTCTTTCTTTCCATAGCTTGTATTTCAGCCAAATCAATATTATTTCCTCTATGAACAATTTTAGACTGAGAGTTTCGCTTTTTCCTTTGAACCTTGATCCAATCATTTTCCTCTTCGTTACTATTAATTTCGTTCATAGATTTCATATTCAACTGTTCTACAGGCTGCTGGGCTTCGACGACTTTATGCACTAACGTTGTTTTCGTGGCCTCACACGTTTTACTAAAGCGGGTAGTAATATTTTGCTTGTTTACTTTATCAAAACTATTTTTCTGAGCCACCTCAGCGAATGTAGTTGGAACTTCCACTTTGTCAGTCATCTCCACTATTGGGTCTGTAATTTCTGATGCGCTAAGGATATCCTTAGCAGCTTGGTTCTGATTTAATGACAAATTCTTTTGGTCTAATTTTTCTTGAAGTACCTTCATATTTGTCTTTAATTCCGCCAGTTGGTATTTTGACGAAAAACAAATCTCTTGAAGTTGTTTTATCATATTTGTTTGTACTTCTAGATGCTTAAACATTTCTAATTTAAACTCTCTAAATTCAGATAACGAAATGTATTCATAATCCGTTATTGACTCATCCGATACTTTACAACGACTGCCGCGTTGTGTGTTTACATTGGTGCTGGTGCTGGTCGGGCAGATCTTTAGTCCGGGAATGCTACGGACTGGTGTGTCCGGGTCATTACGTTTAGGTTTGGGTTTTGAACACACGCACTCCGGACACACCCATTCCTGTGTATATTTTTCGGAAAAAGCACTGACCTCATCGTTTGTCAATCCAAGACAGCATAAGTTAATCAAACTCGATCTCAAATCTTATATAGAGCGAGCTTCGTGCCGCATCGTCGAGTGTAATGCCATCACGGTGGCGAGACGACGGGCGACGTGACGAAGTGTCTGCTGGGACTTTATTCGCTGTGACCAACTAAGCCCGTAACTCGCCAACTCACGATTGGAACTCGGTCTAACTGACTTCTGGTTTTACCTTACCATACCATACGAGGATGCTGGTCTAGCTTAATCATACCAATTCGAACTCGGTCTAACTGACATCTGCTTATATCATACCATATCATACGAGGGGGCGGGTCTAGCTCGATCATACCTACCATTTCGGAACTCGGTCTAACTGACGTCTGCTTATACCATACCACATCATACCTGTACAGTTCACTACTTTTATATAAGGTACCAAATCAAACACGAATTAAGTAATCATGTGCTACTCGCACGGCGGTCCGACGGAGCAATGCGCAGCAAGCGACCAGCAGCGCCCGGCTCCCGCGCTCCCTACCACCGCTCGCCCCACCATCGTGCGAGGCTGTCTTTATTATACGTTACATCTACCTTTTACAAAATTTGAAAAACAAAAATATTAACACTTAACATAACTAATATTATAACTAGATATTTTAAAGTTATTTATTATTAATCACATTTTCATCTATCGTATCCCTTGTGTTGCTTGAATCATCTTCATCTGTACAAACTTTCCATTGTCCTTCAATTCATTTTAAATGTACTATATTTCGACGCAACCGTTGACCATTAGCATCATTTTCCAGTTCCATGTTATTTCCCTCCTTGTTGACTACAGTGTGTGGTTCGTCACTGAATGTGCTAGATAGTTTATTCTGTTTTACCATATTCTTCACATATACTTTTTCTCCAATCCCGATACTATTTTCTACTGCACGCCTCTTCCTGTCTGCGTAATCTTTTCCTTTGGCTTTCATTTCGGTGTCTTTATCCTTTGTTTCTAAATCAGTTTCAGCGAATTCAACATCCATAATGGATGGTAATTTATCTCTAAACTGACGCCTGTAAAAAAACTCTGCGGGAGATTTACCTGTGACTGAATGGGGGGTGCTATTGTACATCGTTAGATACTTAAGTAAATCCTCTTGCCAATTCGATTTTTGAATTTGGCTGATACGCAGTCTTTTTAAAATATCGCGGTTCTGTCTCTCAAACTCACCGTTTTGTTGAGGCCAATAAGGAATACTATGAAACAACCGTATACCAAATTCGTTGACAAAATCATGAAATTCCGTACTAGTAAACTGACGGCCATTGTCAGCGGTGATGCTGATTGGCGTTCCTAATCGAGAAAATATCTCTTTGAGTATGGTGATAGTGGACGTAGTATCTATAGTTTTGCTGATTTTAATTTCTTTATAACGGCTAAAATAGTCTACAATTACCAAAAGATAATGTCCACTTGGCAAGGGTCCGAGGAAATCAATGGCTATATCGATCCAGGGTTGTACTGGAAGTTCTCGTCTACGCATAGGGTTGGGGGGATTTGCAGCAGTAACCAGAGTGCAAGCAACCCTTACAAGCCCTTACAAGCAGAAACCAAAGTGCAACCCTTACAATTTTAGACCATAAAACTTTAAATCGTAGTCGAGTTTCCATCATCACGATTCCAGGCGGACCTTTATGAGCGGCCACTAGCACTTTTGGTTTAAGTTTTACAGGAGTTACTAATTTATTCACTCGCAATTATAAATTGTCCTATAAACATAATTTGTATCCAAAGATTCTGTAATTGCTATCACACTGATTCCAGCCGTTGTTATATACTCGATTCTTAAGCATTTCTAGTTCCTGGTCCCCACCTCAAGCGTGTTTCAGTGCCTTTAACGAAACTGCTATATGACGACATTGCATGACAACTAAATTTGAATAATTTTCATAATCAAATGGGCATGCTTAGCAGTCACCTGAACCGTGACCGAAAACCTGCAGTTTTTTTATATTCCGGACTACATACGATTTTAAACATATACGATTATTAATAAAGGACCCAACGCTCGATTCTTGCGCATGATTTTAAATCTGCCCCAAATAATCACCTCTCAGAGTTTATGGTCACAAACTAGTCCAAAAAGATCTTTGCCTAATAAAATCCATATTAAAATGTTCTACGGCCCAAAACAATGCAAGTGCCTCTTTTGGTCGGGTAGTAGCGCTCTTCGTGATCTGTCAGACTTATTGCCATATGCAATTATGCCGAACGGTGACAGGTCTTAACTATACTGGACTAGCATCGGCAAAAACTTGAGTCCTATTATGTGGATCATAGTAACCTAAGGTTTTAAGTTGATTACACGTGTTTATGGTGCGGCGTAACTCCATGGCGGGACAATACATGTCCCAAGAAATGTATTCGTTTAACCCTATGAACACATTTAGCTTTAAAACGTACCGATCTTCTTTTCTTTAGTCGGGCCTCATGTTCAGTTTCATCGCTTGCGTATACAACAATATCATTGAAGAAGTTAACTCTTATATAAGGCAACACTACTCTTTCTAAGGTTTTTTTTTTTTTTTTTTTTTGAACATTCCGGAGTACATATAATTCCAAACATAAGGCGTCTGTATCTGAACAGTCCCTGGCTACATACTGAAAATAGATTTTCTTTGCTTTCCTCACTTAATTCAAGTTGGTGAGAAAATGTTTTTAAAAATAGTTTTTAAAATATTTAGGCATCCCTAAATCTAGGAATCCGCTGTTCCAGAATCGGTAAAGGATGTTTTTCCCAGATAGCCTGGATGGCCCTACCCATGTCTACACAGAATCGAATATCTCCATCTCACTTGAACACAGGCACCAGGAGAGTAATACATTCGGATGAACCATTAACAGGCTCTATGATATCTGTAGCGATTTTACCCTTAATTTTCAACTCTAGTGGAACGGGTACTCTTCAACAAGGTTGCGAGACTGGCTTAAGTTTTTTTTTTATTTTTAGAAATATGAATTTGAAGACCTCTAAATTTAGGAAAAACCTGCAATAGCATTCACTCCAAGCCCTACTTTAAGAACTCTTAGTCTAGTCTCTATCTCCCCCAAGCAAATTCCTAGTGCCATCTTTGACTACGAAAAATGTCACTTTTACATTACAAACCCTCTTGCAAGCCGTAATAGGAGACTCTGAAGACCCGAGAATTGTTAGTGGTTTTTAAATATCATAAGCCATTAATTTTGTCCTCCTACTTTTAAGATTCTTTCAACTAGCATAATTTATTGTATGACATTTGTTGCCAGAGTGTAAAAACATATATGCTTACGGTCCCTAATGAACACATTATGGTGCAGTTATCATTGATATGAAATTTCTCTGCACTACTAAGTCTAAGAGGGATATCACTGGATTTGTGTTAACTTGCCCTGGTACTACAAAAGTTACGGAAATGACCGACAAATGCACATCTGAGATATTTTTTCTCGCATCAAAGAAGACATACCATCGGCAGAATGATCACTACAACGCGTTCACGGAGCAAAATTATACTTTTTATCGACGGTCTTTACTCAGTTTACTGATAATTATCAGAACTAGGTGAACTAAAATCATTGGGTTGCCGTTCAATAGTTCCCAAAGCATTGGCTTCAAAAATAATTTTATCTTACTGAACTTTATGGCTGACGTACACTTTTTTGTAATTTGATCAGTATACTTGCACTTAAAATACTGGTTTAGGTCTAACACGGAATTTATCAAATTTTTCTCCACTCCTGTTTCAAGAGCTTGAAGAGTTGTATGCTGTAACGAAGTTCTTGCTGGGCAAGTCCAAATAAATGCAAAAGCAATGCCCTTTTGGACTCTGCTGTTGTGACAATTGTAGCTACAAAATATAGCTTGAGTCCCATCTTCTATTATTCCCAGCGTACACCAAGTAAAGCTAGCTCGCCTTCACAGTCGAAGGACACCAGGGGTGGAATATGTGACATTTCATGTTATACTATCTTTATAAAAGTAATTTTACTATGGGTACCGTTGAGTTCTCACCGAACTACCTCTCAGGCTATATTTGTAGGTACCGTTCGATTTTCACCAAACTGCCTCTATTGATATTTGTAGGTACCGTCCGATTTTCATCAGACGACCTCTAGTTATATTTGTAGGTACCGTTCGATTTTCACCAAACTACCTCTAGTTATATTTGTAGGTACCGTTCGATTTTCACCAAACTACCTCTAGTTATATTTGTAGGTACCGTCCGATTTTCATCAGACTACCTCTAGTTATATTTGTAGGTACCGTCCGATTTTCATCAGACTACCTCTAGTTATATTTGTAGGTACCGTCCGATTTTCATCAGACTACCTCTAGTTATATTTGTAGGTACCGTCTGATTTTCATCAGACTACCTCTAGTTATATTTGTAGCTACCGTCCGATTTTCATCAGACTACCTCGGAGTTACATTTGTAGGTACCGTCCGATTTTCATCAGACTACCTCTAGTTATATTCGTAGGTACCGTCCGATTTTCATCGGACTACCTCTTGATCTTTGTTATTGGACATTTGTCAATCTTATATCATGACTGTTTGAAGCATATAATTATTTTGGCACTGATTGGTTATTCCAAACTGCCTCTGATATCTAGTATTATTGACAACTGTTGTCAAAATAGAGGATAACGTTATACCATTGTATTAATTCCTTATGAATATAATATAGCACTTTAAGAGGCCAAAAAAGAATAAGGCAAATAAAAGAAATAATAAGCGTAATCGAGGGTAAAATAATTTCTTCCGAGGTGCGTTTAGTTAGTTCGGATATTACTTCACGGTTTTAATAGACTACAGTTATTTTTTAGGTAATAGTTATTATAAAAATATAACGCGGGTATTTAATGACCATTTAGCATTATTAATATTAGCAAGTAACTTTGGAAACAGTTCAAAGCATCACAACAGTCCAAATATAACCTTGTTATACGTTTCTAGGTACCAATCAGCTGACAGAATCAGTTGTGAGTCAATTTTATTTAACTATTGATTGATAAGGGTAATCATAACTTTATTAGCGCATCGCCATTATGCTTATTTATTGTAAAATATATAATATGATAAATATAAAATTAAGAGGGTACAACAACATTAGTTGGAAATAAATTTATTTACAACTGATTCCACTAACCGATCTACCTCTTAAAATTCACATTAGTTTTTTTCATTGGTACTCACTGCGACACACTTGTATCCTGGCAGGGTCGCCACTTGTACAGTTCACTACTTTTATATAAGGTACCAAATCAAACACGAATTAAGTAATCATGTGCTACTCGCACGGCGGTCCGACGGAGCAATGCGCAGCAAGCGACCAGCAGCGCCCGGCTCCCGCGCTCCCTACCACCGCTCGCCCCACCATCGTGCGAGGCTGTCTTTATTATACGTTACAATACCATACGAAGAGGCGGCTCTAGCCCGATCATACCTACCAATTCGGAACTCGGTCTAACTGACGTCTGCTTATACTATACTATATCATACGAGGGGGCGGGTCTAGCTCGATCATACCTACCATTTCGGAATTCTGTCTAACTGACGTCTGCTTATACCATACCACATCATACCATACGAGGGGGCGGCTCTAGCCCGATCATACCTACCAATTCGGAACTCGGTCTAACTGACGTCTGCTTATACCATACCATACCATACAAGGAGGCGGGTCTAGCCCGATCATACCTACCACTTCGAAACTCAGTCGAACTTCCGTCTACTCAGCCTATTTCAAAGTGAATAGGTTATTACTAAATGGGTTATTACTAAATAATATATAAACCCGTTCATCACTTACCATCAGGTGAGATAGATGTCAATAACTGACCAGTTCTTAATAAAAAAATATGATCCGTTCCTGCGTACCGCCCCGGCCGTTAGTTTCAACCTTGAACATGGTAATGATGTGTTATCGAATGTTAAGCGTTATTCTTGTATGCGGTGTAAATCTGTCTCTGAACATAAAGACTTTTCACAATGCACGCTCTCATTTTACCAACGTTGTTAGGTTTCAATTTAACAGGGGATGTGCCTGTTGCTGTTATATTAGGTACAAACCCAGACTCTGGATTCCTACTGAGAATTTTGTATATAGAAGCCCTAATAATTTTTCAGAATAAACTGCGCTCAGAGGGTTTATCACAAAAAGATTGACTTGTCCGGTGAAACTGTAAAGGCCCCGCGGCCTACAGCGTAGATCAACCACACAAAAAAAAGATTGATATAAGCGTGATGCTCGCGAGTAAGCGTGCTGTCACGTTCTTGTTTATTTATTAAATTTGTAGTTTGACAAGGATGACATATGTACTCGCTAGCGTCACGCTAAAATCAAACTTTTCCTGCTAAGCCCTCAGGTATCGTTAGTTTGAAGACGCTTCAGTTGGGTGCAGGAGCTTTATGATAGCACATACAAACTTGTTCTGAAAATGGTGCCACTTACGAACACAACGATAAAATCATAGAGTTTAGCATGAAGACGTTACGCTAGGTAACGCTATCGAGAAAGCGTGCTGTCACTTTCATCTAAGAAAAGAGAGAAAGAAAGAAAATAAAATTTATTGCGCAACGAGTAAGTTAGTTTGTATTGTACAAACGTTTGTAATTATAAATAGGTTACTGAGCTGGGTATGTAAGAAGGAGAATGAAAGTAGGATAAATGCGGTGGAAATGCGAGCTCTGCGGAAGATGTGCGGAGTGAAGCTGACTGACCGTATTCGCAACAGCGTAGTAGGAAAGCAAATAGGTATGAAAGAGAGTATCGGTGTAAAGATGAGAAAGGGTATGCTCCGTTGGTTCGGGCATATAGAAAGAATGTCCGAAGAAAGAATGACAAAACTGATATACAATGCGAAAGTGGAAGGATGTAGGTACCGGGGAAGACCTAGTCTATCTTACCATGACCAAATAGACCGGGTCTTATCTGAAGGGAAAGTCAGGAGTCTCCGTAACCGGCGAGCGTGTATGAGACGAACTATGAGAGTAAAGGAAGCTAGAGAGGTATGTAAGGAAAGAGCCTGTTGGAACTCTGTACTCTCTGCCTACCCCGTAAGGGATCTGGCGTGATGATATAGATAGATAGAATAGGTTACATGACCTCGCTACAAAAACGGACACCTCAGCATACTGCTGGCTGCTTATGCGACCAGCGCTGGTCTCCCGTTGAGCCGTTTGGTGACGTAATGGACGTTGACCAAAAGTGAGAGAAGAAAAAACAAAAAAGTAAAATAAATAACTGAAATTGAAAAAGGTAAGGTACAATCTTACAGATTAATACTTATTTAGTAATTTGTTTGTGTGAAAAGCATGGCATATCAGCTCGATATTTTCACGCTAACTCAATGTCTTCATGCTAAGCGCTCAGTTCAATATAACAATAGCGATTTTTTTTTATTACTGCCTCTTTGACCTAGTGGCAAATAATGCTCGTAGCTATCACGAGGTTTTGGATCCGAATCCGAAGATGTAATTTAATGATAGAAAAAATTACCGTATCAGTCCGGAGTCTAGAATTATGCCCGGTATATGCCAATAGGCTTGCTCTCTATTACACGGGACCAAACATCGTAGGCGAAAAGTGGGTGTACACAGTACATCTCTGCTAACCCGCTTGGGGAATATACGCGTGAGTTTCTTTTTTCAATAATTTTCTGACGGCGATTTCTTGTGACGATGTCTTTTTTATTTTTTAATAATAATAAACTTGCAATGTGTTCTAGGATTGTCATAAACCGTACTCGAAATGCCACATAAATGCTTTAAAGACTCTGAGATTATTTGGGTTTAATTCGTTGATAGATGCTACTTTACGGAATCCATTGTTGAAATAATGATCGAGTTAGGGATCCATTAGTCACACCCCGATCCCACCTCAAGGATTGCAAAACCAACAAGCTTACAATAGGAGAGCTTGACAGCCCGACTACCTTTTGTTGATTTGGGAGTCCATTTATTAGCGATGTCGGGGGTTAAACATTTATACGATTATTCGAGGGAAATACCGTTTTGAAGACATAACTGTTTACTAGTATTCTGCGCATTGGTCATTCTCAAATTTATAGATTTTATTTGTGTCGAGATTGAGGTTAAGAATATTACATTCACATACACTGACACCCAGACCGGAAGACGTGGAGTGGGCAGGCCCCCCACAAGGTAGAGCGATGACCTGGTGAAGGTCGCGGGAAGCTGGATGCGTACAGCATAGAGCCGGTCGTTGTGGCGATATTTGGGGGAGGCCTTTGACCTGCAGTGGACGTCTTTTGACTGATATTCATTATCATGAACACCCAAACCAAAAAAAAATTGTTGATCACACAAAGATTTGTCCCGTGCAGAAAGCAAACCCACGATCACTCAATCCAGTTGGCGGGGCTCATAACTTGTGAACTAAGTTATACGTCATTGAGAACGTAGTCCAGATTGGCAGTAGCATTTTTAGTAGAATAGTAATATTAATTAGTCCAGCACAGTGGCGGATTTACACATTTACCGCCCGTAGGCTTTTCAATTTTTGCCACCCGTACTAATTCTCTCTGCAATTCAATATCCTAGTTCACAATCATATTAATTACATTTTCTTTGTCAATGTAATTGTAATTTTATATTTGTGCTCTATTGTCATCATTACATTAGCTTTTTCCCGTTATTAGTGTATTATTTTTATTTTATTTCTCTCGGACAAAAAAAAATTTGAGGCAAATTTCCCGCCCCCTCTAAAACTTGCCGCCCTAGGCTCCAGCCTACTCAGCCTGCTAATAAATGCGCCACTGGTCCAGCAGTTAAATAAAGGTTCTAGTCTGGTATTAACATACGGGTATTAGTGAGTACTGGCCGTAACTATTACTCGTTTAATAATAATACGCCTAATGTCATCCTTACCTCTCACATCACTGCATCTAACCCTCAAACTAAATTTCCAAATTTAAAGATTTTTAATTTCTTTCCGGCACTTATTCCACAATTAACAATGAAACTTATACGTGTATGTGCACACATACATTTACATAATACGTTTTAAAAATGCATTAAAAATTTCCGTATTGCTTTGAATCAAAAATAAATTTAGTTTGTTATAGCGAACTGAAGCAGCATTTTTGCAAATTTAAAAAAAATTAAGATAGTTGGAATTACTTCAGCTACCGATTTAGAACAAACTACTTTCAGATCTTGCTTTACTTATGTTATACCTTATATGTAGAAATTTTACTTATAATGTTGTCAATGTTTTACCACCGTCATATAATACCAACATAACACCGTCAACCGATACGCCGAACACCAATCAATTAGATGTTTAATCGTTAGGACATATGAACTAAATAGGGATAAATTGTCCCTTAATGTGTCCTCGATCATCAGTGATTGATCACGCGAGGACATGTCCACATGAGAGCAGCGAGTTGTCGGTGCCTGTCACCCCATGTCACGGTTAGATTGTCTACGCCCGACCGGTTACAATGCCTGTCCAAATACAACATTGTTGCTAATACGACGAATCAATTGCGTATAGCTCTTACATTTGATAGTTAGGTCAACGATGTTTGTATTTGGATTCCGGATTGGAAACAAAAATATATAGCCGGTTCGGTCGAAAATTCGAATCATTTTGGTATGAAATAAAACTATTTTTCGGATTTTATCGCGGTTTATTTTTGATTTTTAGTTCCCGACGTTTCGAGTGCTTTGCAGCACCCATGATTACGGGAGGGACTGAGGTGTTAGACGTCCAAAAGGCATAGTTGTTCCGGGGCAAGCACGCGCATGAAACGATTGATTGTGGAATTACTTTATGGATATGTTGAGTAATCTGCGTAATAGATAATAAAACATACTAATAACTATCGGTTTTGAGAAAGTTTTATTTCCGCCATTTCATACTTCGTCCATTTATATCAGGGTCCAAACTATTTTGGGCAAGAGACCCCTTTTCCAAAATGAACTGATACTTTAGACCCCCATAGCCAAATTACTTTCAAAATCCTATCTCTAGTTTTTTCCTATTGATACAAAACGCTTACCAATTTAAAAACTTTACGGTTGGTTAAGTGTGTAAAGTACAACAATGATACTTCCTACAAAAATATTAGACATTCTTATAACAAGTTGGTACACGTAACACAACTTATACAGTATCTTCAGTTCCAAATAACAACTTCTGCTAATTAATACTGGTCGATATTTAGACTTCGTAGACCCCTAAAATCAGTTTTCGTTTATGTTGACCCATGGGAAACCGATATCGATCCCTTGGGGTCGATATCGGTTAGGGAATCCCTAAACTATATCAAGAATAATTTACTTTTCTACTCAATAAAGCCGCTCTCGCCTTCCACGCTGGGAAAACTCAAACTTTTGTTGAAACTACAAACACAACTATAAAATAGCCGAAAGATACAACAGAAGTGCGAGATCATTACTTTCTCAAAATGCCGTTTCTCCTGAAAAGTAACTGTTCGAGTGTAGTTTAATACAAAATCTTAATAACTGTGGTATCACCGGACCACGTGCGGTTTATGAGGTGACGGAAATATCCGTTACGATTTTAATAAAAACCGTTCTCCCGGTGTCTAGCCAGGCGGTGTTCAATGAAATATGACGGTGCTATAATAGGTGTACGGGTTAGGGACGTAAAAGTTTCATGACGCTCGCACTCCCTCAATATCCGGATGGGATGTGCTGCGCGGATCCAGCCCATTCGCTCGGACTCAACGGCGATTAACTGAATTTTATGTTATATACGTGTTATTCAATCTTCGGAGTTGAGATGTTTCTATTATAGGTTTTCGAAGTTGGCTTTTTTCACGTTAACGTTTTGGATATACTTTATGGTATGGAAAGAGCGGTTAACTAGTATTAAACAAACTCTACCTTTTGGAAATCTATCCTACCCTCTTTCTACCCCGCAAGGGATCTGGCGTGATAATATAGATAGATACAAATTCTACCTTAAATAATCTATTTTGTATCAGCCCTGCGGATCCACTTACAAATTGTGAATTCACATTTTTTACTAAATCTAATCTAATTTCTAAGCTACCACTGCATCATAACGCGGCCTACATTGCGAAGACCCGGCGGGAAACTTATAAGACTTGTCTTTTTATTTGATTCTCTTTCTCGTTTCAATACTATTTTTGTTTTATCATATTATATTGGTCATATATAATAACCCACTCAAATCATTATGATGATCTTTAATAAGGCAATCAAATATCTATATTCAATATTATATTATCGGTATTACTACTAAACAGATCGAAATTAAATCTAGAATTACGCGCCTTAACAGCTTATAATATTGTTTGCTACTGTTTGGTTATTTGTCACTTATGGATATTGATAAAAAGATAACAAAATATAATGTGTTGTTGGCCAAAGTTGTTTGATGAAAAACGAAAATATTGCATTACTGTGTGAGAAATATAGCGTCGAGATATGATTGATCGAAAGTGGTCTCGGATGGGAAACGTTTTACTTCCTAAACATCAAAAAAGTTGAAATAATTTGAAGCTTAGTGATAAATCTTTATTATAGTAATTTATCACTTGAGATTTATCGCTTGAGAAAGTACATTGCACGTAGGTATGTTTATTTTATTTTCCATAATTCTATAAATTTACAAGTCTGGCGTTCATTTTGTTTTGTCATAGTCGTTTTATAGAAAAAATCTGGGCTGAAAGAAGGCTCAGACAAAATCATACAGTAAAATAACCTAATGACGACATAACATGTCACGTCAGCAACAAACAACAAGATACCTATGAAAAATAAAAAACAAAGATGAACACTGTTATATCTACATTACCCAAGCCGGGGTGGCAGCCACACTGGCCCACTTATCGCCAAACTGTATAAAGAATATGTACATGTTCGATCTATAGCGTCGGGTTGCGAACATAGTATCTGAACCGTTTTTTAGGCACTGATGCGTAATCTTGAGTATATTTTATGACGATGACTTCATATTATACGTGGCCCAATTTATCCGAAGGAACATAATATCAAGCATGAAAAAAAGTTTGTGGTCTTGTAAAATGTGTAAAAAATATCGCCTGCCTTTCCCGTCAAGAGCTCTCTCCAAGACCTACCTTCAGGGCAGTTAATCATAGTTCAGATTACGTTAACTACAAATTGATTTCTTGTTCTTTCAAGTTAATAATGCATATTTGAGAATCATGAAGTGATTTCAAACCATTGACCGATGTCAATAGTATTGTAAACGCGATCGTTTACAACACTATGTAAAAGAAATATAAAAAATAATCATCTTTTCGCATGCCGATCGATAGATAAGTACGAAAATACGAAGTTATTGAGTAATAAAAATGTAGCGGAAACTTTTCAACGGATATTCACATAGCACGTTGCGAGAAGCTGGCGGGCTGTCACTAAAATATGGCAAGTAAAAGGTATGGCTGTGAGCTGACTATTTGCGCTCTTTGTGTCTTCATTCTAGATCGTATAAGCATTTTGCTAGCACATGTAAAAGTGTCGAACTGAATGAATACCACTTTTAACAGTTAAACTAAGACCATAGATGTACACCTGTCAACACTGATTCTCGAATAATAAAAATAACTTTTTTTGGCACCTAGAAAGTCCGAGTTTTGTAGTTAGACGAAATATGTTCCTAAGTTGCCTAAATTTTATAGGTAGTTTCCTAGTTCCGTACTAATGTGATGTCCGTCTTGAAAATTTCAGGTCGGCAATTTAGTACGAGTCTTGTTCCGAATTAAAATTTCTATAAATTTGACTTTTATTAATCTATATTCCCCAAGCGGGGTTGGCAGAGGTATGACATGTTTCAATATAATAGAAGTTCTACTAAGATGAGTTCTACTAAGAATTTGTTGATCGGAAATCTTCAACAGCTAGGGTTATCGGTGTTTTGGAAGTTTTGAGTGTTTATCATACAGCATAAAGACCTCCCGAAATGTCATCATCCAGCTTTTCCCCGCGACTTTCATCAGTTTATCGGTCCATCTTGAGGGAGCCTTGTGTTTAGAGTTATTAAAAAATATATGAATATGCATAGTAAAGTATAGGCTATACGTGGGCTGTACCCACAGTCAATATTCTACGATTGTCAATTTCCACGATCACCTGACCGTAGGAATTGACGTTTTAGAACAAAAATTGCTTAAAAATAAAACATCATACAGCGGTCCTAGCACTTAACAAGTCTTGTATCGTGGGATACCAAAGATTTTTCAAAATTATGCACCTACAATGCTTTTACCACACCTGAATTAACTTTAATGTTACCGCCTGCGGTAAAATGCATGTTATACAAAGCTCGAAAAATATCCCGTTCACGCAACGCAAATATAAACTCATTACAAATCAGAGACATATTGCGTAGTTAAGTCGACAAGCATGCGTCAACTTGGTAGTTGGCAAGTCGTGTGCGACGGTAAGCCTGCCACTCAACCCTACCGCTCCAAGTCTGTAGTCGACTAGTGACAGGTGTTAACTCACTGCCTAATACATCTAATAGATTTATGTTTATTGCGTTTGATGCGACCGAATGCGATAGCGACATTACATGAGTTATGCTACCTACGTACAAGTAGAGCTTTACCAAGCACATTTGTAGAGGGCTTAGCACGAAAAGATTGACGTTGTCCCGACGCTAGCGAGTTGATATGCTATTCTTGTCACAGTACATAGGAAAATGTTCTGCACCCATACATAATTTGCCCCAGAACCAATAGCAATGAAAGCACCCAGCCATCTCCTCTATTGAAATTAGGATGTTTTTTAATTTCAATAGCCTCGCGAACCATCCTTGGTAGGAATCGGTGTTCTTTCACGAGGATTTGTGGTCTATCAAATCTGATGTTATGGCGGGTGCGGTCAAGGACATGATCACAGACTGCAGACCTAAAACACCGTCGCTCAAAGAAGTCCGTCCGCGTCCATCGACTTGGGATCCGGTAATTAATATAATCAAATCCAAAACCAAGCATAACACTGCATGACCTCAAGACACCCTGAGCTCATTCTGCGTAGATCGGACCAACAAAAATAATTAAGAAGTTTGAGGGTACCCCGGAACAACTATGCCTTTTGGACGTCTAACACCTCAGTCCCTCCCGTGACCATGGGTGCTGCAAAGCACTCGAAACGTCGGGAACTAAAAATCAATAATAAACCGCGATAAAATCCGTAAAATAGTTTTATTTAATGTGTAATATTCGCGTAAATCTAAGAACTCAGCATTTAAGGGGATTCCAAACAAGTGTTTGTTTTTTAATATAATAATCCATTAAAATATTTAAGGATTATTACCATCACGCACTAATAATCGCTTAAAATTCTTAGAGAATCTCGGACTGTATCGAATCCAAAGTAATGTTTACAAAATAGTTTTTTTTTCCTGCAGTTAGCCATCAGGCGAAAACCAATGAACCAATTTTGATGGGACCTTTGTATTTGAAATTAGTCTGGCTAAAGAATGTTTTAGGCAGATAAGATCGGAGATCAAGAGAAAAAAGAGTTTAAACTCTTTGTAATTCGTAAATGGAGCTACGGGCAAAATATTGTACCTATATTATAAGATGTTTAATTAGGTAGTTATAATGCCACATTTCAAGCTCAGGCTATTTAGAGATTATAATTTTAATTGTTATTTATTTTAATTGAGATTTTAATATTATATTTAAAATATTTCTATATTATATACGAACGATCACGTTATATACGAACCAGAAGTAGTCTAAAAATTGAAGACACATGAAGAAAAACTGTTATTTCTTTTATTTCATAACTTATATTCCAATATTTGTGTACAAACATATAGTTCCGTATAGGATAGGCTTTCATAACGTCCGCTGCCGTGTGGATAGAGTCGAACACGATTAATTGGACGTCTGTCATCAGGCTGGATGATTGGAGGATTGGAGGATTGTTATTGTCTAACACAACAAATATCACGTTCGCGGAAAAAGTTAAAGTTTTTTCACATGAATATAATACTTACTACATATACATGCATTATATTTTGAGACCGGGCAATTGTTCCCCAAATTTGAAAAGTGAGTGTCAAGATGCTCTGATATCGAGAAATGATAATGATGCAGTAACTAGACATTAAACCAAACGCTAGACTATGATTAGAGCTGATACCTAGCTAGAATTTAGAGTACCTCCTAATGAACTGCCCCTACCTGTTTCTAGTATGCCTGACTTGACAGATGCTTAAGCGCTGTTAGAAAGTAATACAATATTAAACATAATGAACAACGGAACAACTAGACACAAAACAAATGCTACTAAAGTTATCTAGGCATAGTTTACAATGCCCGCCAATGACGTCATGTGACGGTCACTGCATGTATTTCTTGTATGGAAGACTTCACAAAACCCTGAACACTATTAGAAAATAATAGAACAATGAACAGGTATGTGAGCAAAGATTAATAGATGTCACAACTAGACACAAAACTAAGGGCTTCTGCGGTTACCTAGTCAGTTGACAGTACCCGCTGATGACGTCATGTGACCGGTTACAGTATCTATTTCTAATATACTTCACAAAGCCTGAAAGTCCTAGCCTAGCCAGAGTTCACAGTGCCCGCTAATGACGTCATGTGACCTGGCACTGTATTTATTTCTAGCAAGTATGTCTTCACAAAGCTCTGTACACTATTAGCATGTAATGGAAATATTAACAGAGGTCTACATATCCATATGCAACAACTAGGCTAAGAATGCCCCTTCACAATAGCAGCTTCTATGATAAGTCTTTTACTGTCCAGGCGGTACGACTGTGGAATACTATACCTATCAGTATACGGCGTGCATCGTCGCTAGAGAGCTTCAAGGGCCAGGTGAGGAAGTATTACTTATCTACTTGTTCACCGGGTCCTGCCGTCGTATCGTGATAGTTAATTATGTGTATATGTGGTAAAATTTTTGTAGTATGTGTATGCATTTTTATATTATATTTAAGTCTTTATTGCTATAAGTTAAAACTTCTATGTAATAAGTGCACCCCCGTTTATTCCACAACGATATCGTTTTCTCCATCCCAAAGTTTGCCTGGAAGAGATTGCTTTTTAGCGATAAGGCCGCCCTTTGTGTAACATTAAGTTCTTTTTTTTTGTATTTTAATATCTATGTAATTGGTGCACAATAAAGAGTTATCTATCTATCTACTTAGGCACAAAACAAAGAGCTTCAACGGTTACCTAGCCAGTGTTCATAGTGCCCGCTAATGACGTCATGTGACTGGTCATTGTATATATTTCTATTTTATCTGACTAAACAGAGCCCTGCACGCTATTAGCAAGTCATCGGAAAAAGAACATTTAAACAAAGGCTATGTGTCAATATGCAGAAATAGACACAAAACAAAGTGCTTCTACGAGTACCTAGCCAGAGTTCACAGTGACCACTAATTACCTACCTATACCAATTTCTAGTATACCTGATTTCTCAGATGCCTAAACACTATTAGCAAGAAATAGGGCAATGGAAATATTAACAAAGGTTAATATATCCATATGTAGCAACTCGACTCAAAACTAAGAGCTTCTACGGTTACTAGCCAGAGTTCCTAGTCTCCGTAATGCCGTCATGAAACCGGTAAGTTTATGCCAAGTATATTTTATTATGTTTAGTTAAGTGTATCTTATTCTAGTATATCTGATTTCACAAAACTCTGAACACTATTAGAAAATAATATAACAATGAATATGTACATCAGCGAAGATAAATTAATCCATATGCAACAACTACACACAAAACAAAGGGACTACAAACGGTTATCTAGTCAGTTCGCAGAGCCCGTTAATGACGTCATGTGAGCGTTCACTGTATGTATTTCTAGCATGACCGGCTTAATAGAGCCCTGTTAGCTATTAGGTGATGTTAGGCAGGTTATTATTCTAGGCGGATGGTCACACGAAGGGCGGCCGGCGTACTTAATTTAGGGCGTCAATTGTGCATGCGTCGTACGATGTCAATTCAAACGGTACCTTTTGTAATAAGTAATGTAATTGGTGGTTCTCTCTATCTATCTATATCATCACGCCAGCTCCCTCGCGGGGTAGGCAGAGATTACAGAGTTCCAACAGGTTCTTTCCTTACATACCTCTCTGGCTTCCCCCACTCTCATAGTTCGTCTCATACACACTCGCCGGTTACGGAGACTCTTGACTTGCCCTTCAGCTAAGACACGGTCTATTTGGTCATGGTAAGATAGTCTAGGTCTTCCCTGGCACCTACATCCTTCCACTTTCGCATTGTATATCTGTTTTGTCATTCTTTCTTCTGGCATCCTTTCTATATGCCTGAACCAACGGAGCATACCCTTTCTCATCTTTACACCGATACTATCTTTCATACCTACTCGCTTTCTTACTACGCTGTTGCGAATACGGTCGGTCAGCGTGACTCCGCACATCTTCCGCAGAGCTCGCATTTCGACCGCATTTATCCTGCTTTCGTTCTCCTTCTTACATACCCAACTCTCACTGCCATATAACAGCGTTGGGACAAGCACTCCGTTATGCATGGCCAGCTGCGCCTTTTGGCTTAAGTGCCGGCTCCCAAGTAGCCTTCCCATCGCACCATTCACTCTATTACCTGCATTCACTCTTCTCTCTATATCAGCGGTGTATTTCCCATCCTTACTGAAGGCGCATCCAAGATATACAAACTCATTCACTTGCTCCAGCACATCGTTACCAACTACAATCCTTGCATTCGTTCTGGTTTCTTCCCGTTCAAAAACCATAATTTTGGTTTTCTTCACATTCAAATTGGTGGTTATTAAATAATATCATAACATTTACAGTTATATTGAAGTAACAATCAATACCGGCTTTTAATCAATCTGGATTAAGATAATGCTTCGAATAGTCAAATAAAGCATACAAATAGTTTTCTTAATTATTTTTTACAAATGGAAACATAGAAGGAGTCAAGTAGTTGTTATTCCATGAATCCATAAACAAACTAAATTATTATTTAATGATGATCGCCCCAATCTTTAAACGACCTTATGTCGGTATTTTCCAGTCTCTATAAAATTTCATTCACCGAGCAAAGCCATTAATTTTATATCTCAATGTTCAGTCGTTAATATTTATTTGAAACGGTAATATGAAATGAGACAGTCGTTTCCCGTAAAGAGTTCCCTAATGCTTTGTAAAACATTTTGATACAGGAATGCCATAAAGTTTTACTAAAGCGGGAATATGCTTCGGACGAGACGGAAGTTCCTAAGGGTAGCTTTGTTAAGCGTTTGGGCATTAATACTACTTTGCCATCATTAAAGCGTTTCTCACCAATAATACCGAAAGCAACTTACTGCCAAGAAGATTGTTTCCCCCGGATTTATAATGTGAGCATGATGAGGCCTGTCTAAGTTAGATGTTATAAAATTGTTAATTGTTTTCGCTACACTGAGGTACAAAGAGATAGTGAATATATATTTTGTGTGCAATCGTAGGTAAGTGATGATTCATCAAGTCATCCTCACCTGCACGTGGTGCACCTCTTTTTAACAACCGACGAGGCTCTGGCGAACTGTCTATCAACCCGCACAGGACCAGCGAGGTGGACCATTGGTTCAAACACTCAATTTATCTTGGTTTTGTAATAAAATATACTCCCTTGGTAGTATCAGGAGTCCCAAAATCAGAGCAGAGGTTTACGCTATAATGTCAAAGCAATGACTTATAGCTGTGACTTACCCTCGGCAACATGTTATGGGCACATTGATTAATAATAGTTGTTGGATGCTTTCTAAACTTGGAGTTCTAATCACTTATTTAAATCCATTTACTCGTGTGGGATCAGGGAAGTGAGCATAAAAATGAGCAGATCAAATAAAAAATAAAATCAATTTATTGTTAACCAAACACAGTGATTTCAGGTCAGTAATAACTGTTTCGGAGGATACAGCGTCTTCCCTATTCTAGTTTACACAATTTGACATTATATAATCAAAATAATTATATAAAAAAACGAAGATTGCATAACTATTCTGCTAATATGTATGACCATTATCTTGTTCACTATTGCGGTTTATACTCTTGTGCTGGTCAGTTACATCTTTGCCCACTGCTGGACAAAGGCCTTCTCTTACTAATCGAGCTGTTATCAAGCCGCCTTAAACGCTTCCAACTCGGCTTAACGACTACTACATTAAGTGGTAGCCGGGACCAACGGTTTAACGTGCCTTCCGAAGAACGGAGACGTTCGAATATGAAAATGCCACAAACGGTCACCCATCTCGGGCCAACCGAGTCGAACGCTGCTTAACCTTGGTAATCGGTAAGAACATCACGGTTGCAAAGCGCTACGAGCGTAAGTTTAAGGTAATCCAAGTGTAGGGATTCATGGCTAAGAACATAGCATATAATAAATCAGATGCGAAGACGACCGACCGTTTAGGGATCGATCACATAAAGTAGTTCGGAGAACAGAGCAAATTTTGATTGAGTTTAATATAGAGATCTAGGATACTGAAATAAGCTTTATTTTTATATTTCATATCTATTGTGATAAGAATTCTCTTCTCGAGCATCAGCTCGAAAGTCATCCCAATACGTTTTCGCCTATTGCCCCTGTACCCCCTGCCCGTGTAAAAACAAGGGCTGTCCGATGTTCTCGGCCGGTCTATGTAAACCAAAACGCACCAACCACCATTTCACCAAACTCACTGTCGTCGACTTCAACAGTGTACATTTTACCCTGATAAGACTTTGATAAGGACTTGATACAAAAGAATCGTCTGTAACGGCAGATTACGTGTATGTACTTTCCGATAACGGCCGGCATATAGCGGCAGCGAGGTGTGGCCGTGTGCAGCAAAGAGCCATATCCCGGAGGTGCCATTTTGGAGGTTCCTCGTTGCAGATAATTGCTATAGTTTGGAACATGCTCACGCTTCGTGTCTGGGTAGATATACGGTTTTATCTTCCAGCACAGCTCACGGGCAATTCCACAACTTTTTGGAAGTTGTGCATGATTCTTCTAGTGCTAATAGAATGAAAACAGATTTTATAATATCATGTCTAAATGCCTTTGTTATCAGTTACGAAATAACAAAATCTTTCGTAGCTGTGAAAATCCAGTTATGGACCAAAGGAAAAAGAAGTAAAATGCAGGGATACTTAATTATAAAAGGTCAGATTTTCCATTTAATTAGGTAGACTATAAACATAATCACAGCCATTATCCCATACAGGTGATAAGAGACGTTTACAGATGTACTCGTATCCCATACATCCATTTCATGATAGTAAACAAAAAAAAAAATACTCGAAACTGCGGTGAATGCAGACAACGAGGTAGACCTAAAAAAGGTTGCGCGATGATTGAAAAATAAAGCGAAAGCCTTTACCTAAAGGTGAGGCAGTAAAACAGATGAATAAAATACTTTAATTGTCACCAAAGTGATCTCAAACAGCTTACATAGTTGGGGTAAGCTTATTGTCGTACGTTATACTGGCTACATACACATGTAGAGAGTAGAACCTGTTCTGCCGACCCGAGGCTACGTATGTATGGTGTTAAATTTAACACATTTCCGGATAGGCAGTGCTTATTGTGTGTAGGTATTTTGTTTCTAAAGGGAATCTTTAACGAGGCGTGTAATTTGGCGAACATTTAACACTGTTAAAGTTGGCAAGTTTGCCCCCTCTCACCTCGACCCATCGACGCACATTAGCAAGTTCTGCCATGAATTTATCAGCCGGCTTTGTAGTTTTCTGTTTGTTTCACTTTTTATTAAATAGCCTTTCATATTGTCAGCACTTTTTTATTAAAAAGCCTTTCATATTATTAGCAGTCGTTAGTTATTCTTGTTGGATATTGTGAAAAATTTTACGTCACGTCATTATTATTTTTTCATATTTCAAGCGAGTATTTCATTTTTATGTACTTTATTAGTAAAGTTTCTTAATGTGGGCTTATACTAGAAAGAGAGGAGCTTTTGTATACTACCCCGGTAACTATACGGGTTTAGCCAAGATAAGTTTGTAAGTAAATTAAAATTAATGCTTCTTTGTAAATCTTTAGAAAGTCATAGTAGCTTACCGTAAACTGAAATAGAGGGGTAGACCACTTTCCTAATAAGTGATTAAGTACACAGCTCTCCCGATAGTTTTTTCAAAATCAATTTTGCAGTGAAATGCCTATTCGGGTGTACCTGGTATACCTACATTTCGCCGCCGGCGAAATACGCCGTATTTCTGTCGAGCTTCTTACCAATTTTTTCGACGTGGAAGTTTCATTCGCGATGTTATCTTCGAACGTCAATAAATATCAATCGCGAATTGATTGGTCTATTTAATTGAAGTGATTGATTTATTTAATAAAATGCCTATCATTATTGTTAATTATTTACATTGGTGTCAATTATTTTCACCATTACTTGAAATACCACCTAATTACATATTTCAAATTCATTTGCGGTCCACGCTTTAAAGTTAGACTTTGCCAAGTTTTAATGAAAAAAGAAGAGTTTTACGTCACCTCATTTGGCAGAAACTAGCAAATATCATGGAAGTGAGAGCCAAAGTCTATAATAGATATGGTAATGAAAATCACCGTGCTTGTGTGTCTGTGCGGGCCGGGCGCGAACGGACCCATCGGACAGCGTAGGGGAACCAGCATAAATAGATTGACGTTGGTGTAATGCTATCGGCTTGATATGCCGTCCTTTTCACACTATACATTAACTAAATGAGGATGAACGTGACTGCATGATTTCGCGACAACGTTACTATAATATATCAAATGTATTTTTTATTAAGATTATTTATAAAGATTTATTTTTTATCCGATACGATTTTGACCAT
This sequence comes from Phalera bucephala, assembly GCA_905147815.2. NCBI lineage: Eukaryota > Metazoa > Arthropoda > Insecta > Lepidoptera > Notodontidae > Phalera > Phalera bucephala. The sequence continues at coordinate 20,182,204 of LR990617.1, read as the reverse complement.
CTCGATCATGTCTAAACAATACAGCAAAAATTGAATATTTTCCGTGTTTGGACGGACGGAGTTTTCTTTATTAATGGAATCTAAGACGATTAGTCTTCAAATATATTCTCAATTTTATCGTATTATTATATAAACATTATTTTAACGTAGGTACCCAGTTTACGCACGTAATGAGATAAGAGAATAAAAGTGTACACTTTTTCTTACAGCAAATAGAGAGGCAGTCGCATTCTAATAAATCATAAAACTTACACTTTCTTTAATAATAACTGAGCATAGTTCTAACCAATTGTTATTTGTCAACATAATCTATAAGCTACATTGAAATGGAGGTGTTTAAGTCCTGTCGCGGTACAGCCCTAGCTCAGGCCGGGTATCTCCTAATTGAATCTGAGAACTTGCCGAGAACTTTCCCAACTTGCGCGAAATTTGATTAGGTCGTCATCTTTCTTTAAGCGTTGAGTTAATTTTTTTTTAACTCGGGATTACCGCCCTATCGCAAGATTAGACGCGACGTTAGCAGGCTTGTGTAATGACATAAATTATTTTGTTTTAAAAGGAATTGCATGAGTAAGTTTAGTTTGTAAGGCTGGAAACATTGATTTGCTGTCATATTTTCGAAAGTGTTTTATTTTTTTATTTTAAGTGATATTGAGCGCGTTTAGGTTTTGAAATTATCAACTAAAGGTAGTTTGTCCACGTTAATTCAATCAAATTATTAAACAGAATATTTATCTCGTACCTTTGCTTAGTGTTACAACGGAATTTTTCGGAATTTCAGGCTATTTAAATTAGAACTGTAATACCTCAAACCTTAACTAAAATTTTCGATTTAGAACCCGAACACTGAAAAACAGAGTTATAACTCTGTTTTCATAAATTGCATAAGCCTTTTTCTCGATATCATCTACATTTTATAGCCTCGTTTAGTTTTCATAGTTCCTGTCTTACATTTATTAACTTCAGAGGCTAGCAATGAAAGATGCTTTTTTTCGGGATTTTCAAGAAAAGATAACATACTCTTGGAAAACATTTGCCATAGTTACAGTGTGATCATTCAAGGAATCGGTGCTGCGTCCATTTATCACGTGTTTGTGTTGCTTCATATATCTAATTTTTTTCCAACTTGTTATAACGGATTTTTTCTGTACACCGAATATTGCCAAATACAGTTGCGTATTAAAGCTACCACGCTTTGTCTATGATTATTTTTATGGTATAATACTGCGTAGAGTAGTCTCAGACTTAAGCACCTATTAAAAAAAAGATAAATGGCGTAGCTTTTGACATCTTATGAAAAGTAATATCTAAAGTCCAACTCTTACCAAATGTACACAGCCTTCTGTAAATTGTACGAGAGTTTTGTCTATTTAATGTACTTAATGTGACCTGTCAAGATTTAAAATAGATATAATAATAATAAACAAAAAACGAAAATCGGTTTGTGTGCATTTTAGCTAAATATTTGAAATTATAAATGGATATGACTCCAAAGGAAGAGGTTTACCATGGTATTGCTGACTTATCCATGCACTTCCGCTGCTTGTTGTTGTGTGCCCAATGACAATACGTAAATATTAATGCAATCTATTTTGTTTTATTTGTGACATTGCAATCTCGGTGGTGCGGATACTAACTTCTTTTACACTTTGCAGCCATTAGGAAAGGGCGCCAAGTTGAAAGCTGCATCCCTTTAAAATTTAAATATGATGATGTCAAAACGATGTTATTATTTTTACTGTCGTAGTTATCATTAATTCTGTTAAGAATATTTTATGTATAGATATGATGTAGGTTTTAAATCAAAAAGTTTAGAAATCTCACGTTTGAATAAAAATGTTAATCAGTTTTATCAAATCCCTTTTCGTTAAGTTTTAGCTATACTTTCAATGTTACTCTGAGATCATCGGCATGTTTATCGTTATTATTCTTTACGGTAAATTATGCCGTACTCATTCAAATTTAAACGCTTGTATGTACATAATACTGGTACCCACATATTAGTATTCATAAGATTTTATAAGTTCATAAGAATCAAATGGCCTAACATTATAGTATACACAGTAACGCATTTCAAGCTATTTTTATATCACTTTTTTATATATTGCTTTGGTTGTTCTGATTTTCATGGCCAAATATAGTAAATCCGTATCTTCCTAGAAAACACATCCTACTAATCGAACCAGTCTACATTTTAACGGACTTTATTATTAGTACATGTGCACATAAATCGTCGATAAATTTCCAATCCACTGTAATCTAGAACATTGCAAATGAAATCCGGGAACCACTATCTGGAATGGGAAGGCTAATTTATCAGGTATTCTCGCTAAGGACATTTAGATGATCCCGGCTAATTAATTGCCACGGGTTTTGCTTCGCGCACTCGCCTTTATTTCCCCCGGCGAAAGTATTAATAAGTGTAATTGAATGAAACTCGATCGTGGCTATAGTTATGGTCGTTTCATTATACGACGTTAGGTACTTTATTAAATTGTGCTGGTTAGTTTTTAATAAGTTGTATTAAAATTGAACTCATAATAATACTGTTATCTCTTGCCTCGCAAGGGATCTGGCATGATAATATAGTTTGATCTCTTTTTTCAGTTGTACTCTTATTATTGAAAATAGTGACTCCATACCTGAACTATTTTAATGTCTCCTTTATCTTTTGTGATTGTTTGCGGGATGGGCACCGTGTTGACTGGATTCCTTAGTTGTTCGTAGATCGAACGGAACTGACCATTCCTTAATTAAGGCTGCGTTCCCTAGGGTTTTCCCTACTATTTTGTCTGTCACTATTAGGCTACAGTTTTTTGTTATCCGCTTGAGCTATGTGGTGAAAGTATACAAGGAATTGGGTAAGGCAGCGGATGGAGTTCAGTGACTTAGGGGCAGTTCTGCTAAGAAGTTCTAAATTCAGACTAATGAACTTTCGTTGCTAACTATAGGTTAACATTCCTTATCTGATGATTTATAATAATAATATAAATAATAATTATATAGCATCACAACGCAAGTTCATTAACACATTCAAATTTACTAAAGAAAACTGATCTGATGCTAAAAAATAAAGTATCGCTAACTATTCCTTCGATGATTTGATTGTACCACGTACATATTTATGAGGTTAGGTTATTAGTGTAATAAATAATCCTTTGTATTGTTTTGATTAGAGTTATATAACGTTGCCCTTAGTTAATGGGAATCGAAGCCTGGCCTCTAATTTGCCGCAGGGTTCGCTCCGTGGAAAAGATAACAATAAGATAGATGTTCAATTTGGAACTTCCACATCGAACGCTCTACAAACCTAATTAATTTAATTAACAGATTGGTTAATTGGAAACACTTTAGAAATTGTTTTGGAATGGTGTTAAATAAATGAAAGAGGCGAGATATCAGCGCTCCGTTATAAATTAGAACAATAAATGTCATTTTTGTGGTGATTCGGATGGCTGGTTTGAACCAAGTATTTTGTTCAAAAAAGTGAAAAAAATATCTGAGTAAAACGACCTTGACGACGAATTCCTTGAATGTACCATCTCTGCCAGGTAATATTATTTCAAAATTAGCCAGTTTTTAAAGTGATTATTGTTTATACAAAAATCAAAATAACCTTTTCGTTGAAACCAGTTACTAAATAGATATCAAATAATAAAATACTTAATACCACGAAGAGTAAAGCTAAAAAGCTCTCTTTTTTCATCATGTATAAAAATGCATTTTTTCAGCTTGGCCACCTCAGAAACTTCGCCGGCCGCCGTTCATACTTTATTCAAACATACTTGTGGACTGAGGAATGTGGGAGCAACGAAACTTCGACACATAAGTAATCATATAAAACTATACCAAAACAACGATCTATCCGGGACTTTTACACTTCAATGGGCTTTGTTTTATATTCCAAAAGTTATCCTTTATTTTTCTTTTTATACATGTGAATCAGTCGTGTTTTTGGAGCTATGTACTAACATTTCTGGTTTATTAAAACGTCAAATAAGAATTTTTAATATGATGAACTGACAATTGCGAGTCGAGCTCAACAAGATGGGCTTTGCTATAGTTTTGCCACTCTTATATCTGTTTTTCTGAGGAACGGTACCTACTACGTAAAAGTAAGGTTAGTTTTTAGTCTGTAGACCTGCCATTTGAGGAATCCATTATTTTGTAAAGGAAAGATCCCAGGAGGACCCCAATTCTCGTTCCCAAGTCTCTTTGAAAATATAAAAAAAATATATGAATTGAATTTAAATGTGTAAGATTGCCAGATTCATCATTTTACCAAATTTAAAAAGTCTTAGGGTTTCCGAAAAAAAAACGGCTGTGACAAATAAACAGACCTGAGGAATCTAATAACAGTTTTTTTTATTTGGAAGTATGGAACTCTAAAAATGGACGTTCAAAAATTTAAAGTCAATTAAGTTTACAATGAAAACTCTTAGTTCTACATTATGCAGTCGCAACATATTCCAATCTCTTTCAAGTCTTCGGTCACACTTTTTTCATATAAACTTATTCACCGTGTGTTTTTCTATGTATTAAATTTCTTGCGGGGTTTATACTAAAGCTAAGTTTTTCGTGAAAAATGTTGGTTCCATCGCTCGGTCCAATATTCTCGGGGCGTCGTTGTAAATTGGCTTACATGAGTGCACTGACACGCGAACTATGAGTTTATTTTTGCTGTACACCCACATCTACACGCTGAGCCAGGGACGAAAGTGTATCATAAAGTGTGGAGCTACGATCCAATAAACGATGCACAAAGGACAGTATGAGTAATGTACGATTATTATAGATACTAAGAGTACGATACCTGTGTAATTAACTGCTAGACTATTTTTGTGAAGGTTTAAAAACAATATTGCCCTTAATAAATATGTATGCCAAATATATAGACTGCACAAGGTGCCAAATATCACGACAATATACTTTTTGTAGTGAAGCTATTCGATTGTCATATGTTTTTTTTACGTCATTTACTTTCTGCAAATTTTTGTTGAGGACAGAAATACAAGCGCTTTTTTAGTTTCCAGAAATTGTACGGGGCCCGACTGCGGCATGAATCAGAATCAGAATCAGAATATTTTTTATTCATGTAAACCATTACAGTATTTATGAATCGTCAGAAAAGTAACAAAGACACTACCACCACTTCAGAATGTCATTCCTGTGGAGAAGAAGGGCAAGAAACCACACGGTTACTCTTTTAAATTAGTATTTTTACATTTTCTTTTGTCATCTACATTTTGTTGTGGGATATGGGAGAACGATGTAGGCTGGTCTATCAGGTGGGTCTTAGTTAAATTATACTATTCATGTGAATGGCTACATGGTTCCCTCATTTACAGAGAAAGAAATGAGAAAAAAAAGATACATTGTACTAAATTAATAGAAGGAAGAGAGGGAATATTAAATAATAATAGCTAAACAAGTTATCCATATTCAATCAAGAGCTGGATTAGCCCCTATCCAACTATTATTGTCTTTTAAATAACCATCTAGCGTATAATAAGCTTGCTTAATAAGCGTGCGTTTAATACAAGCTTTAAATTTATTATTTTTTATTTTTATTTATTGAGAGGTATGTAAGGAAAGAACCTGTTGGAACTCTGTACTCTCTGCCTACCCCGCAAGGGATCTGGCGTGAGGTTATAGATAGATAGATAGAAATTTATTGTCACTAAGTTTAGTGACGTCAAGGGGAATTTTATTATAAAATGTAACACAGTACCCAATGAAAGAAGTGTGAATCTTTGACAGACGAAATTGCGGTTGATCTAATTTATTTCTATGTCGCGTATTATAGCAATGACTATCGCCTAGCTGATTAAACAGATCTATATTTTTTCTTGTATACATTATGTTTTCATAAATATACTGACATGGGACCGTCATAATATTGGTTTTTTAAAACAGTTCTCTGAGAGAGTCGCGTCTACCTAAGTTATAGATGGCTCTTATAGCCCTTTTTTTGTAAGGTAAACATAGACTCAATGTCAGCTGCCCTACCCCACAATAATATACCGAAAGACATGACACTAGGAAAGTAACTGAAAGAGATCATCCGCGCTGTGTCCACGTATGCTGTGAGGAAAGTATTTAAAAAAAAACTCACCCCATATATCATTCAAACCCATCTTCTTTAAGAACCATGGAACAAACAACAATGAAAGGGCAATATAAAATAATAAATACTAGGCAAAAATAGCTACCCAATGATAACAGTATTATTCGAAGACATGAAGAAAAGGTATATGCAAGACTTGCATTTTAATTCCGACGCACGGACTTTTTGACAAAAGGTATTGATTACTTCTAAGTTCGGAGTTGGAAAGAGTTTTTTGAAGTCGTCGACGTCGGCGCTTGTTCCGAAGTGGAGTGCAGAGAGTGCAATGGACTAGATCGGAAAGTTCTATCTATGTAAACTTGGTCGGCTTGCCGACGGGGCGTTGCAACAAGTTGATAGTGTGAACAGTATTGAATACTGCGGTCGTTGGAAAATATTTGACGCCAGTAGCGTCAGACGTTTCATTTCTTTTGATTACGTTTATTTGTATTCCATTTAATTATGTTTACTTCTACTACCAATGTCTACTTAAAACTGCTGATTGTAGAACTACTCATTGCAAAAGATTGAATAAACGTGCATACGCATTGTATAATTTGTCAAAAATTGTAAATAGAGAAGCAGTACTTGTTGCTTATCATGGTTTAGTTGGCTCTATCTTAAGGTATGGTATTATATTTTGGGGTAACGCAACTAATAGAGAAACCGTGTTTAAAGCACAGAAGCGGTGTGTGAGGGCAATTTGTGGTTTGAAAATGACAGATAGTTGTGTACCCTTCTTTAAACAATTAAAAATTCTAACAATGTCATCATTATATATATTGGAAATGGCAATTTTCGTAAAACAGAACATAAAATTATTTAACAATATAGCAGATGTGAGAAAACTACCAACTAGAAAGCAATATGAATACCAAATCACAAATAAAGCTGGTTGTAAAAGTGCAGCTGCCAGAAAAAGCGTATTAGGTATGGCCGTCCATATATTTAATAAGGTCCCAAATGAATTCAAAACCTTACAAATAAAGGAATTCAAATCTAAATTGTCAATGTTCTTAGTAGAAAAATGTTATTATAGCATAGGCGACTTCTTAAATGACAATGACATTTAAACGGTGTTTGAGTTACATATTAATTTGACATTATACAATGACTTGTTACAGTATGACATGTAGTATAATTTGCTGTTGTTGACATAATATTTTATTATTACATTATTTTTATTTCCTTTTAACCAAGTATTAATTTCATTTTATTATTACAATGCATTTCTGTATACCCTTAGCATGCACTTTGTATACCTGTGTTTCTTTGATTGTTTTTAATCGAATAATGTTTCCATTTTATTATTAATATGAACCTTTGTATACCCTTAGGGTGAAACAAAGTGAGACTGTTCATAGTATTAAGATCTAATTCCATACCTATGTTATGACAAATAAATAATTCATTCATTCATTCATTCATTCATTCATTCATTGTTTTCTGCGCAGAGGGCTGAGCAGAAAACTTTGACGTTAGCGTGACGCTAGTGAATAATCGTGCTCTCATGTTCATGTTTATTAAGTAAGTTTTTAGTGTGGCAAGGATGGCATATTAATTCGCAAGCATCACTTACGTCAATCATGTCGTGCTAAGCTAGGTTCCAATTTTAAGGTAATAAATGCACATAAGTATACCCATACTACTATTCATTGCTTTCTGCGTAGAGGGTTTAGCATGAAAACTTCGACGTTAGGTGACGCAAGCGAGTAAACGTGCTCTCACGTTTATGTTTATTTAGTAAAAAAAAATGTATTGTGACAGGCATTGCATATCAATTCGCTAGCGTCACGTTAACTTCAATCTTTTCGTGTTAATCTCTAAGGTTAAATTCGTACTAAGTAAATAAATGCACAAGGCAGTAAACACTATATCAAGTTCAAGCTACGCAGTTATAGTATAGAGCTCTTTGAGACCCGTCCGGCTTCACAGATTTTCTTGATTTTCACGGTCATTTTATTCTGTCTTCGAAATAAAGCGAATAACTCTTTTGTAGGCGAAAAAAACTTTTTATCTCTTAAAGTCGACGGAGCACGATAGAAAAGGCGAAGGAAAAGAAACTTTCCCCGATCCTTAGCGTCACTTTGATGTCTGAGGTTCTAAAGCTGATACCATTAAATATTTGCTCCACATGAGATGTTATACGCTCACTTCGGATTCAATATTGAAATTTTGTGGGACGTTCCGTCGTGTCGACACCTCCTGCGGCTACACAGAATTTGCTTCTTTAAAAGAGCCTCCTTTGTAATACACATGATTTCCGCAAGATTTATAGAGGTTATAAAAATCCGGAATCAAAAATTTTTTTTATACCTATGTATATTACGTGAATTGAAATAATGTTATGTCAAATAGGTAACGTTAAATATTTCACTATTTTGTTTATTAAGAAGTAAAATACTAGACCTAATCTACGTCTTCGCATGCGTGAACATTTGATATGTTATATCAAAAACAGTGAGACCTACTCTACCGAGTAGGTGCCTGCATACTTTAGAAAGGTCAAGCTGTATCGCCCGATTTACATAATCAATTTTCATTAAACATAAATGGTAATTTTAAGTCAGACAAACCCAAATCTGGAGGTTCCGTAAAAATCAGTTTAATAATGTTTTTTGTGATGCCTGAACCAATAGGGTCCTTATTCGCTATGTCCATTAAACACATAACGCGGCGCGTTACAATAACTTTATAAAATATGTGCTTAATTTTTTTTTAAATCATTGCCCTCTCTAGGATTAATTCCTGTGTCTTGGGTATGTTTACAAATATGAAAATTCACATACACAAATACTCAGACCGGAACAAATAATTGTAGATTGCACAAAGATTTGTCCCGTGCGGGTATCGAACCCGCGACTATTAGACACAGTGGGCGGAGCGGCTTAAGCTCTTAACCTCTGCGCTAAATCGTCCGTTAATGGTATGCTAATGACATACAAAACACATTATATAAGCATTTACCGTTTGGTGATAGCGAATAAGGGCCCAGACATTTTTTTTAGTATTGTGGTCAGCGAAGAACCCCAATATTTGTTTTAAAGAATTCAATGTATAGATAAACCCCTTTTACAATTCTATCAGCAAACTCGAAACTAAATAGCTATCTGCCACTGAAAACTTTAGCACGCTTTAGGATTTACTTGTTAATTATGCTTTGAAATGTCGTTTATATTCCTCGCCCCCCGAAATACGATAATTTTGTGATGATTTGTATGTGTTTACACACAATATTACCTACTATTAGTCTGCAATATTTGACCACAAATTATCGATCTCAGTAATGCCGGGTTTAAGCGTAATAGCGAAGTCAAGAACCCAAACATTCGGACATTATTTGTTGTTTGTGTAATTCGAAGTGAATTTTGGCGCCTGCTGCCGTCGCCCGCCCATCTGTGGCACCCCCTAAGTTAACGATTTAATTACTTACTGCTAACATACAATCCCATTTAACAAAAGTGGTTTATTATTCCCTCCGTAAACATTTCAGATATAAATGTCAGAGTGAATGTGGGTGTTCTGTTACTAATTTTGAGAATAAACACTCGACCTACATTTTACATTTCAGTCATTTCTTATTGTGAGTAATGTAAATTTACTCATGTTTGCGGGGGCTTATAATATAGGCAGTGGCCTGTAGAGTGTAATTATTTCTTTTTAGATGTTGAAATTGTGAATTTTTCGTTATAGCGATACAACACTAGACACTTATGTTTTGCTAATCATTAGGGGTATAATGCTATAAGCTGGATGCGTACAGTACGGAACCAATTGTCGTGGTGATATTTGGGGGAGGATTTCGTTTAGCAGACGTCTTTAAGCTGATGATAAAGATGATTACGAGGTACATGTTAATCATCATTGTCGTCAAAGTGAAGACATTTTATGTTTATAAGATGGTTTTACTACTTAAATTAACTTACAGGGGGGGTGGCAGAGATATACTGAGTACATCCACTTTTTGCCGTCGATGTTAGGTCCCATGTAATAGGGGGCCAGCCTATTGCCATATACTGGGCACAATTCCAGACTCCGGACTCATACTGGGAAGTTCTTAGTTAGAAAAAGTACATTTGTCCGGACTAGGATTTGTGTCCTGGGTACTTGTGATAAGCGATGCGCTTTGCACCTAGACCAGCGAGGCAGTCAATTTCATTAAGTAGATTTTAACATAAGATAAAAAAAAAGTTTTCTATCTATCTATCTATAACCTCACGCCAGATCCCTAGCGGGGTAGGCAGAGAGTACAGAGTTCCAACAGGTTCTTTCCTTACATACCTTTCCTTTTCCTTAAAAAAAGTTTTAATTACAGTTACCTTAATTTCATAACGCTAAGCATGGTTAAGTATAACAGATTAGTGGTTTAAATTGGGTTTTGCAGGCAAATTAAAATGTACTCGGTCGTTATCTTAAAGTTCATCAGAGACATCTTATTGGCGGCGCGCTGAGATGAGCTTGATTACAGAGTCAGTTAACTACCGTCGCGCTAATCACTTCAAAGCAAACCTTACCGGAGTTTGGAATATTTATAAAGAATTACCACATATTACACGTTAGTACATACTATATTTTTATTCAATTGTTACTAATAGATATAAGAGGAAGGTTTAGGAATAATTTATGAATATACCCTGCACATTTCCGAACTATAGTCATATTCGTTAGTGCTACGTACGAAGCCGTAAAGCGTCGCTAGTGTAGATAATATAAAAAAGTAGAAAGTGAATTAGATTTAAAGAAATGTTTTAATTTAAATTTAATATGTTTAAGGTCAGAAAGTTAGGTTGTTTTGTACTTGTGTATTTTATGTGCTACCGGTCAGTTCACTCATTAGATAACGGACGTTGTACATATATAAATCATTCATATACCGGAGAATACCTGAATCATGACAAATTGGAATGCTCCAATGAAGTTTTAAAACAACAAACATTATTTGCTATAAGAGGAATAAGGGTTTCGAATAAGAATAGTACAATTATGTAACTTTTCCTTTCTACTACGTAAGAAAGCGAGCCAGAATAAAAAAGTTACAACTACCCTTCATTTACGTGAACTGTTTTCTATAATTTTGTTGAAATGTAAACATAAGCAAGCAGTGTAGTGTTTACTTGTGAGGATTCCAACTTATGACTTGTTTATGGTATTTATATTAGTAAGCAAATAGGGGAAAAGTCCCGCGACTCGTGTCGCTGATGACGTCAGGCGTAGTCGAGAGACGTTTTATTCATCGTTCGTCCAAATTGTTGCGCAACACTGGTCTATACTCTGGCTTCTGTTCTTTAACAAAGGCGAGGTGGGTTAAGGAAAGGTTCGAGAGATGTTGCCAGAGGTGTCAGGCTTGGTAGCCCAATGTCGCTCGAATTTCCCATAGTGACTGCCCAAGCCGAGGCCGTTCCTCCTTGAGGCGCCCTTAAGCTAGTTGCCCCCTTGCCCTTCTAGCTCTAACGTAGTGGTTGCACGCTCCCCCTATTATTCGGTGAAGCAGTAAAAGCCCCGCAGACAACAGCGTAGATAACTCAAACATACACACACACACAAAGTCGCTTAACTTCGCGCCACGTGTCGCGGGACCTTTGTCCTATAATGAATATGGGGCTCATAACGAAAACGCCGTTATCACAGCTCGTAATGCGACTATAAGTCATTGTGATAAATCGCGGTTCCGCGGTATCGTCACGGAACAGTTGACGTAAGTAAACACACGAGAGGCGGCACATAATTAATTACACAATGATTAGTTACACACAACGGTGTTTTGTCAAAACCTAGATAATGAATTTGGAGCATACCTTATTACTGTGTGATAATATTATATAGGCATATGGAATAAGATTTTAAATAGAAAAATAAACACACGCATGAACATAGAACGCCCTCTCTTTTGAAGTCAGTTAAAAATTTTTGTAATGAAAAGATTGTTGACCAGTGTTACCACCTATATTACGGTCATTTTCTCTGCCTGCATGTTTTAGTTTACATCGATGCTCAACAGTTTTATAATCACCCTTTTTGATCACCACTTGAAGTGATAAATTTTCTTTTTTTTCATTAAATACTTTTTCAATGGTAATGCCCTTGCTAATTCAATGTGTGCTAATATTTCAATCTCTTGACTTAATAATCGATAAACTAACAATACTTTTCATTTGTTTAATATCTTTGGCCTTTTCAAATATTATATGAGTCATCGTTTTAAAAATATTCGTAATATTCGAGTTTAATACTATTTAAGAAACTTATATTAAATTTTATACTAACTTAAATTATGTAGTAGAATTGTAGCAAAATTCATATTTTTTGCACTCAGATATTATGATGTTTGTTTTCATAACTATCTGGGCTCCCAAACTGCTTCGGATAGTTTAGTTACAAGAAAATTAAGTTCAGCTAGGCACATTCAGCCTGCAAAATAAGAGTGCGATACGAGGAAATGAATAGGTATTATTAGGTATAAACCGCAGCTCAATGCTTCTTTGTTTGCTTAAGTGTTAGAGTTTTTTTTTTTTTTTTTTTATTGAGGAACAGCAAACAGTTATACACTAGATTTTACAATATTCCATAAAACTATATTAAAATAATATATTAAGTAAGTGTGTAACCCACTACGCTATCCACAGATTACAAATTAATACAGTAACTTGTTGCTTAAAATTAAGATGAGGGGAGGGATGTTATGTGGGAACACTGTTATGAAAGTTTTTTTACAATGTCGATACAAGATTTTGTGATGAAGAGATCCATTTAGGAATAAATACCTTTTAATTGGGTAGTCCGTTATATATAACTATGTCGGAGTCGACTTGGTCGAATGTGGGCGCAGTGGCGGAAGCATTTTAGTTATCATAGCGCATTATAATATTGTCATCATTGTTATAGTCTAGCAAGTACAGGTAGTCGTCTCTCGTTAGTTACACCTACTACTGTGGTCAACAGGTAGAATAAAATCGTTCTTATTTACTGATAGGAACGGGGATGATTATGATTTTAATCATTTCGTTTCGCATCTGCTGCAGTAGTGCAACGGCGTCATGATTCCTTTGATATTTCGCACCCGTATCCACTTTCTCCCCAGCTCCCATTCTGACCAAGACCTTAAGGCACATACCGCAAGGTAGTCTTAGCGCGTTGTAAGATACAATTCCACGTATAAACAAAATTACACCATAAAGAAAAAAGCAAGAACAAGATTACCATGACTTCTAATTTTAATGTAGCAGTAAATTTAGTAAACATGACGTCTCATTAAGCTAGAATTTATTCTGCCAGGTATAATCGAACAAAGGCGCTTTGTTCCGTTACGACGACGCGTGTCCTTTGTCATTAAACACCATTAAAACGTTTGCGATTCCTTTTAACTGATGTGTATAATATGTTCACCAGCCGCGCTAGCACGGGCGGCCAGACTTTTCTTGCGCGGGACAAGATTTTGACAGCCCTTTTGTGTGTGTGAATGTTCTACACTTTTGGCCGCGGCATTTTACCAGTTTCGCCGGAGAAGAGGGCGTCCAATAACACGATCCAGCCAGTAGGGCAAGGGAGCAACTAGCTTAATGGCGCTTGAAGGAGGAACGGACTCGGCTAGGCTGTCGTTACGCGGAAGGGCGTATACTAAGTGTATCGCCATGATGCGCTGCATCGGCCGGCGGGCAAGGTATTCATCTCGGATTCGAGGTCGGTGTCCAATCCTATGTGCTGTGTCTGTACTGATCCGAAAGAAGGGAAATAAGAACATCGGGAGGGTCAATATTTTGTCAGTCCGAATCATCAGAATCAGAATATTTTTTATTCATGTAAACCATTACAGTATTTATGAATTGTCAGAAAAGTAACAAAGTCTCTACCACCACTTCGGAATGTCATTCCTGTGGAGAAGAAGGGCAAGAAACTCCACGGTTACTCTTTTAAAGTAGTATTTTTACATTTTCTTTTTCCATCTACATTTTGTTGTGGGATATGGGAGAACGATGTAGGCTGGTCTATCAGGTGGGTCTAAGTTAAATTATACAAATTATACTATTCATGTGAATGGCTACATGGTTCCCTCAGTTACAGAGAAAAAAATGAGAAAATAAAGATACATTTTACTAAATGAATAGAAGGAAGAGAGGGAATATTAAATAATAATAGCTAAACAAGTTGTCCATATTCAATCAAGTGGAGCTGGAACAGCCCCTATCCAAGTATTTTTGTCTTTTAAATAATCATTTAGCGTATAATAAGCTTGCTTACTAAGCGTACGATTAATACAAGCTTTGAATTTATTGTCAATAAGTTTAGTGACGTCAAGAGGAATTTTATTATAAAATCTAACACAGTACCCCATTTTTGACAGACGAGATTGCGGTTGATCTAATTTATTTCTAAGTCGCGTATTATAGCAATGCCTATCGCCTAGCTGATTAAACAGATCTATATTTTTTCTTGTATAAATTATGTTTTCATAAATATACTGACATGGGACCGTCATAATATTGGCTTCTTTAAACAATTCTCTGAGAGAGTCGCGACTACCTAAGTTATAGATGGCTCTTATAGCCCTTTTTTGTAAGATAGATGCTGGGTGGTGCAGTCGGTTACTTGGCACCGACTTCAAATATTTATTTCTTGCTTATTGAAGTCGGTTTACCTTTTTTAAAAAGATTTTTATTTTACAATTTTTAGTGACGAGTGAATTATTTACTTATATTTATATACCGATATTATATTACTTTGCTGGGTTGTACAGTAAGGTACCTACAGGATTAATATACGTGAAGCAAAACTTGGTACCCCTTTTTACGGAAATTTCGCGGACGGAGGAGTATGAAATTTCCCACACCAATAGTTTATATAGAGAAGGAGTGCAGAATGCTAATATTTTTTTTAAAAAAATGCATAAATATACATTAAATCAATAAAGAAAACATTACACACACTACCATGTATTTGACACAATACACTTCAAATTGAGAATAGATTAATATTGTTTGTCTTTAATATTACTTGTCTATAGTCTTACTGAATGTCAAACATAACTAGGAAACGATGAAAGAGTTCTTACAAAAAACAGCGTTTACAGAGAAGTTTTGTATCATTAATTAAATTATCTAAATATGTATGTCAAGTCCAATGGGCAGCATTTTCTTTATCGTATGGTTTTTTGTTACAATATCTTTTTTTTAAAATAGGTATTTTTTTATCATTTTCTTTTTATTTAAATTTCATATAATTTGTTTGAAAACAAATAGGCAAATTAACAGGGTAGCCTTGGCGAAATCTGTGATTATAGAAGACTTTCTTTGACAATAGAACCTTAATAATGTTCAAACTTATAATTTAAATTAATCATGGTCGAATTTCGACCAATGGGTAACCACTAGTAACTATAATAATGGAATCTATACATTCGTGCTGCTCGCCGTTAAAGAGTTCCCTGGTGTATCTTCAAAGCCCAAGGTCCAATACCAATAACATTAAAATAGGACCACCTCAAAACTAACCCAATGCAAAAATAATCATCAAATTTGGTTCATAAGCAAAGGAGTTATAAAAAAACAGACGAACCTCCTCCCTTTTGAAGTCGGCTAATATACTGCTAAGTTCTTTAGTGGGGCACCTATAGGATTGACGTAATACCCAAAATATCTCAATTTACACATTCCTATTGTTTGTCATTAAGGAGTTCCCTGGTGTATCTTCTAAGTCCAAGGTCCAATGCCAATGAAATTAAAATGGGACCATCTTGGAGCTATACTAAACCCAATGCAAAAAAATCGTCAAAATCGGTCTACAATTGATGGAAATATCGCTAAACATATATAAAAAAAAGAAAAAAAAAGCATACATACATACAACCGAACATAGAACCTCCTCCTATTTGAAGTCGGTTAAAAATAGACTCAATGCATATATCCAAGTCAAGATTATGTTATCAACACGTCAATACTATTTCTTAAAACGAGATTTCTCTTGTCAGGCCATGCTAGCAAGAAGGTTATCTTTAGTCTAGGGCGGCAGAATCCGTGATGTATATCTTGTCGCGATGGTTGCTAGTCCTGCAGAAAGGAAATCGTCGCGTTGCACCGGATTCAAGTAAATTTTAATGACGTGTTGCGTCGCAGTGCGGCGCGCCTCCGGCGGCGAGTTGTGTACGGTACAATCAAAAATGGTTGATGCCACTTTAGACTTAGCCGGAGTGCAAAAGTGACTTTGAATTTCTTACTTGTATGATACGATGAGAAGAACTTTTTTTTTGTGTGGAAATCCTCATGAACTTTCCCCAGCCTCGGGAGGAGCTGGCGGGGCATGTTGTACTCTTACCGACTAAAACCCCATGGTGGCACGTATCAGATCTCCGAGTGAAACGCGCCGGGGGCGGGCCTTGTGCCGCGCTCCGAAGAGCCCGCCTCGGGAGGGGAAACGTGTAGCTTGCCTCCCCTGCACCGTCGCGGTGCTCACGGCGGCGTGGGCCACACCGCGCCACCATCCTCCTCGGGGTCGCGCGTGAAGGACGCTTAGGGCCGGGGAGTTGGTGCAGGGGGGGAGGGGGCGATGGGAAGACCAAATAGACCGAGTCTTATTTGAAGGACAAGTCAAGAGTCTCCGTAACCGGCGAGCGTGTATCAGACGAACTATGAGAGTGGAGGAAGCCAGACAGGTACGTAAGGAAAGAACCTGTTGGAACTCTGTACTCACTGCCTTCGCCGCAAGGGATCTGGCGTAATGATATAGATAGATAGATAGATGATACGATGGTGTTTGATTAACACTCATTTGGACGTTTAAGTATAGTAAGTCGGATAGTAAAGATTACATCATCACTACATATTACAAAACAAAGTCTCCCCGCCGCGTCTGTCTGTCTGTCTGAATATGATTAACTCAATAACTACCGAACGGATTTTCATACGGTTTTTACCTATGACGAAGTGATTGAAGCGGAAAGTTTATGTGTATAATATACCCGTGCAAAGCCGGGCGGGTCGCTTGTAATGATATAATTGTCGTTATCTGTAAAGTTTCTACAGTGCCAATATTTCCTGCAATTTTTCTATTTATCTATCTTCAGTCGAAAGTAGTCTGCTGCAGGACCAAGGCCTCCCCAAAGACCGCAACAACAACCGGCTTCAATTCTTTTTTAAAGGAAATGAAAAATGCCTTTATTGTTTATTTTGTAGCAACAATTTACCTAAAGCTAATTATTACGCGGTAATTGGTTAAATACTTCTCCTTATATTAAATCAATAACCGGACGATAAACCGGACCACCGCACATATTTTAAAAATAAAAAAGCTAGAAACGTTGTATCCGAACGCAACTGGCATCACACGAACGCCTCTCAAACAATCTCAGTTCAGAAACACAGTTCCCACGCCGGAATAATTTTCTATTTCCGCTGTGAATAAAAAAAAAAGAAGTTTTTGGTACATTGCGCTCGTTCGTGGTTGGAAATATACTCCGGCAATTTGCATCCCGAAACTGCCTCAATAATGTAGACGATACGAGTATAGATAGTGGGAATGTTGATAATTTATTGTCTAACAATCATGAAATGTTATTTATTTATGGTACTCATAGCTCTTATAGTACTTAGCATTCTTAGTGTAGTTAACAGAGATCTTGTTAAATATTCATTTTAGTCTGTAGTGTCCACTCGTAGTATAAGGCTTAAAGTGCCCAGCGATAGACAAATTCTATCCCGTATTGCTTACAGTTGAGTATTATTTTGCGAGTGGTCCTTAGTTTTAGATTGGTCACGCCTATATTCCCCAGAGGGGGCGGCAGAGGTGTACTGAGTACACTTATGTTTCGCCGACGATGATAGGTCCCATGTAATAGGGGGCGAGCCTATTGCCATAAACCGGGCAAAATTCCAGACTCCGGACTCATACTGGGAATTTTTCGTAAGAAAAATTACATTTGTCCTACCTAGGATTTGAACCCAGGACCTCGTGATCACAAAGCGATGCGCTTTGCCACCAGACCAACGAGGCAGTCAGTTTTAGCTTGGTGATGGTAGTAATTCCCGTTTTATTTTAGTATTAATGCATACTGTGATTTCCTGTAGGTGATAAGACAGATAAGAAAGGGTATGCTCCGTTGGTTCGGGCATATAGAAAGAAAGTCCGAAAAAAGAATGACAAAACTGATATACAATGCGAAAGTGGAAGGATGTAGGTACCGGGGAAGACCTAGACTATCTTACCATGACCAAATAGACCGGGTCTTATCTGAAGGACAAGTCAGGAGTCTCCGTAGCCGGCGAGCGTGTATGAGACGAACTATGAGAGTAGAGGAAGCCAGAGAGGTATGTAAGGAAAGAGCCTGTTGGAACTCTGTACTCTCTGCCTACCGCGTAAGGGATCTGGCGTGATGATATAGATAGATAAGACAGAATGTGTATCTTTTTATTTTTAACAGTGTACTTGTTGTTAGAAATCCAAATAAAATAAATAAATAAAAAAAAATGAGTACAATGCATGTTTAGGACGGAACATTGTAGAAAGGGTGTATCTTGAAATGTAGCTATACATAATATTAACAGTTGGTAGGTGGGTGTAAAATACCGTTCTCCTTAGCCTATCCTTATCCTAGCTATAGTTGGGTTCTTTATTTACAAAATTAAAATTTTCATGATGAGCAATGAAAATCCAATGCTTTACAACGTAATTAGAACCTTCGTAATTGATTAATGGTTAGACCCCACGTCTCTAACGGCCGGTTTAATAGTCAACTCAAGATAGATTTGCCTACTACGTATAGAAATTTTCTAAATAGCTAATGCGTAAACACAAATTCATGTCCTACAAAATGTTGCTGTATCCGTTATTAGCAGATCAAATTAGCTCAATGAGCGGGAATAATGCAATTTTAACATCACATGGGATTATGCAAAAATCCATAATTACACTGCGCTAGATCGCGCGTTGACGTAGCGCGTCGCAGCAGTGGCTTATTATTTATTGACATTGATAACAGCCCGTGCTGCATTATTCACGGGAATTGACTGCCATTCCTCTGTTTGCATGGCTTATTAGAAATTATTACCAAGCACGGCCATGCACGCCCTTGTAAGTTATCAGTTCCTCTGCCACGCGTTGTTGTATTTAACGTACTGTTACATCACTATATTGCTGAATTGCAGTTCCCACATTATTCCATTTCTGTTAAAGCAAATCAGCAATATATGCCTTTACAAACCCCGGGATTTTAACAAAAGTCAGTCACTATTTGACCTGGACCTGGTGTCTGCCTGCCGGTTGGCACAGTAGTGAAAACTAAGCTACCAAAGGGGTCTGAATTCGACAAAGACATTCAGGAGGTCTCGCGTGTGAGCGACAAAAGTACCGCGTTACAAGTGTAGTCGATTATAATAAGTGTGGAACAAATAATAAATAAGTGTCTAGCAATCTAGTTGTTTTTTTAATAACAACTGAGTGCCCGGACCTAACAGCACGCTTTATACTATACAAACAATCAGTCCCAAACATCAAGACATCGAAACGAATCGCAACACTGAAATTTGTGATGGTGTTTAGCTTAAAGAAAACAAATTATGCTAAAATTCACGTGTGAGAAAGATTAATTTAAAATAGATGTTTTAAAAGTGCCTAATTTGTCGTGACATTGGTAAGCTTACCAACAAGTGCCAGCATACCGCATTGCGACGTAGCATACCGTAAAAATTCAGCAAAACTTCTGGATGCTCGAACAAAACAAACCGCATTCGTATTCACTGGGCCTCTACTCACACGCGCACAGGCGCTTTGCTCTGACGTCAGATGATGCCATATATAAATAAAAGCCTGTATATTGTGATATTACCTTCGCCGGTGACGATGTCATGAGCCTATTCCTGTTCCTATTAAATATGCTATGGTTGCACCATTCGCTCGATTGCACCGTGTTTCCATTTTATTTTTAGTTCGTTAAGTAGCTTCTGAGCGAAGTCCGAGTGGGTTTCTTTTCTAGTGTTGTAATAACGCTCGAGTCGGCGCTTAAAACGCTCGCGTTTTCTACGTGTATCGACGCTCGTGAGCGTCGACGCAGCGCTAAACGCTTGACTTCAGCGCTCATTTTTACAACACTATTCTTATCAAACCTCGTAATTTGAACCGGAACTTTCAGCATGAGGGCGCCTCAATGAACGGAATCACGGCGTGCAGTTTATAAAAAGAATAGGGACACAATGGACTCATTCGATTTAGGTACACCTTATTCTTTCGCGAGATGATTCCCTTTTTATTAGAGTTATTGTTTCTCTATTGTTTCGGAGCTGGCCCTTTGAGGCGCGGAGAAATGAACTTGTAATAAGCTTGAATTTTATCTCCATAATTGGTTACAGACAATAGCACTTAATGCTTAGCTCTTCGAAAGATGAGTAAGGAATTATCTTTAATCGTTATTGTTTTGATTGAAACATAGTCATGATCCAATTATGAGTAGGTAAACTGAATACCTATTATAGCAATATAATGCAGACGCGCTTTGAAGCTGAGATTACGGATAACAGTTAACAAGTTTATATAAAACTAGCTGTTACCCGCGGCTACGCACGCGTTTGTTTTATAATTTGACATAATTAGGTAGCCTTTTTGCCTTTTTGCGATTGCCCATATTCTGTACTGACCTAAGTCACCTTCATACTAAGTATTTTTAAAATCCGTTTAACTGTGATAGTATGGATAAATAAAAACTATCCCGCAAGAATGGTGCAATTTTATTTCTTTAACAAACGAATGTGCAAAGTTTCGTGTCCGGGTTATTCATCGACTTTTCTCCAGATTAGAGAATCCTGAATGCATCATCGGTTCATGCACAAAATCATGTTTAGGTGTATAAATCAAACGTGGATAAACAATTTCGGGCGCCTGCTATTAAGTAGTGCAGAGTTCCTTCATGAGAAATCGAACCAGAGTCCATTATCAGTTCATGGGGAATTGATGTTTAGGCAAAATCACACATCTTAACGTAACACTGCAGCTTGCGACTAACAATTATAAAAATAATATAGTTTTATGGTTTATTCTGCGATAATTCCGGATTGCTTCATTTCTCCTTTAAGTTGGGGGTATACCTTATTCATACCAAATTTTATTGAAATCCGTTTGGTAGTTTTTGCGTGATTGAAACTAAAAGAGACTGACAGACAGACGGACATTGAATCCAAAAAAAATTGTTTTGGTTTTAATATCGATGGGGAAGTGTACTCAATTAATATAAATAAAAATAATAAAATGTACTTATTTGGCTCGCTTACAGTTTTATTATATGTAGAGATTAGTATGCTGTGTCACTGTCTGGTACATAGCACGCTAATGTTGAGGGTAGGTATATTGTGACGGAAGTGAAGTACGGAAGAAAGCAGTAGATATACACTGATTTGAACATAGCGAATTTGTAACGATATCTGCATACCCCTATTACATGGGACCTAACTCCGTCGGCGAAAAGTGGGTGTACTCAGTACACCTCTGCCACCCTCGCTTGGGGAATATAGGCATGACAGTGCTTATCTGCATACCACACCATAGAAATATGTACGATAGTGGCTAATAAAAGCCTTATGTATATACTACCTGTTAATGAGTATTTTGGTGCAGAAATGATAACTTTTCGCCTGCTCTTGCATCATGGGTCCATTAAGTACACTTTGGCATGAAGGGTGTATGGTAATGATTTATGTTTTTGCAGAAATGATGACGTGTCGGCTGGGCTCGCGGCGGCTGGGCGGCTCCAGAGGCTCCCTGCAGGCCGGCGCCGCTTGCTCCGCCGCCAGCGAACTCGACCTGTCCTCGCGTTCCAGACGTGCGCACAAAGCCAGGTAAGATGCATACATCATAATATAATAAATCAGCCTAATATAATAATATACCAAGTATTCCACTGCTGGGGCATAATCTTCTCTCACGAATCGAGGTGATAAAGATTAGGTCACACTCATGAAGTACGGAAGGTCCACCATGCGAACCCAGTGCGGATTAATGGAGCCAGGTTTCTGGCCACATGTTATTGGATCTTATCAAGTTACCTGTAAGACTACCAACTGGGCTTAGCGACCACCACGTTAAGTGGTAACTGGGACCAGTGGCTACACGTGCTTTCCGAGGCACGGAGCTAAACGAAGACACGTACTTACGTATTATTTTTTTGAGCGTTTGAAGCAGCTTATATATATATATATATATATATATATATATATATATATATATATAAACAAAAACCCCGTCCGGGTCTAAGGTAAGGTCACAGCGGGGTTATATTGAGTAGTTTGGGTGGTTCCATTGGCCACCTTTAAGCTTGAACACTATTTGGTTGTATAGTACTTGTCAATAACAAGCCTAAACATGAGGGGGTTACATTGGTCACATGTTCCTATGGCCACTTTTCGACTTCATCATCAGACCAGCTTCGTGGTATCATATTATTGCATTGCCACTGACTTTGCATACGTATGCCAAATTGTAGCTCAATCGGATACCCACAAGTGCTTAAAAATAGATCACAAGATTTCAATCGGACAGACAGACATACAAGTTAAATTAAAGTAATTTTACTGACTTTCATTGAAAAATATCTCTTTCATTGGCCATTAGGTATAAAACTCTTACGGTAGCGTATTCTCTCATTATTTTCTACTTTTTAACCGACTTCAAAAAGGAGGAGGTTCTATGTTCGGTTGTATGTATACTTTTTTTTTTTATTTTTTTTTATGTATGTTCAGCGATATTTCCGTCAATTGTGGACCGATTTTGATATTTTTTTTTGAAATGGGTTCAGCATAGCTCCGCGGTGGTCCCATTTAATTTCATTGGTATTGGACCTTGGACTTGGAAGATACACCAGGGAACTCCTTAACGACAAACAATAGGCATGTGTAAATTGCGATATTATGGGTATTACGTCTATCCTATAGGTACCCTACTATAGAACTAAGCAGTATATTAGCCGACTTCAAAAAAGGAGGTTCATAATTCATCCTTTTTTTATAACTCCTTTGCTTATGAACCGATTTTGATGATTCTTTTTGCATTTGGTTCAGAATAGTTTTGAGGTGGTCGTATTTTATTGTTATTGGTATTGAACCTTGGACTTTCAAGATACAAGAGGGAACACCTTAACGGCGAACAGCACGAATGTATAGATTCCGTTATTATAGTCATTATATTAATCCTGTAGGTACCTTACTTTGCAACTTAGCAAAATAATATAATATCGGTATATAAATATTACTTAATAATTCACTCGTCACTTAAAATTGTAAAATAAAAATCTTTTAAAAAAAAAGGTAAACAGACTTCAAAAACCAAAAAAATAAATATTTAAAGTCGGTGCCAAGTAACCGACTGCACCAACCAGCACCGACTTCAAATATTTATTTTCTTGGTTTTTGAAGTCGGTTTACCTTTTTTTAAAAGATTTTTTGTTACTTTTCAAACCAGGCTTATGCATACCTTTGAGCTATTTGCAACCTTTAACCACCCTAAACAAACTAACAAACATCGCAAGTGAAATAAAAGCTTCTAAAAAGCACCAACTGGTTTTATTAATACATATTCGCAGGTTTTAAAATACCATCATCTTTGTATTTGTGGCCATACATAACGGAGTTCTTGTCCCAACGCTGTTATATGGTAGCGAGAGCTGAGTATGTAAGAAGGAGAATGAAAGTAGGATAAATGCGGTAGAAATGCGAGCTCTGCGGAAGATGTGCGGAGTGAAGCTGACCGACCGCATTAGCAACAGCATAGTAAGACAGCGAGTAGGTATGAAAGATAGTATCGGTGTAAAGATGAGAAAGGGCATGCTCCGTTGGTTCGGGCATATAGAAAGAAAGCTTCTAAAAAGCACCAACTGGTTTTATTAATACATATTCGCAGGTTTTAAAATACCATCATCTTTGTATTTGTGGCCATACATAACGGAGTTCTTGTCCCAACGCTGTTATATGGTAGCGAGAGCTGGGTATGTAAGACGGAGAATGAAAGTAGGATAAATGCGGTAGAAATGCGAGCTCTGCGGAAGATGTGCGGAGTGAAGCTGACCGACCGCATTAGCAACAGCATAGTATGACAGCGAGTAGGTATGAAAGATAGTATCGGTGTAAAGATGAGAAAGGGCATGCTCCGTTGGTTCGGGCATATAGAAAGAATGCCAGAGGAAAGAATGACAAAACAGATATACAATGTGAAAGTGGAAGGATGCAGGTACCGGGGAAGACCTAGACTATTTTACCACGACCAAATAAACCGAGTCTTATCTGATGGAAAAGTCAAGAGTCTCCGTAACCGGCGAGCGTGTATGAGACGAACTATGAGAGTCGAGGAAGCCAGAGAGGTATGTAAGGAAAGAACCTGTTGGAACTCTGTACTCTCTGCCTACCCCGCAAGGGATCTGGCGTGAGGTTATAGATAGATAGATAGATCATCTTTGTATACTCTTTGAAACATAGGACATTTTATAAACAATATATCCACATGATAAAACTCAAAACCTCAATAACTCCGTAAGGAGCCG
Organism: Phalera bucephala; assembly: GCA_905147815.2. NCBI lineage: Eukaryota > Metazoa > Arthropoda > Insecta > Lepidoptera > Notodontidae > Phalera > Phalera bucephala. Next base: position 20,157,596 of record LR990617.1, on the reverse strand, counting down.
CCGACCATTTATATATTTTATTCAGCGTTTCGCACGCGATTACCCGACATCTCCTCAAACTGGATCTGTCAAACTGCCACAGACGATAAAAGAGATCTATAACGTTCATAACACTTTTAGTCGACAGGAAACTATATATTTCCACATACACATACGCACGTGCACAGCTTTGCATTTGCAAAGGCATTTAGTAGTAGCTACGACTAAATGCCTTTTGTTCAGAATTTAAATTTAAAACAATTTCTAATCAATTATATTATTTTTAAGCTACGTGCATAATATTATCTACTGTGTGAACAATTAGAAATTTCTGTATATGTTATAAAACGCACAAGGAGCTCCTATGCGTTTTGACAAGTCTGTAAGTGCAACGAGCAATAAAAATATAAATAAATAAATAAATGTATTATACATAGGTATTCACTGCAGTGATAGCCTAGTGGTTAGACCGTTGGACTGCAAAGTCAAAGGTCTCAGGTTCAAACCCAGGCACGCACCTCTGTCTTTTCGAAAGCATGTGCGTATTAAAAATTAATTATCACTTGCTTTAACGGTGAAGGAAAACATCGTGAGGAAACCTGCATGCCTAAGAGTTTCTCGAAGGTGTGTGAAGTTCGCCAACCCGCACTGGGCCAGCGTGGTGGACTATGGCCTAAACCCTCTCAGTTTGAGAGGAGGCCCGTGCCCAACAGTGGGACAGTTTCTTAACAGGGCTAATATTAATAATAATTAATTAATATTAATAATTAATTAACATAGGTATTAGATATACTGTTGTATTATGGACCTACTTGTTTTTAAAATTATTTCGTAACTGTCGTCATCATCAGCCTAGAGTATCCCAAGAGCAGTCCACCGCTGGACATGCGCCCCTCAAATTGCACGTCACCGGGTACGATCCTCGGCTACTCTCATCCAATTTGTCAGCCGCCCTACGAAGGTCTTTGCTCCATCTAGCCTAAGGAAACTTTGCGATAAAAGAATTTTAATAATATAAAAAACAAATTGATTGGCTCGTAGGTCTAGTGGAAAATGGCGTGGCTAGCGATCAAATATAGGCGAGGTATAAATCAAAATCAAAAGTTTTTTATTCATGTGGACCAAAAGGCACTAAGAATATTCCAAAAGAGAAAATTATTGATTACTTAAGACTATTGTTGGTCTTATCACGAATAATGCGCGAAGCGATCACAAGGCCCTGTGTTCAGACCCTAGGATCTGTCGGGCATAAACGTAATTGTTTTTGTTGAAAATTTTCCAGTACCGGTCCAGAATCTGGCATTATGCTCAGTGTAATGGCAATAGGCTTACACCCTATTACATGAGACTTATCTAATATCGTCTTGCTCGTGGTATATAGGCGTGACGGTGTTAATTTGTATTTATTTTTACTTTCTTCTAAACATACTATAATTATAAAGCTAGTGCCTACGTCCGGTAGATATAGTGCTGAGTGGTAAGAATATGCACTATCCCTTCAGACCTCACTCGCCTCCTCTAATATCATTGTTTAATTTAAATTTTCTTTAATTTATAAGGTATAACAATTTTCTTTAATGATATGTGGTTAAGTTGCGGCGCTGCCTCCATTAAGGCGAGAATAGAGTCGTTCGAGGGCCTGTCTCTTGTTTGCCCAAGAGAGCGAGGGTCCTCTCCTTGAGTGCCGCTTTAATCACAAGTGTTGACTCGATGAGCCTCCGACCTCGTGAAAAGACTCACGTACGTTGACTTTTATAATGAAAAAATGAAAACATAAAGTTTTCCCTTACCCACAACTGTGACGCTAGCGAGAAAGCGTGCTGTCATTTTCATAAAGGACATTGGCAGGATCCCATACATGGTTTTACCCGATATTGATTTGAAGCGTCTATGAATGAAAAAATGTGAAAACTATAAGGTTTCCATTACTTAAACATAAACATCGAGAATTTTTATTTGAGGCATCGAAACAAAAAGATATTAACATTTCAGTTTTAAGGTTACGTCAATATTCCATATATTCATATTTATATGTCAAGACATTAAATAGTTAGGAATCATGAGCTATTTATAACTTTAAGGCTTCTAAAACACTCAGCGGTAACCATAAAAAATATAATAGTACCCATTTAACTTAATGCAGCCATGTTTTGAGCCACTATTTCATGTTTTAAGGTTATATCACAGAGTATATTTGTATAATAGGAAAGGTTAGATAAATATGAACTTAATGAAATTACCTTTAGTGATTTGTATTTACGAGGTTTCTAAAAAGGGGTAACTTGCAACCATTACAAATTATAATAGTAGGCACTACGTTTAGGCAGGGGCGTAGCTACCGCCCTACTCGTATTAGCCGTATCAAAGATACGGAGCCCCCCAGCTTGAGGGGCCCCGAACCCGTGTAGGCAAAAATTCGTAAATTGTTATCCACAATCTCACTCAAACACTTTGGCCGTACGCTAAGCTTTCCTGCAAAAAATAAAAATATCTTATCATACACAATCTTATATGGATTTACACACATGATCGATATGATCACATGATAATTATGATTTTACGTCATATCTGCGCAGTAAAGATCCTTTAAATGTTTTATTCCAAAAGCAAAAAAGTCTTCAGCTATAGATGATTTAATAAATAAATTTGATTTGAATTGTTTGGCTAACTTAGCTCCTAGAAGCATTTGTTGTAAGTAATTACTAGTATACTACTGCTAGTATACTTATAATCAGTATATGTTTATACTATTCAATACAAGTGATTTCGTTTCTTTTGTGCAAAAAATTATTTACTTCATTTGGGTTTCGCCGCAGTTAGGTAGCAGGGCCCCGTAACCAATTTTGATACGGGCCCCATATAGGGCAAGCTACGCCACTGCGTTTAAGTATTTACTTACATTTATATGAAATATAGGTGGTATATGAAATATAGGTGGACTATGATCTATCTCTCATCTCGATTTGTGAGACATTTGCCTAGCAGTGGGATAGAATTAGTTGAATAATTATTTTTGTTATCACCTAGTTACCACCCATACACTGCAGCAAAATAAAACAGGTAAAATAAAAATGGTTATCAAGATTTATAAATATGTATTCTTCGTCACATACAATAACTAAGAGTCTGATTGTAGAGCGTGTTCTCGTGTTTTGATCCAAGACTTATATCGCTGAGCATTATTGACTCCAATATAACATTTGCACGTACATAATGCGTGTAGGTCTGCCACACCTTTCCGCATTTCTGCCCCCGAGCGAAGCGTACCTACACAATTTCTTCAGGTACGATCGGAATCCATTTAAAGAAAGAAATTATCAGTTTCGTACGATAAAATCGAGTAGCTGTAAGGTTTAAAACTAAAAACAAAGGCAAGAACCATGGGGAAAAAGAATACCGTAAAATATTTTGGTACGTTGAAGTTGTCAATAAATTGTCAACACAAATGTCATTATTTCGAAGTATTGCCACTACATTTCTTTATAATCAATTCCATAAACTATTAAAAATACGTTGCGTATAATATTTTTGTTTGATATTAAAAATTATTTCAACTGTTTGAAAGTAAAATATTACGAGAGTTTTTATAAATTAATAGTTTTTAACTAAACGTTTATTTACAAATGTTTATTCGTTTCTACTATTTACATTTACTTTTTCATATGTGGCAATAATGGTAATTCAAATAAAATGGATGAATATGAATCATAATTATACATTTGACACGTGTCACCTTGCGGGTCACTCAATTAAAGCTCTTGGACGATCTAACAGTTTGGTCACAGTCCCAAAATCATTTCTTTTTATGATGCAATGTAGACATGAAAAGAGATTTTTTTCTCATTTCTTTGTTTAATTAAATATTTTATTTTCTTTATAGGATTTATTCTTGTGATGTGAGTGCGTTTACAGATACTTTCACGTTAATACATTCAAACCGAAACATATATTTGTGAGTCACACAGGATCTGTTTAATGCGTGGCGTACGGCTAGCGCTGATAGCAAAACGTCCATCTACCAAAAAAAAACATTTTTCTACGGATAATAATCTCAATAAGTCTACGTTCAACCTAGGATTTGAACATAGGACCTCGTGATCGCGAGCTACGCGATACCAACTTCGAGAAGCTAAAAATAAATAACTGAAGTCGGTGCCAAGTAACCGACTGCACTAACCGGCACCGACTTCAAATATTTATTTTTTGCTTTTTGAAGTCGGTTTCCCTTTTTTATAGTAATTTATTTTATTTTTACTATCGACAAAAAGGAAATTGTGGTACATAACTATTTATAGTGTCAAATTCTGACAACCTTGTTAATGTCAATTTGTCCGTGGAAATGTGAACACGACTAAATGTGAACACCTCCGTGTAGTATCGTTCACTCCTATCCCTCTTCCTCTTCGTGTGAATGATTCATATTTACCCGCTAAGTCAGTGGCCACCGTAATCGTGTTAACCAGGGCCACGTTTAAAGCGATTGATTAACATATTAATTGTTCTCATAACTACACACTCAGTTTTTTAATGTAAACACAATATTAATAAGAATATTTGAAAAATGCTGCAAACAACACAAAGACTAAAACAGTTCCCCTTATTTATGAACGAATTTAAAATGAAGACTCTGTACAATGATACGAGAGCAACATTTATATTTAGTTATATGAGCAGTAAGCCAACGGCTGTCGGCGTGGCAGCGATAAAAGCGATCGCATTTTTGAACGATTTATATCTCATTTTCCGGGGCGACAGTTCGCCGCGGTGCATCTCGCCCGAAGTCGAATTGGGAAAACCAATTTCTGCCGGTAGCCGCTCGTGTTCCACTAAGTCGATTGGACTTCAAACGATCCCACCCCTTTTTCTGTGGAAAGTGACGTATCTGCATAATAAGTAGATTAACGCCGTAGCTTGTAGTACGGGTAGGCAATACGTTGGGTCTATTGATGAGAGATGTTTGTGCGTGGGTTAAATCTTCCTTTGGTTTGGGATTATGTGCTTTTGATAAGATTTTCAGAGATAGTTAAATGTTAGTAATGTTCTTGTTGAAACCCGTTCTGCTAAATTTTCTAAACCTGTTTAGCCGTTTATACGTAATTAAGTAAGAAACATCCAAACATTCAACATTCCGTATTGGGTTTCCGTAGGATTGAGTTAGGTTAAGTAGGATAAATATAAAGCTTTTTATTGCCTTTAGTTATTATGTATCACATAGGTACTAGAGAAAGAAGTAAGAACTTGATGACCACGGGGCATGAGCGGGTGTTTATGTTTTGATATAAGATTTACATTTATATTTCTTGATTTGTTTAAACATGATACCGGTGCACATGAAGGCATATTTTTTTTTTGTTTTTTCTCTTCTTAAAGACGTTAATCCACACTAGGATTAATTCCTGTGTCGTGGGTGCGTTAACAAACATGAAAATTCACGTACACAAATACCCAGACCGGAACAAATAATTGTGGATCACACAAAGATTTGTCCCGTGCGGGAATCGAACCCGCGACTATTAGACACAGTGGGCGGGGCGGGCTAAGCCCTTAACCACTGCGCTAAATCGTCCGTTCGTTTTTTAAATAACTCTTAGAACTCGACTAAGTAATTTAGAGATATGTCATTTCTAGTATGTAGTACATAACAACTCATATAAATCCTTAAAAAATATTCTAGATTGGTAATCAGTTAGGTGATGACGAAATAAAAATTCTTCCATCGTAGCATTTTATGAAAATCCAGCTACGAGGGTAGACCAAAGTGTTCTCTTATTGTCCAGATTAAAATTGCTGGGTGCTAGCGGAGAGGCGCCGCTGCTGGGCGGGTGGCGCAGTACGCCGCACACGCCGCACGCGCCCGCCACGCCCGCGCCGCACCACTCCCACAACTACCTCGCCACGCCGCACTGCAACGGAACCGACAGGTAAAATCAAGAGTGGTAGCAGTAGCGTGCATTGCATTTAGCCAATTAAGCAGTGCCTACCTCATAAGAATTCAATTACACTACCTAAATAAATAATATCAACATCGATCAAATATAGGTAGACACGTCACACAAAAAAAAAAGCTGTAAAGGCCCTGTGGCTAACAGCGTAGTTTATTCATACACACACACACACGTCACACAAAAAATGGTACCACCTGAAGACGCACAAAAGTAAGCGGTATAAAAAAAAGTAATGGAGTCCTGCTTTTAGTTGCTTGTTTATCGCACGTAAAGGTATAATAATTAATACCATATATTATTTTTTAAACGTAGCCACATACTAGGTATTATTCCTGTGCCGCGGGTGTGTTCATAAACATGGAAGTCACAAATACACAAACCGAAAGAAATATTGGTAGGTGTAAAGATTATCCCATACGGGGATCGCTCCTGCGACTACTCTATCCAGTGGGCAGAACAGTTTAAGCTCTTGGACTACGCCGTCCGGCCAATCGCATATCTACATTCTGTAACATATTGAGGTAGGCATTGTTTAATTGGCTATATGCAATGCGCAGCACTGACTGGTAGACTAGCGGTAATCTGTAGTGAGTTTCAGCTCGTATTTGTGCTGTCTCGACCAGAAAAGTACATAAGTGGCTTAACATTCTCAGTTTTTTAAATTGCTAGCACACGTTTGTTTTGGATCAAATCTATTCTTTGTGTAATAATCCAGAAGCCGCGAGCGCGCATCAAAATGAAGCAACAATTTCTACCTGCGAAGCGAGTAGTCACTCGTGACGAATAACGAGTTCTGCGCGTGTCAAATTAAATTGACTTATGTCGCCTTGTGTCGTTCCTCTCTGTAAAAATGCTGTTCAGATCAGAAAGAAACATGATGGGATCCTATCATACCTAATTAGGGCATTCAGGTGCCGTATTATTTAAATATCGAATTAATTCTTACGTCTGTAAGTGTCATGGTAAAAGACGCGTCCATTTTGTTAGTGTTGCTAGTATAACAATTTTATTTTTCCCTACTATTATTTGCTGAGGACTTTATTAGTTCTAGTATTAAATGGTATTAATACAGTTAACTGCTACATAATGGTTTTAATATTTAGTTAAGATGATGAAGATATATTTTCCCTACATTAAATTTCTATAAATCTTAATAGTTTAAGTATATCTATTTCTTGAGTTTAATATGCATTAAAATACACTTTACCGTTACTATGATTTTATTATCATCTACTCTAATGTCATCAACATTTACCCCAAAAGGTGGTAATTTTACCGGGCTGCCGACATTACGCGGGTACGGTAGTTTTGGCTTCACTGCGCGACTTTCAATTATGACTGGATGCAGTTCCTGGATTATTTTTATTCTAGATCTTTGTGTTGTACTCATTATCATCAGCCGAAAGATGTCCACTTCAGGACAAAGGCCTCCCCCATAGATCGCCATAACGACCGGCTCTGTGCTGTACGCTTCCAGTTTTTACCTGCGACCTTCACCAGGCCATCGGTACTTTTACCTTTATAAAAATCCAATTTCTGTTTTGATAGGTAGGTATTTATTTTATCACTATAGTGTTACCATACATTTGGGACATAAATGTACACTAATATTCTTAAATAAAATAAAACGGTTTTGCATGACAGCTGACAGGTTGATTGCCAGCTACGAATGACGTCTGCTCGACTCGTAGTAATGTCAAACAGAGAAAAATTTATTGGTATTCGGCTACATGATTAAACAAACTATCCAACACTATTTTTATATAAAATAATACAGTTTTTTTATTCATTTTAAAACACACACAATAATATATATTATTTAAGCCTTTTTGTTGCATCAGAAATACTGGCATGTTAATATTGTAGTGCGACTATTTGAAATTCGAATGCTTAATTTTAAGGCGGGAAAATAAATATTTGAAACAAAATGTAAACGTGCGAATTTAAATTTCCGTCTCAAAGTAACGCATTATTAAATTCGGATTTAAAATGAAAATTGTGATTGGGATAAAAATAATTTTGAAAGGGATCTTTCGGTAATTCTGTCTTAACGAAGTTTTTGTGAGTATTTGAAATTTTATTTAGTACTCTTAGACGAATTTCAGTCTCACTTAGTAACTATTTTTATAAGCAATTATTAACTGAACAATTGTATTAATAAGTATCTCAATGTAATTAAAAATAACTTACTATAGTATTTTTCATGTAAGATGGGTACTGTGACAGTTGTAAGTGTCAAAGAAGATTATACTTTATTCAATGGCAATAATAGGCATGACCCGTTTCTATACTTATAGTTTTATGCCTTAATACCATTGAAGGTAATATTAATTTCGTTTGGCACTTGGAACTGTAACTACCCATCTTATGTGAAAAATATTATAAGACGGGAAGCTCAATAGAACTGTATAAGTAGTAAGAAGCATACATACGTGAGGAACAAGTTAAGAGTCTCCGTAACCGGCGAGCGTGTATGAGACGAACTATGAGAGTGGAGGAAGCCAGAGAGGTATGTAAGATAAGCACCTATTGGAACTCTGTACTCTCTGCCTACCCCGCAAGGGATCTGGCGTGATGATGTAGATAGATAGAATCATCGCTTTTATCAATTGTTAAATCAGCCTATACTGCCCACTGCTGGGCAAAGGCCTTCTCTCATAAATCGAGGTGAGAGAGATAAGGTCAGACTCTACCATGCGGACCCAGTGCGGATTGATGCAGGCAGGTTTGTGGCCACCTGCTGTTAGAACTTATCAAGCCGCTTTTCAGGCTTCCAACTCGTCTTAACGACTAGCACATTATGTGGTAGCCGGGACCAACGGCTTAACGTGGCTTCCGAAGCACGGAGATGCTCAAATATGAAAATGCCACAAACAGTCACCCATCTCGGGCCGACCGATTTGAACGCTGCTTAACCTTGGTAATCGGTAAGAACACCGCGGTCGCATAGCGCTACGAGCGCCTCTTCAGTGGAATAATTCAAATTAAGTAACTCACGTTTTGTAATGCGTGATTCTTTTTACTATCCTTTTTGCATTACCTTCGTCGTTAATTTTCACAATTTAATTTATCTTCCATTTTGAAATAAAGCCCGAAGTCACTGCGGCGTACAGAAACACGACAGAAAGTAATTTGAAAACAAACAACTCTGGTGACAACGCAGTTGATTTTATATTAGCCACTTGTCATACATGAAATGCATGTCATAACAATAAATTTAAAGTTTATAGAAATTTATTCTGTGCAAGTTATTTCTCGCTGAAGGTAGATTGTGATCTAGGTTTTGCTAGTTCACTTACAATGTCTGGTCAACTTTATTATGTTGAGTTTCACTAAATCGAAGCTGGATCTTATTCCGATATAATGAAGATGTCTGGACCGGGACAAGATAATATTTCTTGGAGCTTTTCAAAGAAATTTAAGCGCATTGTGTGGAACGTATTTCAGGTATCTTTTTGATGTCACAGTTGAACGGTTCGTTTGTTTGCTGGTTTTTGTCATTCCCATAGCTTTGCCTCCGTCTTACAGAAATTTTAGAGATATAACTAACGAAAAACCTGTTTGACTGCTTCATTGGTCGAGTAGTGAATAATGTATAAAGTGACCACGAGGTCCTGGGTTCGAATCCTAGGTCGGATAAAAAGTAGTTTTTTGATATATAAAATTCAGTAACAGATCGGAGGCTGGCATTGTGTCCGGTATGATGGCAATATCTGGTTATAAGGTTAAGTCGCTCAGCCCTCTGCGTCGAAGAGTCGCGGGTTCGATTACAATTATTTGTGTCGGTCTGGGTGTTTGTGTATGTGAATTTTCATGTTTATAAACGCACCCACGACACAGGAATAAATTCAAGTGCGGGGCTAAATTATTGTAAAAAAAAAATAGGCTATTACATGGGGCTTAATATCGTCGGCGAAAAGTGGGTGTACACAGTACACAACTGCCACCCCCGTTTAGGGAATACAGGCGAGATGGTAAAAACTTACGAATTCTATGTGTACAAAAATATATCTTTCGGTTATAATGCTTCATTCTTTACGTTGTTGAAGTGTCGTCTCAAAAAACTTAAAAATCTGTATATAAATGCCCAACTTGTAAATCTCTCTACTTACTTTTTTATTCAATAAGTACTTTAACTAATAGGCAGCCAGTAATTTTAATTACACTCAGACGAAAACGAATTTATGGTTCATTAGCCTCTAACGAGTAAAGAGGTCCTAATTAATTGGATTCTATAGACATTTATATTCCTTAACAACTTTTTTTATTATCTTTTAATAAGATATCAATCTAATGTTGCGAGCTGAGTTTCATGCAATTTTTTTGATTGTAATTTTATAATATTTAATATACGGTATTCGTTACTCTATAAATTTATGTATAACGCAGTAATGTATATAAAAATACACCGAGCTTAGTGAAATACATTTATTTTCAGTTTATAATGAACATTATAAAGTGATTACAAGGAATGATTAGTTTAAGAGAACCGTTTCTACTGGATGGACGTACGATTTTCGAAGAACTACGCTCAGGTATAGGATTAAACTTTACAGGACTTGAAAGGATTATCCGTTTAGATAAATTGGATCTCCGTTATGTTTGAGACCTAAACTGATTTGGTTACTACGTGTAGACCAGAAGTTCCCAACAAGCCCCCCCCCCCCTCTGGCGGGCGTAGAAGGATATGAAGGGGGGCGAAACAAAAAAAATACGCGTAAAATAAAGATCACAATATCACATTCTGTTTGTCACTGTTTCAAAATGCGACGCCGTCGTTCAGAAGACGTTCAGGAAGTATGCCAATAAAGTAAATGATTTCAATAGAAACGTTTTAAATTTGTTTGAAGTTGATTTTGTATAACTTAGAATTAAAATACAGAGAATGTTAAATATTTGTAGTTGTTAAAATAATGCGCTTTTTTATTGGAATGAAAAAAAATAAAGTGGGGCATAAAAATATTATTTACTATCCTTTGAGGGACGCAGGAAAAGAAAGGTTGGGTGTAAACTATTGTGTGATCAATTGACATATTATTATAATTAACATAGCAAAATGTATTATGTACCTAAATAAATAAGTTAATAGTTACGGCAACAACAAACAAACACTCTCCTAATTGATTCTCACCTCGAGTAGATTCAGTCAATCGAACTTAACACCAAATAATCAGTTAATGCAAACACAGATGTTTACATTTATCTCGTAGGGTCTGTATCGGATACCTGTGTACATAAGGCTACGGTTGTAAGCCCAATGCTTACCATACAGGGTCCTTATTCGCTATATATCAAAGGCAACACGCCGCAGTACGATAACTTCGTGAAATGATCGTTTTAGCCCTCATTCGCCCTGTGCTGAAGCACAGTAAGCGCTTTTAAAAAAATGTACTGTTAGCAGTTTGTTTCATTCCAGCGCTTGACTAAAGGTACGGCTTAACCAACGCGTCTCCTTAAGAGCGCACGTCCAGACGCCGCACATATAGCGCGTGCAGGTCGCAGGATGCGTTGGTGCCGGTGTTACTGCAGGAACTAATTGCCACCGTGCACGCCATCGCGGACGCGTCTGGACACGTTGGTTTGGCCGTACCTTAACGCGCATTGAAACAGTGCTCGTGCGAACATAGATGATTTCACGAAGTTATCGTAACGCGCCGCGTTTGGTCATAACGAATAAGGGCCCAGTTGTACGTGTGTTTTGGGAAAACGCCTTGGTTGTGGCTTGATGCTAGCTCGCGTGTTGAATCTGTAATGCTCGCAACACGTTTGGCCAAACTCTCAACTTCGGCCAACTTGCAACTTGTCCTCTTCCAACTTTTGATGGACTCATTTAGGAGATTGTAAAATATTGATAGTGATTTAAAAATATTGGAATATAAGCTTTAAGAGAGATCTCACTTATATCGTTTGTTCAGGTTGTATGTACCTATTTAATAAATATAATTAAATAAATCTGTCTAATATTCTAACAACTATAGGTAGGTAGGTACAACGCCAATAATTAATTCGAATTGAAAGGTCTATATGCTAAATCAATACAGATAATATATAATAAAATAATATTAGCCCTGTTAAGAAACTGTCCCACTGCTGGGCACGGGCGTCCTCACAAACTGAGAGGGTTTAGGCCATAGTCCACCACGCTGGCCCAATGCGGGTTGGCGAACTTCACACACCTTCGAGAAACTCTTAGGCATGCAGGTTTCCTCACGATGTTTTCCTTCACCGTTAAAGCAAGTGATAATTAATTTTAAATACGCACATGCTTTCGAAAAGACAGAGGTGCGTGCCTGGGTTTGAACCCGAGACCTCTGACTTTGCAGTCCAGCGGTCTAACCACTAGGCTATCACTGCACAGATAATATATCCATAGGTTTTAAACCATATTGACGTTCAAATATTATTCCTCAATATTCTTTCAATGATAGCATTGGTCGAGTCGCACTATTACGATGTTGAAAAGCAATAAAAAATATCATTATGTTTAGGATTCTCGGACAATTGAGTGCTTGCAAAAAGTCACATACATGGCCCAACATTGCGGTCCAATCACCTCCAATGTTAGTACATATTGGTTTGGACGGTTTAGTGTTAGGCTCTAAGTGCATCGTATATACCTATAAACCTACAGTAATCGACGTAAGTGCTCCTGTGTATGTGCCCGTTCTAACTAAACTGTCAAGACAAAAGCTACGAGTAAGGAACTGTCATGTTAAATTAATTGTTACACACAAGTTACGAAATAACGACTCAAGTTATACACCCATTAATAAAGTGAAACTGTTGTTTATTATCAAAACAACTTTAGTAATTATAACTTTTATCTGGTGTTTATTATATCTGAGCTATACGTATTGTACAAAACGCGTATGAAGTCATCTTAGCAACAATTTAAATCTAAGTACACTTATTATAGAGTCAAACGTAAAAGTTGCAGAAATGTTTTTTAAATTTTAGAGTTGGTATTAGTAAGCTATGATTAAATCATTGCACAAAATAAAATTACGATACATTTCACATTGAAATAATGAATTCATTAGTGATAATACCGCTTTATATAATGAAGTGTTAATGATGAGCTTTCTGCGACCTTGGCGTTTGCAAGTAACTAGCGCGTGTTGAGGCACTTGCACGGACGGGCGAATTGCATCGTGGTGACTGCAGTGTTTTTGCGCATTACTCACAAAGTTGCACGCGCGGATTACCCGCGACAATAATCCGCGCATGATTTGCTTTCTTTCTTTAAGAAAATGTAGCTGCAAATCAGAAGTTATTTATGTGTCATGGGTGCCGCTGCCTCTATAAGCTTAAAATTTAGAAACACAAACACCCAGAACGAAATAAACATTTGTAGGTCAATAAAGTTTTAGCCCGTAGTAGGATCGAACCCGCGACTACTCAATCCACTCAATTCACTCAATCCACTCGTTCTAGTGATTGGAGCAAACTACCCACTAAACCAGGACCAATCCGTCGTGAAATATAGATATCACGTTTACCGGCACTCTGTACAAGTTTCGACAAAGGATAGAATGCCTTGAAATTTTCAATTGAGGTAACTATTGGCTTACTTGTCGACAGTTGAGATATTTTCCGATTCTTTCGCATAAGAATCAGAAAATATCTCAATTGCTAATGCTTTTCGCATCACTCTTTATTGCGATAAAGATTGATGCTAAAAGCGTATCGTGAATAGTTTTACAGTAGCCCGTTGCAGTCGCACCACGTTAAATGTAAGCTCGCTCGTCATCATATCGACGGGTGCAAAGCACAAAAAGTCATGTCAAAAATAGTGATTTTTAACTTTTTTACCCTACCTTAGAAGGTGTTCGGTGTTCATTAGCATTACTTTCGTTGTCATTCGTTTCGTCATACATGACATAAAGATGAATAAATTTTATATAGTTAAGAATGTTTTATTTACTTAGTTATCGATACGTCTTAATACGATACCATACGATATGTCTTCTGTTGTCAACAGCGGTAGCAGAGGAGGTCTTCGGCGGCGATCGACATATGCGAGCGGTCGGCTACGTTCGGGGCCGCACTGGTCTTTTGTGTTCGACCCCGCCGGGCGGCTGTGCTACTACTGGTCAATGGTCGTCTCCCTCGCATTTCTTTACAACCTTTGGGTCATAGTCTACAGGTTTGCCTTCCAGGAGATAAACGGTAAGTGCATTTCCTCAATGAACTCAGAGTGAAAAGAAAATATTGGATCTGACTGTTTCGCCCCTGTTCGTTTTCACCGTCGGATGAACTTGAAAGAAGGCGCTTAAGTGGATAAAAATCCAATTTTGACTCTACGGCTTATGCAAAAGATGTCTCTATTTAGATAGCAACCGAGATTAGCGGCGACGATCTGCGCTGAACCGGCTTAGCGCACTCCGCGCATAGTTTCCGGCAACTCGCTCCGTGGAGAATTAAATTACTTACCTAAATAGCTTTTCTGGGTTAAATGTCTTGCACAGAAGACAATGTTATATTTAGAAAGGTAACGTTGAACGTTTCGCCGCCTGAGTTTCCTATTGTTTCATTACCACTTCGCGGGAGAGATGAGTTTCGCAACCGCATAAAATTTGCAGATCCTTCCCCGAGTTCCCGCTTTGTATTATTATTGATCTTTTTGTCTTCGGTTTGAGGTAAAAGTTTGGGTCAAAGTGAGTTTAAACTTGGAGATTTAAATTCAATTTAGTGGGTGCTATATACTGGATTTGACACCAACGGTCGCCGTGTTTGGGCTCGTTGGATTTGTATTGACAAGTACTTTATACCCAGATGGTATTCAAGCTCTGATGATGAAGCCGGAAGGAAACCATGGGAACTCTTCAACTAAGCAAGATATCTTTATTGTGTTTTTTGTCTATAAAATCTTTTTATAAAAAGGTAATTTTAAATTATTTTTTATTGTTTAACAATTGTTGTTTTGTTGCAGGCGAGACGCTGATAGTGTGGTTTTGCCTGGACTACTTTTCGGATTTCCTCTACCTGGCGGACATATTGTTTCACTTCCGCACCGGATACCTGGAAGACGGCGTGCTGCAGACGGACGCGGCGAAGCTGCGCGCGCACTACATGAACTCCACCACGTTCTACATCGACTGCCTGTGCCTGCTGCCGCTGGACTTCTTGTACCTGTCCATCGGGTTCAACTCGATCCTGCGCTCGTTCCGCCTCGTCAAGATCTACCGCTTCTGGGCGTTCATGGACCGCACGGAGCGGCATACGAACTATCCGAACTTGTTTAGGTCGACCAGTTTAATTCATTATTTATTAGTGATATTCCATTGGAACGGGTGCTTGTACCATATAATATATAAAAACAATGGATTCGGTAGTAAAAACTGGGTGTATCATGATACTGAGACTGCAGATGTGGTGAAACAGTATTTGCAAAGTTATTATTGGTGTACGTTGGCGCTGACGACTATCGGTAAGTTTTTGATATTTTCTTACTTTTCTTTTCTTGTTATATTTATATGATTTTTAGATGAAAATAGCTACGAGTACATAAGGTAAACGGTTTACGTCGTCGCTCACGAGGATGAAGTTATTATGCCGAGCTAATTTTACTTAGTTGAAGACGAGATCATCGCTAATAATACTTTAAGTGACGTTCTACGTCATAGGGAATTTCGTATCTAGGTGCATCTTAGGAAAGCTAACGATCGGGAATGAATCGCAAGCTCATCTCTTAATATACCTATTTTAGGTGTAAAATCATATGGTAATAAATATTTTAAAGAAATTTCTATTAAAATAGTAATAGCAGTATTTATATTAATACCATAATTCTAGTCGTTTAGTTAGTCTAGTGGACGGACACAGATCGTTAAGTAAACCGTTAAGTAAACACAGCAGGTGTGGGTTACCTAAATTGTTTGATCTAAACCTCATTTTATCTAAAACAGTACAATAATTAAAACAACAATCATGGTATAGCAATTCGAACCGTAAATAACATTGTTTATCTAAATCAGCAATCGTCAACATTGAAACAGCGGATACGTTATTTGAACAAACGTAATGAAATGTTTTTTTTATCATTTATTATTCGAGTATATACCATTCCAGCCCATAGGTTCCTGTCCTACTTGCGTTTGTCCAGATTGTTTAATGCCAATCGACTTTGACATTGAGTTGTTTTTGATAGTATTAAGAAACATATTAGATCATGACAATAAATTGATGAAATATTCCGATATCAAACAGTTAAGTGGTGGAAACTTGAGAGATCAATTACGACCGACGTTTTAGAAGAAATTAATAAGTCACGTTTCCTTACTTTTTTACCCTTGTCTCTACTTAAGCATATCCATAACTGCATTATCTTTAATATATCACATTATTTTTCAATATACACAAGTTTTTTTGGGCTAGTGGTGAATAATGCGCGTTGCGACCACGAGGTCCTGGTTCAAATCCTAGATCGGACAAATTTAGTTAACGTATCGAAAAATTCTCAGTATCAATCCGGAGTCTGAAATTGTGTCCAGTATATGGCAATAGTCTTGCCCTCTATTACATAGGACCTAACATCGTCCGTGAAAAGTGGGTGTACACAGTATACCTCTGCTACCCCCGCATGGGGAATATGGGCGTGTTTATTTATAAAACCAGTTTCAAGTTGCTAGCCCTCTACTTCCCGCTAAAACTCTATTAGTTACTCAAACTATGATAGAATAAATGGCGAGGTCGTACTCATAAAAATTGTCATAATAGGACACTAAAGATTTCGCCACAAAGCCGACGGAGCGCGACGGGATCGCGACGGTGGTGCGGCTTTTAGAGTTGTAATATACTGAAATGTACGGGAGACGTTACACAGCACAGCCCCGCTCGGCGCGACGGTAAACGTCACAACCGAGCGTAGCCGAGCGCTTCCGTCGCGCAAGCGTCGGCTATTTGACCAAACCTTTAAAGTCGTATAACCGCCTGACCTTGTTGCCACAGTACTGGGTAGACCATTGTATGTGGTAGGTGCAGTAGCTAAAATTGATATTTTGCAATACCTATATTCAAATCCAGAATATCTTCTAAGAGCTGTATCTATATTTATGAGGGTATTATAATTTATCGGAATGTATTTTTACAGCAACCATTTGAGTGTGTGTGAAAATGTGTCCATTTGTCTGTAATCTGTGCCGTATGACGAAGCGGCGACAGTTGTTACAGACGAAATCGTACTCTATTTCATTTCTATAATCGTGTTCATAATATCGTGTAATAAATAAAACACTGCCTATTCATTGCTTCATTTCTTTTCATTTAAGTTCTTAGTTCATAGAGGGAGTGGTTGCTAAAGGCCATATTATTAGAAATAGTAATCCGTCATGGATAATAAAAAAGCCGATCCTTTATCGTGGAAATTCGCTGAAGGAGCCAAATACAAGAGCACTATTTTTACTGTAAAAACGTAATACACACCGTTACCAGCGTAAGCGTTTTGTAACTAGTTTGCTAACCGACTTCAAAAAGGAGGAGGTTTTATGTTCGTCTATATGTATTTTTTGCACTGTAGTTTGTACTCACAGTAAGTCATAGAGACGACCGCTCGGCCTTTTTCAATCGAGTATTCGCAGTTTCAATTCCGGCACAAGTCTTAGCGTGATTTACAAAAATATGTTTAAATTTCCCAAATTATGTTTGTAAACGCACCCACGACACATATACAAGGTGAAACATAGTCAACGCAAGACCTGAAAGTAGTTTGTTCTAATTCGGTATCTGAATTGATACCCACAATTTTTAATGTATCTTATTTTTTTATTTGTAAATGTTGCTGTTACCTATTTAGTGCGCTATAACAAATCAAATTTATTCTTGATTCAAAGCTATACGGAGATATCAAATGCATTTCTAAAACGTATTTCTCAATATGCACACATAAACGTGCAAGCTTCGTTGTTATTTGGGGTATAAAAGTGCTTAAAAGGAAACAAAAAGCTTTAAATTTGGAAATTCAGTTTTCGTATTGAATTTTAAAAGCAAATATCTCATCAGGGTGTCGGAGGTCTTACGTTATTTACAAAACATATAGTTACACATATATAAAACGTATGTGCAATATAATATTTAAAAAATCCAATGTATTTGCTTTGCTGACACGCTTATAACGGCACAGCAGAGTAAATAAGTACTTGCCCTATGCAGTACTAACATTTGATGTATCACTTTAACATCGAGGATTCTGAATTTTGTCTGAAAAGAATTGCTACTCAGAGCAAACTGTTTTAGTCCTTGCTATCTAAATCTAAACTAAACGTTCAATTATATTTTGTCATCCTTTTAAGCTGCTTTCTTCTGTCTGACTCAAAATTTCTCTATCCGATTGACTTAAAAGAAGGCTTGTTCGAAGTCTTCAATTAAAAAAACCATCAAACTACTTATACATTGATATATTCATTTCGAACCGCACTAATCCCGCTGACACAATCAAATAAAATCAGCAAGCCATTTGATTGAAAGCCAAAATATAATTTCGAATTCGCTCATAGTACGTACATATAATGCGCTGGTTCCATTCCGCGCTGCACGCAATTTACGAGGGATTTTGATGAATACAAATTACGCCATTATTATAAGGTTGTATGTGGAAACTGTGTACCCATCCAATTTAACGACTCACGTTGCGATCTTTGTTGACTGTGTACAGGGAAAATAACATTGTTTTCAGTATAAAATTTTAAGATGAATTATGTTAATTTTTAATCACAAACTGACAAAATGTTTTTGTTTTATTTTTATTATTTTCTTTACAAATGGTTGTTTTCTCTTACAAATATAATATGCAAAACCACCACAGTTGTATGGGCTGCCAAAAATTCATAAACCGAATGCTCCGCTACGTCCAATCGTTAGCCAAATCGACACACTAACCTACAGATAGGCTCAGCACGTAGCGAAAGTGCTCTCGCCACTCAGAGGACACACAAGAGCACATGTTAAGGATTCATACCATTTTGTTAGTGAGATCAAAAATCTACATCTTACTGACAATGAAACTATGGTCACTTTCGATGTCCAGTCACTATTCACATGCCTACCTGTACAAGACTGTGTCGAAATTGTAGAAAGGAATCTAGCGGAGAATAACATGCCAGCGGAATACTCAGAACTATTGAGACATTGCCTTACATCTGGCTACTTACTGTGGAAGGAGCAGTTCTACAAGCAAGTAGATGGCGTGGCGATGGGCTCCCCTGTATCTCCAATTGTTGCCGATATATTCATGGAAGACTTTGAGGAGACAGCCCTTCGTACATCACCTGTAAAGCCAAGTTTCTACAAGCGGTACGTAGATGATACTTTCACAATATTACCATCCGATAAAATAAATGTATTTCTAAATCATCTTAACTCCATTAACCCTAAAATTCAGTTCACAATGGAGTTGGAGGCAAACAATTCCCTAGCTTTCCTGGATGTCTTAGTAATCCGTAACCCCAACAACACCTTAAGCTATACGGTTTATAGAAAGAAGACCCATACTGATAGGTACTTAAACGGTGAATCTCACCACCATCCAACACAGTTAGCTACTGTGGGTAAATCTTTGTTTCAGAGAGCACAAGGGATCTGTGACAAGAAACATCTGGCTGCCGAGCTTCAACATGTCAAGCAAGTCCTGCAAGACAATAAGCTTCGAGTCCCACGCCAACGTCACAGTGACCGAGTGAAACCAGCCACAGTCGAGCGTCTCCCTGTTGTGCTACCTTACATGAGAGGAGTCACGGACAAGATTGGCTACATCTTGAAGCGTGCTTCAATTAAAACATTTTATAAGCCCCTGAAGAAGATCAGTCAATTTTTACCAGCTGTCAAGTGTCACATCCCTCTACAAGATGCAGGAGTATACAAGCTTGATTGTGAATGTGGTCTCTCTTATATAGGACAAACAAAAAGACCGATAAAAACTCGGGTTAAAGAGCACAGAGCTGACCTAAAACACCGTCGCTCAAAGAAGTCTGCAGTCTGTGAACATGTCCTTGACCGCACCCGCCATGACATCAGATTTGATAGACCACAAATCCTCCTAAAAGAACACCGATTCCTACCAAGGATGGTTCGCGTGGCTATTGAAATTAAAAAAACATCCTAATTTCAATAGAGAAGATGGCTGGGTGCTTCCATCGACTTGGGATCCGGTAATTAATATAATCAAATCCAAAACCAAGCATAACACTGAAAGACCTCAAGACACCGTGAGCTCATTCTGCGTAGATCGGACCAACAAAAAATAGTTAAGAAGTTTGAGGGTACCCCGGAACAACTATGCCTTTTGGACGTCTAACACCTCAGTCCCTCCCGTGACCATGGGTGCTGCAAAGCACTCGAAACGTCGGGAACTTAAAAATAAAAATTAAACCGCGATAAAATCCGAAAAAATAGTTTTATTTCATGTGTAATATTCGCGTAAATCTAAGAACTCAGTATATAATATGCCTTTCATCCACAAATTGTCTCCGATAAGCATTTATTGCAAATTCTGAAATGTCTCAAAACTGTTACGTTAACAGTCTAGACATGGCTTAACTTGCTTGTTTAAGCTCATTTTAAAACTTCTGGTATCGGAATTGCGCACTCAGTATAAGCAAGTTGTTTTAAAGTCGGGAAATTTCAAAACTCTAAAAGATACGTATAAGTACTATTTTAACACCATTAGACAGAGATAATAACTAGAGGATTTAAAATGCTCTCAAATGTAGTATTTTCTTTAAATATTGCTATAATTGGTAGAATTAAATTTCATTTATTATTTTTTTTTAATTGAAGATTTTTGTTAAAGATTTTCTTTTGTTAAAGGTTTTTTTTGTTTAATATGTTTGGGAATTTTTTTTTAATTGTAAGATTCATATAAAAGAAGATTGAACACAAATACATTTTTAGTGATATTGTGAAACCGGCTTATGATCATGACCTTATATTATTTTAATCCGAGCTCAGACTTGAGCTTGTTAAAGATTTTCTTTTGTTAAAGGTTTTGTTTTGTTAAAGATTTTTGTTAATTTGTTTTAATTGAAGATTGATATAAAAGAAGATTGAACACAAAAAACATTTTTAGTGATATTTATAAACCGGCTTATGATCATGACCTTATATTATTTTAATCCGAGCTCAGACTTAAGCTTGTTAAAGATTTTCTTTTGTTAAAGGTTTTGTTTTGTTGAAGATTTTTGTTAATATTTTTAATTGAAGATTGATATAAAAGAACATTGAACACAAACAAAAAACATTTTTACTGATATTGACAAACCGACTTATGATCATGACCTTATATTATTTTAATTCGAGCTCAGACAACATGTATTTTTTTGTTTTGAAAAATCCCATGTAGCAATCCTGAGTCTGGAATTACGCTCGATCTAATCACCCTCTAATTAACATCGCCAGCAAGAATAGACCGTTTTGGCATGATAACAATTGAAACTGTAATGCTGAACCATGCCTATGTTCGCGTAAGTTCATGCTACTAGCCTGAAAATTAGTTAGAAATTATAAGTCATAAGTCATTTATTTCATTTTACAAAATACAATTTTGTGTTGAAGTTAAATACAAAACTAATTTAAAATAAATTATTAATTATCATACGTTATAATTTATTATGCTTTTTTCAAGTCAAAGATAATGTTAATAATAGTGTCGAAGAATAACAAAATAATATAAAATGTATATAAAAAAAAATCCAATGCATAATATAATCAAAAATATTATAATAAATAAGTTAAAGTGAGCACTTTATTTCATGTCGTTTACAAACTCCTCTATACTATAAGAGCTTTTCCTTAATAAGAGCGTCTTTAATTTGTTTTTTTAATAATGCTAACAGTATAAGTGCCCTTAAGTTCAATAGGGAGTTTGTTATGAATATGTACGGCCTGTAACTTCGAATAGTGTTGCTCGATATTTAGCGTAGGGTATGTATTACTCGTCAGATCTTTTCTACGACTTTTCTCTCGGGTTTCCCTTTCAAGCTTTGTCTCAAACTTATCTAACTTTTTAATTAGATTTGTCAGAAGGACCAGGATGTAAAGACTTGGTACTCTCAAAATTTTTAACTCTGTGAAGTGATTCCTAAATGAATCCGTTTGTTTCAATCTTAGAAATAGTTCTGAGTGCTCTTTCCTGCATCGCAATTGCTAAATCAATAACTCAAAGTATAAAGCCTTGTAATCAACATGCCAGAAGGGGTGTCGCTTAAGCGTTCTAGAGACCAGGACTCAGGTCGGGCGGAGTAAACAAAACATGTTCATGTAGAGACTCGTAAAAATACCAATGTCCCACCTACATCGTGCTCTGTGTGCCCCAACACAATGCAATCTAAATGGCCGCGATTTGGGCCACTTCTATATAATTATAGTGAATTTGCCGTCGAATCGATCGGAAGACGATATCTATAGAATTTCCGGCTGGCCATAAGCATAAGTTATATAAAAAGAACTTCCCACATACTTTATTCGCCGTTCTTTCTTTTAAGTTGGACTATGCTGTTACGTGTATGACCAGATTAAAATACGTGGTCATATTGGTTGGTAAGCTAGATACCTCCGCACGCTGCCACCACATTTCATATATGCACTGGTTATGATGCCAAGAGTATGAATGTTAGGTTTTTTATACATAATGAAGCATAGTAGTAGTATAATGCGTAATATGTGTAATGCGTAATTCTTAGCGATCGGTCGCCAAGGTTAAACAGCGTTTCGATCTGTCAGCCTGAGAGTGGTGACGGTTCATGGCATTTTTATTTTCCAGCGTCCCCGTGCTTCGGAAAACACCTTAAGCCGTTGGTCCTGGTCACCACTTAATGTGGTAGTCGTTAGGCTAAGTTGGCAACCATTTAGGGGGCTTGATTTGTTTTAACAGCAGGTAACCACAAACCTGCCCCCACCAATCCGAACTGGGTCCGCGTGGTGGAGTATGATCTAATCTTTCTCACTACGATTTGTGAGAGGCCAGTATAGATTAATTAATTATTTTATACTTAATATACGACAACAGCTTGGTCTAGTGGTTGGAGTGTAGGCTAGCTAGGTTCGATCCTCGTACGGAACAAACGTTTGTGTGACCCGCAAATATTTTCATTTCGGTCTGTATGTCTGTAAACGAGAAGTTCATGTTTGTAAACACATCCACGATACAGGAATTGTTTCTAGTATGCAGCAACGTTTTGTAGAAAATTAATAAGAATAGTTCTTAGAACCGCAATAGAAAACTAACCGCACGTTGTTTGAGTCTGTTTTTTTGGATTTATATATTTGTAATTAGCAACCCTGAAAATCCAGTAAAACGTTAAGGTCATATAGGCTAGGCTAAATAGTAAGCACTGATAATGGTATTTTGGAATCGCCTGGTTTTATTTTAAATATATATTAACTGTAAAAAGCATCGCTAAACAATTTAATATTTAAATGAAAACCAAAGAGAATCTTTTGAGATAAAATCTTAAAAGCGGAGATAAAAATATAGCGCTTGAGAGGTTCCCTCGATTCGAGTGCTATCGACTTGAAGTGTCTACGTAGCGTGCCGCCTACCATCGCCGGGACTTGCCGGGACGCGCCGGCCCGGTAACTTCTCCGGATGATCGACCTGTATATTGACCAATATCCAATATTTTTCCTTTTTCTATATCTTCACGCAGTTTCCAAAGAAAAGTTTATTAATTTGAAGTTACTGGATGTCATTAATTATACTGAATTGCCAACTTAATCTAGTTATTAGAGCGTAGGTTGCTTCATCACTGGAACGAGTGTCTACCTAATCACGGTTTTTATCCCGTACGGGACAAATATTTGAGTGACACACATGTATTATCTTCATCAAGGAATAGTTGCTTTGTGCGATACAACTAGACTAGTTTTATTTTCATATATTTAAAAAAAATAAACGGTTACAAAATATTCAATTTTAAAATAACACCCTGGTGATACGGCAAAAAAATCACTTATGTTGCCTTCTTTGCTGTTTTAAAAACCCTCAAAGCAGGTAGGTCTTCGTGATCTTATTCCTATTATTAAGAACTGCGTTTCAGCAAAATACTGTATTAGTAATTTTCCAGAACAACCTTTCCACGTAATAATGGTGGTTTACATATACAACAGCTATAAACGAAAAACGTGATCCACACGTATCGCCTAGATAGCACGTGAAAATTGCCACAATATGAGATGCAATGTTACCTTCATAACACGCCTTAACTTTGCTTATTACCGGCTATATTAGTTTAAGCGAACGTTTTGATATTATCTCCGGAGATATACAGATGAAATGTTGACGCTGTAAGACCCTTGGGTAGTGTTTGTTAAAGAAATCATCTGTTCGATTTATATGGTGTTAAATTCGAATGCTTTTTTTTAAACCTAGCACCACACTTGGATTTATTCCTGTATCGTGGGTGCGTTTACAAACATGAAAATACACATACACAAATTCCCAGACCAAACAAATAATTGAATACACAAAGATTTATGCCGTGCGGGAATCAAACCTAAACTGCGCTAAATTGTCTGTCCGTTTTCTGTGGTTGGGTAAAATATTGTCTTTGTTATATTTAAATTTATGCTAATTAAAACTTAGTTGAGGCCAATTTAGTTTTCAACAAGACTTTTTTCGCCACTTCGCATACATGAATCTAGTGCATTAAAACATAATAATATAACTTAAAAACTGTAATATATTTTTGAATCAAAACAAGATAACTTGACCCCTTTCAAATATCCGTCCACATATTACGTAGATGCCAAACCTTATTACGATTTCTGTCCTACTGAAGTTTAAGGAATAAAGTATTGAATTTTGAACACTCATTGTATACCTTTTAGACATGAGTTGATGATACATTTCGCTCAATGTCAAATGGTCCTAAGAACTGATTCGCTGATGTTTGGCATGATCTTGCGCTTCACATAAACTTCACGCTTCACATAAAAACGCGCTTCACTTACTGACGTCTAAATAAAAAGTTGTTGATAGTAAAAATTTGTAAAATAGAGAAGGTGATTCGATATTTTTAAGTACTTATCTATCTCCTTGTTGTAACTCTGTACTCTCTGCTTACCCCGCAAGGGATCTGGCACGATGATATAGTGGTAAGACAAGTTGTATTTTTATAAAAGCCGGATCCAGTGTGCGTCCTATTGTATAATATTGTGAACTCATAACGATTAGCTGATTTAATAACACTGCGAGTCCCGCCCCGCGCGAACTTTCCCGGAGGTGATACTTTCCGCCCATAAATAGGGAGATAATTGCAGGAAAGATAGCGCTTATTTATACAGTTTGTACACCATAAATTGCGGCTTTCCGAATAGGTGTTTTAAATTAGATTGTGTAAATGTAGGAGCGCTTTAAATGGGCAATTGGTTCACCTTCTTCTTTGTTATGGCTCTTTAATTTATGGAGGTATTGTTTTTATTATTCAGATTTTGTACGTAAGAACTTTGTGTTTAATGTGTTTAAGCGTTCAGTGTCGTCGTTGAGTTTTATTAAGACTTGAATATTTTTTTAGTATACAGGATATATTATGTCGTTTTAAATATTATAGACAGTATGATAGTTTGTACATACTTAGTTGATTGATATCTGAACCAAATGATTAGAATAGGTTATATTTCTATAACACATTTAAATCTCCAGCCCAAATATGAAACCTTAAAAATTAAGTGTTTAATAATTATTATGTAAGTAAAGAACAAGTAGAAAATGGCTGCAGGGTTTCTAAGTTAGTTAAAATTTAAAAAATGAAACAAATAAATACAAGTCATATACAGAAATAGCATCCAAAAATAAATAAAAATATGTTTACATCATAAGAATTAGCTGTTACCTATACTCCAAAGTCAGAGTCAAAGTCAAGAATCATTTATTTGTTTAGGCCAATACATTACATTTTTTACATCTACCACCGGATCGGATCGCGGCCTCCACTGAGAAGATCCGGCGAGAAACGCAGCGGGCTAGTCTTTTAACTTAATTTGTTTGGTCTTTCTGATAACTTTTTTTTTCTTTCATAATTGTATTATACAGCATTGCTTAATTTTGCTGATTGAGGAGCTGCTCAAACCCAATCTGTGTTATCGTCAAGATAATCCGAAATTTTGGATACCCTTTCTTATACAGTCTAGTTTTGATTACCTTTTTAAATATACTGAGTTCTTAGATTTACGCGAATATTACACATGAAATAAAAATATTTTTCGGATTTTAACGGGGTTTATTTTTGATTTTTAAGTTCCCGGCGTTTCGAGTGCTTTGCAGCACCCATAGTCACGGGAGGGACTGAGGTGTTAGACGTGCAAAAGGCATAGTTGTTCCAGGGTACCCTCAAACTTCTTAATTATTTATATGGTTACCTTTTTAAATTTGTTGATAGGCATTTTTTGGATATTTATGGGTAATTTGTTGTAGAAGCGTATACGTAATGTCGCTATATTCTTAAAAGCTACTGATATTCTTTTTACTGATATTTTTTTTTTAATTCATACAGAAGATTTGCATATATAAATTGTGAGGTAACAGTTAGAATATTTATTTCTCTAAACTTTTCCTTAAGGGGAGGTTTCGGGGCCAAATTGTAAATTGCTCGAACAACCCTTTTTTGCAGAACGAAGATGGTGCTTAGTTCTGCAGAGCATCCCCATTGCAGTATGCCATATGACATAATACTATGAAAATAAGCAAAATAAACAAGTCTAGCTGTCTCGATGATAGTTAATAATCTAATTTTCTTTACGGCATATGCCGCTGAGCTTAACCTTCCAGACAATTGTTCAATATGGGGGCCCCATTGTAATCTGGCATCAATAGTGATACCTAGAAAAACAGTTGAGTCTACAAGGTCTAAATCCACGCCATTTATTTGTACATTGGCTACCTGTCTTACATTAGGCGTTGTGAATTTAATACATTTTGTTTTCTTCTCATTAAGGATAAGATTATTAATGTTGAACCAATGAACAACCTTAGATAGTGCGTTGTTCACTTCGTCATAATTAAGCAGCTGTCTCTTTATTTTAAATAATAGAGATGTATCATCTGCGAACAGCACAATGTCCTGATTTTCCCCTACATAATAGGGTAAGTCATTTATATATATGAGGAAGAGAAATGGACCGACAATCGAACCCTGGGGCAAGCCCATTGTCTTATTAGAACCGGGAGATCGTTTTCCATACTTATACTTATATATACTTATACTATACCTTTTGAACCGCATCCACATACTATGAAGGGAGAAATTAATTAATCAATATAGAACCTAATACAGACTTAAAGTTGATAGGCTGGAGATAAGTAATATTATACTCTTGAAATTTAGTTGCAAACTTATCGTGAAAATGAGTTGCAAACTTTGAAGTATTGCGAGAATATTAATAACACTATCCCGAACTAAGAGTGAGGCATTAATCAGCTGTTAGTTCCCGAACATAATATGTAAGCAACTACAATAACTTAACATCATTGGGCGGTCGTTTATACGAACTTCCCAACTAAGTTAAATATTTCTCGCAGACGGAAACTTTTCATAGTAAATATTGCATATGGTTTTTTTTTGGCGGAAAATCGAAAAGTGATGTCGTCAATTTGTTTTATTTTCCAAAACTTGTTATTTCGAATAATAATGTATAATGTTGGTGGAATATTAACCATTATGTATTCTTTTATGTGCATGAGTGAAAGTAATTGAAAAAAAGTGATAAAACGTGCCTTTTCGATTTCCCTCAAAACGTCCGTCGCAATTGGTATGTAAAGTATCCATCGCATTACTATCCAGGGTGAGATACTTTATCAATTTCATTATCATCAGTTCATCGGGAAGTTGAATTAATTTAGAAATGAATAGTTATATTCGTAATACTTGACACTGAAAAAATACGCATTGTCGAGATGCCATAAAAAAAAATGCATATAGGTATCTTAGTGTAGGCCAATATTATGGTAAAATCCACGTAACTACGACTTTAACGTGAGTAATTTTTTAGAGCATTTTTAGTCATTTCCATGTAGGTTATTTAGGTATATAATATATTCCGCTAGAAAATACAAGTATAAAAGCTCCGAAGCATAGCTATGCTTCGGAGTCTTCTGTTAAAAATCGTGGTGACGGAGATTATGTGATTCTCCACGACGCAGACCCAGTGCGGACTGGTTGAGGCAGGCTTGTGACCACCTATCGTTGGAACTTATCAAGTCGCCTATAAAGCATCCAACTCGGCTTAGCGACGTAGCAACCAAGGCCAACGGCTTAACGTTCATAAACGAATTATATAAATGATGGAACATTCGTTGTACTTTTTTTTTGGGATATATGTCTCTTCTCAACCAGTGATTGCTAGCGGTTCAATGTACATATAAGCCATTCTCCCGTTGTTCGCAATCCTCTGTCATACGTGTAATTGTAATAATATAGGATGCCATTATTTTGTTTCATTATATACGCGTAGATATAAGAATCAAAACAAACAATATAGGCGCCAAAATGTATCTTCATTAAATTCTTATGTAATTAATCTTTATCATTTATTTTGATATGAATATGAAGTCGTGTTGTTTTATAGAGCTACCTATTAGAGATTGATATTTATTTTTGGCATTATGTTAAATACTTCTGGCTGCTAATCTTTAGAGCGCTTTTCGCGCATAAAATCTTCCTGAGAAATAATTCTATGCCTTGGTGAAAACTGGAACAAAAGCCATTTGGTACTTTTCGAGATTAATTTAACATACATACATACACCTCGAACTTTTATAATTATACATAGCATGTTTAGTATGTAAGGCGTGATAACACAATTTCGAGTCGCGGTTATTGCGCTTAAATTATGTTTTATACCATGCGACAATAAAATTATCGAATCACAACTGTTCTAAATCCCAATCAAACAACAATAAAATTTAATCAAACCAAGCAAACAGTAAACATATGTAAAAATGTTACATTTTAGTGACAGCTTACCACGTATTACTAACGTTGGAAAGGGCAAGAGGTGTTTCAATGTAGAGCACCATTTCATTTAATGACCACCATTTTGAGTTCCGCGCTTGCGAACGCTTAAAGCATTAAGGGCAAGTATCATACATTAATGATGGGGGTCTGAAAATGCGAATTTGTTTAGACATCATCATTTCGTGATATTAAATCGAATGGTTGTTCTATAACCGCAGAGCGTTTATAAATGTAAGGTCGTAATAAGTAACGACTTTAAGGCCCACATTAGGCCTGATTAGCAGGTCCGCTTTTTAAATGTAAGCTAAAAAGAGTTTAAACAAACAATGACATACTATTAAATATGTTTTAATGGAAGTGCTTCTAAATTATTGTTTTTTCATATGAGAAAAGCAATCGGCCTCATAAGATATCAGCGTTTATTTTTGAGTTTTCGTTTCTTACACCTTATCCACGCCACACGATGAGCTATGGTGTGTTGCAGGGACAATTATGTAGCCGTTGTTAAAAAAATAATCTCATCTCTCTCATCATCAGGACGGAATAAATTCCAAATTTTGTGAAGGTTACGAAAGGTTATGAAGATAAAACATTTTGCTATGCGTAATCGGACGTATAAAAATTTTACGTTAAGTCGAAAACAATTAAATTTGTTATAATATGACGATTTAGTACTGTAACCATAGTTTCATAGACGTGTATGTGTGTGATTTTGTCTGTTGTATAGTGTGCGTTTCAAGGAACGTGGCATTCTATAAATGTGTGCTATACATATCTACCTTACCACCTCTCCCAAAGTGTCTTAAAAAGTAATTAGTCGCTGATTAATGCTATGGTTTTTCCATATTTAAATGCTCAGAGATAATTATTTTTGTTTGAAAGTAATTTATCTTACCCGAACAAACACATTTACTAACACTATGTGACTTATCACATAAACTACATTGTACAGTCCTAAAGATATACATGTACATCGCTTAGTACTGCCATTTTATTGCTGCGACATACAAGATTACACAACTTGGACTGTTTTGGGAAATCTCTATCTTTACTACACTTCTTAACTAATTTAACTACTTCGCAAACTCTAAAGTAATTAGAAAATTGTCCAAACTATGTTATATTAGAATGTCTACGAGCGACATCTCTCAACAGTTTTACGTAGTAACACAAAATGTTATGTTGTGATGATGGTATGTTTCTATCCTAATTACTTTTATGATAAAATTATTTTGTTTCCAGAATATAGGAAACAAAACTCCACGTGTTGAACTACGAATGTGTGTGTTAAACTTAGGTATGTAATTAAAAATACCTATATACATCCTAATGACTACATCATCATTCTGCTTACGTCGGTTTCATATAATACTTACTCATTTAGCAAGCAAGGCCTAGTAATGTATGAACATGATCATTATGATCTAGAATTGAACCAGATGGAATAACAAGAAATAGATATAAAAAAAAACACAGAAATCCCGACGGCAAAATTTTTTTTACAAGGCAACTTTTATAAATTGTAGTTTATGTCAAAATAGTAGCATAAAATTGTTGTATACTATGTAAGTGTTAAAATATTTATTTATTTCCATTGTCTACTTTCATTGCCGACGCTTTATTTTAATATGCCACTTCCAAGACTAAGATATTACTTAATATGGGGGTCTGTAAAAGGTTTGATGGATTAACATATTATGTTAACCTATCAAACCGTTTACACTATAAACAAAAAGTCAAAAAAGAAAGCATCTAATAATTTTATACGACGGGATAAAATTGTTTAATATTTACCAAAAGAATTGAAGGAATGTAAAATTATGTCTCTCTTTAAATCTAAACTAAACCCGTTTATTAGTGAAAATATTTACTAATAACTAGCTAATACATAAAAATACTTTTTAATAAAGCGTTACTTATCTATTAGACAGAGTCACTGATTATTTTTTTTTTTTAACAATTTTAAGATCAACTTAACTTATTTATAATATTCATTGTTCATATTTTAAGTGAACTGTAAGGTTCTTTTTAGAGTAATAAAGTTTTCTAAATCGAAACTGAAAATGATGCCCGGCGAACTACCATTAAGTCGGGGTAATATGTAAAGTAGTAGGAAGACCGAATCGCCAAACAGAGTTATATTGAATTTTATAAAAAAAATCTAGTTCCATTTTTATCCACTAATTTTTATAAACCTGTTCAGACCTTTTGAACCGATATTAAACTAGGTAGTTATATGATTATTTAATTTATTTGCATAACTGTACTGTAAGACCAGTTTCATGGGTGGCCATTTTTGACATTTCTATTTTGGAGTGTCTTCATGCTTTAAATGGCATGTTACTGCTACTACCGCGGACCCAGGTTTTATCGTTAAGTCAATGAAACAAAAGCCTTTGGGTGACTTGATAAGTTCGGTGGTCTAAAACCTGTCTGCATTAATCCGCACTGGACGCGGATTCTGGAGTATGACCTCCAATAGTGTTCTCTCCCACCTCCGATTCTCTAAATTTTAAATTCGCATAACGTTAGTCCTTATTTCTTCTATCTATCTATATCATCACTCCAGATCCCTTGCGGGGTAGGCAGAGAGTACAGAGTTCCAACAGGTTCTTTCTGTACATACCTCTCTGGCAACCACCACACTCATTTCTTACTTTGTAAAATTCTATAAAATGTATGTAGGGAAGGGTTTCGTTCAAGGTATTGTGGGGATATATCAATTTACATCCACAGGTAAAATTTACGTCCTTGTCTTGGAATATTGGGGTCTTTCTTGCCGGGGTTTTTCTGGGGCAGTCAATAAGCCGGGAAAATGGTCGTATGTTATGGACATAAACGAAAAATGCGACGTATAAATTGGAATTTTTTTAGGTACAATCATGATATATTTTATACATAATGTATGTTTGTACAATATACATTATTTATTGGAATACTATGAATTTTAATAAATTTCATAACATGGTACAACATCCATAAAGAAAGAGAAATATTTTAATTGTATAAACAAAAATATCAGTACGATGATGGCTGGAATAATGGGAAAAGTTTTATATTAACATATTCCTCGCTTCGAATGAATGCGTAACTTGGTATGGCCGTTATATTGGATTCACATATGTTTGTCGTTTTATGTCCATTAATGAATGAATATGAAATAAAAATACTCAGAAAACCTTTGTAAGATTAACAATATGAATTTTAAATTAGCTACTTACGTCGAGTTACTCTGAGAACTTAGCACAAACGTGCACAATTAACGTGACTTTATGGATAAGAGTACTGTAATATTCATCTTTATTAAGTAAATTTGTAGTTTGAAAAGGATGGAATATCAACACGCTAAAGTTAATGTGTTTATGCTCGGCCCCCTGGTATTGAGACGATTTATGAACTAAAAAATCTGACTAAGGATAAGGGGTGATATTGAGCTTAGTTATTAGTTCCTTTGTAATAATTATTGACTAAATTGCAAATAACACTATTAGTCACTTCTGTCCATAATAAAACTCTGATACTGACAAACAACGCATACTTTTGAATCTAGAAATATGAATATTTGCAAAGGAGTTTTCTAATTAACGAAGATGCTCGTCTTTCACTTAAAAATGATTTTAGAAAAGTTCATCCCCTAAGGGGGTTAAATTAATGGAATCAGCGGTGGAAAAATGTGTGCCGTGAACTTTACTTATACTACTAAATAAAATTATTACGACTTTTGGATGAATTATATATCTAAAAGCCGATATTTTTTGGTAAAACTTTTATCAACCCAGCATAGTGGGTACCTTCGCCAATTTGAAATTTGCTTGTATAATAATTAAGATATATAAGATATATATAATAATTAATTAAGAAACGAACTGTAAGTCGATAAGACCGCCAATTATTATATTAAAAAAACAAGTAACTTCTAATAGACGTGAGTGTGTACATCCTTTTAACGCGTTTTCCCTTTAAAAGGTATAGTCGACCTCGACTATACCTTTTAAAGGGAAAACGCGGAGTCGAGGCGCCATTACTAGACAACTTAGAACCACTTTAACTTAGACGTTATCGTATTCACTTTCAAGATTGTAAACTAGTTATTATACATCCCACGTTTACGGTGTGCAACTATTAAAAGCTTTTTCTTATAGCGCTTTTAAATACATAATTTGTACATAGGTAGATGTGTTTGCTTGATGTTTGCTACAATACCATGACCTTAGCACCGCACATCAAGCGTGTTCGTAACCGAGCAGCCTTTGTCGCAGACTCGATCGTTTTTACCCGATGATCTGCAAGCGGAGTAAAATGTCCCTTAAGAATAAGGTGACACTTTATAAATTCTTACGGCCCATCATGACGTACGCTTGTGAGGTTTTCGGGCACGCCCCCCGCTCTCACATCGATAGACTCCAAACTGTTCAATCCAGTTTCCTCCGCAAAGCCGTCGGAGCCTCGTAGTTTATACGGAATGTCGATCTCCATTCCGATCTCGGTCTCGAACCTATTCGCGGCTTTATTAAAAAGGCGACAACCCGATATTTCGCGAATGCGCCATACATAGAAATCGGCTAAGTGTAGCAGCCGCCGATTACAAACTTTTTTTTTTATTTCGTGGGGAAATCCTCATGGTCTTCCGCCAACCTCGTGGGAAGCTAGCGGGGCATGTCGGACTCTTATCGACTAAACCCCACGGTGGCCGGCACTGGCACGTGTCAGAGGGGCTCGGGGATCTTCGAGTGGAATGCGCCGGTGCCCCCCTTGTGCCGCGCTCCGAAGAGTCTGCCTCGGAAGAGGAAAATTGTAGCTTGCTTCCCCCCCTGCATTGTCGCGGTGCTCATGGCGGCGTGGGCCACACCACGGGATGGTGCGTGAAGGACGCTTAGGGCCCCTGCCCCAGCGTTCCACGAACCCAAAGGCCCCCCTGCCGGTGTTGATGCAGGAGGGGTCGCCGACTATGAACCTAACTGAACCAGCCGCTACCGCCGTCAGCGGCATGTTCTCACCGACTCTCCCGATGCCCTTCTTTCGGATACAAATACCGCACACAGGATCAGACACCGACCTCGTCGGCGAGGTTGAAGAATCCGTTGCCCGCCGGCCGCTGCAGAGCATCACGGTGGGACACCTCGTGTACGCCCTCCCCCATAAGGACTGCCCGAGCCGTTCCTCCTTGAGGTACCCTTGAGCTAGTTTCCCCCTTGCCCTTCTGGTTCGAACGTAATGGTTGCACGCTCTCCCTATTGTTCGGTGAAGCTGTAAAGGCCCCGCGGCCAACAGTGTAGAGCATTCACACACACACAAAAAAATGTTTGCTAGGTATGAGGAATATATGGAAGGTTGCTAGAGAATACTAGACGCATATAGAAATTGGAAGACATATTACTATTAGGACTGTAACTCTTTAGAAGAGCAATGTCCTACGTAAAAATACAACATTTGTGTATAAATCATACTTGCACGTAATACGTACGTAAGTACATACGTAAAGAAAATGTGTGATTTTCTTTGTATAATTTTAACCCATCTATGTGCGTCCAGGTGCACTATTATGATAAACAGCCTGTGCTCTTTTTATTAGGAGCATCGACTTTTTATTTTCTCTAGATATATGTTTCATAATTTTCCTTACAATTTCGATTATCTGCGGTTGGCGGAATTTGTTTTAACGATTGTAAGACATTAGTGACTTACTTATCATTATATTAATCCGTTAAGCAAAAACTTTGTACCCCTTTTTACGAAAATTGCGCAGACGGAGGAGTATGAGATTTCCAATACTTATAGTTTACATAGAGAAGGAGTGCAGAATGCTAATATGTTTTTTAAATTATGCATAAAAAATACATTAAATCAATAAAAACACATTACACACACTTTTTTTTATTTATCTATCTATATCATCACGCCAGATCTCTTACGGGGTAGGCAGAGAGTATAGAGTTCCAACAGGCTCTTTCCTTACATACCTCTCTGGCTTCCTCTACTTTCATAGTTCGTCTCATACACGCTCGCCGGTTACGGAGACTCCTGACTTGTCCATCAGATAAGACCCGGTCTATTTGGTAATGGTAAGACAGTCTAGGTCTTCCCCGGTACCTACATCCTTCCACTTTCGCATTGTATATCAGTTTTGTCATTCTTTCTTCGGACATTCTTTCTATATGCCCGAACCAACGGAGCATACCCTTTCTCATCTTTACACCGATATTCTCTTTCATACCTATTTGCTTTCTTACTACGCTGTTGCGAATACGGTCGGTCAGCTTCACTCCGCACATCTTCCGCAGAGCTCGCATTTCCACCGCATTTATCCTACTTTCATTCTCCTTCTTACATACCCAGCTCTCGCTGCCATATAACAGCGTTGGGACAAGCACTCCATTATGTATGGCCAGCTGCGCCTTTCGGCTTAAGTGCCGGCTCCCAAGTAGCTTTCCCATCGCGCCATTCACTCTGTTCCCTGCACTCACTGTTCTCTCTATGTCAGCGGTGTATTTTCCATCCTTACTACTTACCTTGAATGCGCATCCAAGATATACAAACTCATTTACTTGTTCCAGCACATCGTTCTCAACCACAATCCTTGCATTCATTCTGGTTTCTTCCCGTTCAAAAATCATAATATTTATTTAAATTTGATATAATCTGTTTGAAAAAAATAGGCAAATTAATAGTGTAGCCTTGGAAAAATCTGTGATTATATAAGTATAGTTTTTGACCTTAATAATATTCAAACTAATAGAACCTTAATAATATTCAAACTTATAATTTAAATTAATTATGGTCGAATTTCGACCAATGGGCGATCACTAGTTTACATAAATATGTGAAAAAGAATAAGTAAATCACTAATGTCTTACAATGGTTAAATAGTAAATAATTCTTTTTTTTTTTTTAACGTAGCCCCTCACTTTGTTTTATTCCTGTATCGCGGGTGCGTTCACAAACATGAAAATTCACATACACAAATACCCAGACCGGAACAAATAATTGTGGATCACACAAGGATTTGTCCCGTGCGGGAATCGAACCCGCAATTATTAGACACAGTGGGCGGAGCGGCTTAAGCTCTTAACCACTGCGCTAAATTCTGTATGTTTAATATGTAATAGGTAAACATACAGAATGATTATTTCATAAGAAAATTACTAGCCATTTTTAGAAATAATTTTACGACTGGCTGCTTACTATAATGTCAACTTTTCTCGGGATTTAGCTGTTGCTTTAACCTGTGGTTGCCATAATTACCGCTATTAGAAAGAGTATTGTCATACTTTTGACAGCACCCAGCCCAAAGAAGCCCTACAATATGGTACTAGCGTACTACCTCGCGTGCACTACCGTAATATACGCTATTTGCTGGTAGATTTCGTTGCCTCCTATGACCCGTATTTGGTTCACCTTACAGTGAGGAAACTGTATTATTACTCTATCCCATATGGTTAATGTCTTAATAACAATAAACTAAAAACTTCCTTGTACATGTCAAGAGGTTAGTAATAATTTCAGGGGAAATTAGCGAATTCTACATTTTCTAGGTCAATTAAGCGACCGTAATTTGTTTTTTTTTGCAGTGAGTATCAATCTTGTCGAATTAAAAATACGACAGATCATATCAAATAATGGAGGGTGGGTAGTATCGTGGCGGTCTTTATGCACGCCTTTGTCTTGTAAGGAACGTCTTCGGACTGAAAATAGATATCAAATAAGTCTTTAACGGATACTTTTTTCCAATATAAGACAAGACACGCAATTTCTGCTCAGAATATATTTTGGCTGACAATAAACAATTAGTTGTTAATTGAATGAGATTTTCCTAAAATTTCAATAATTAACAATTAAAATGAGTTTAATTATAATGGCGTGTATAGTTGAATACACACATAACACTAACAGATAATGCATTTTTACAATAAAAAGGTGTTACACTGTCTCCAAAACTGTTGCCTTCATTGGTGATTGCGCGCCGCCAAATGAGGGGCAATAATTGCGAATGGCGTGTCTCCATTGCCACACATTAAACTCCGTAATGATGCACAGTTCAAGATTACCTTTGATTTCATCTAGAAGATAAAGATTGGGTACGATATTATATTAGTGCGACTCAATGCCTTTGTTCACTATGATCACTCTCAGTACATCATCTGGACTAAACGCAATATACTCTTGTGATGGATACAGTCATAATAACAAGAAACGTGTATAAAAAAGTTGTATAGCTACAAATCATGTATCTTAGGTTGGGCAAAGTGCAGGTTTCCTATTGAATAATTCTCAGTTTCAATAGGCTTGCACTCTTTTACTTTAGGACCAACATAGTCGGAGATAAGTAGGTGTACACATTTCACCGCCACTAGGAGAATATAGACGTGACGTGTTTATTATTTCAAATCAACGAGGCTAAAAATCAAAATACGTGAATACACTTTAAATCCTCCTTTTGTATCATGATTAAAAGTGAATTCATGTATTTTGTGTCATGTATTACATATTTCGTCAGATTAGGAATCTCCCTATGTTATCTAGCATATCTAACTTTAGGTAATTTAATTAGTGCACGTGGTGTAGGTATTTGTATAACTGGTCTTACTGAGGTCGAAAATTAATTTTGCCATTTATGTTCTTGTGTTAACTTATTTGTTATTTAGTGGACTTTGAATTATTTGCTTCTTGCAGTAGGGCATAGAACTTTATAAATCTACTGAAGAGTTGACATTGAAACTAAATATCGGAAGAGTGCTTTTAAAAAATAAGGCTTTTGGTATTCGGAGAATAGGTGTACGTGAAAATTAACGTTATTTTCATTTTAGTTCTCGCAGATATAAAATTATTATAATTACATTTTTATCTAAAACGTGTGTTGTTAAATTACCCACTTAGTTGGTACTCCAAACTCCATCCAATTCTTCAGTCTCTTCAAGCTATTCAAGAACCCTCTCAATGTCAAGTAGGCGTCATAGGATGGGTAGCTACTTAGGCCTAGTTTATACAAGGTGGGTGATTTTCGCACATCAGAATTTGGTAGCTAGAAATTATTCACTGATAGCAACTTTCTTTGTGTTTAGACAATGATAAAAGAGTTATTCTATAGTAATTGGTTATCTTCTAACTAATGATTTAGGTAGCACTGTTTAAACAAAGAAATAGAAGAATAGAGTGATTTGAAAAGTTTTACGATTTTAAAAGTGTTAGCGCAGTGGAAAAGAGCTTAAGCCGCTCCATCCATGTGTCGAATAGTGGCGAGTTCGATTCCCGCACGGGACAAATCTTCGTGCGACCCACAATCATGTGTTTCGGTCTGGGTATTTTTGTATGTGAATTTTCATGTCTGTAAATGCACCCACGACACAAGAATAAATCCTAGTGTGGGCCTACGTTTTTTTTAAAAGAAAAGAAAGAAAGAAGAAACCCGAATATCTGGGCGACTAGGCAAGTAGAAGCATTTTGTATGTACTTTCCTTCTGTAAACTTTAGTACCTTGTTAAGAACACGTGAGTGAAATGTCATTCCCGCACATGAATCGATTTTATAAAATAAAAAATTGGCTACAGAAGATATCATTCGGTCTCACTACGGTCGTAGACACGTAGCGTTGTGCTACGAATATGCTACGAAATTTGTAGCTGTAGGCGCTTATAACAGTTGTAAACATTTCAGTTTGTTTAATCCGCGGTGTCCCTAGGGAGCTGGACACCGCCGTCAATAAAGCCGACCTCCAGTCCCAGGACCTTCCTGTGCGCCAGGTGCACAGAATGGTCAATGGGCGCTCCAAGGAGGCCTACGACATGGTGCTGGTCGTCCTCGACCGCACCGAGTCCGGCCGTAGGGTCTTCGACCTGAAGGCCGTGTGCCACATTTCTGGCCTCTCCGTGGAGGCCCCCTACAAACGTGGCACGCCCGGGCAGTGCCACAACTGCCAGCTATACGGGCACTCTGCCCGTAATTGTCACGCGCGCCCTCGATGCGTGAAGTGCATCGGGGACCACGCGACGTCCCAGTGCGCCCGTTCGAAGGAGACGGCGGCCGAGCCCCCAGCTGCGTCCTCTGCGGCACTAAGGGGCACACCGCGAACTATCGCGGTTGCCCCAAGGCCCCGAAGGGGAAGCGCGGCTGGGCGAGGCGCGGCGACCGCCGCCGCCCCCGCGCGGTTGCCCCCCCCCCTCTACGCCCTCAGCGCAACACCTCCCCGCGCCCTCAGCGCACCCCCGTCCGGTGCCTTCAGCGCCAGCGACCACAGCTCCCCGCGCTCCCGCGCCCTACACCGCGGCCTCCCACCCGTCAGTGGGCCCTGCCCGCCCTCCAAAGCGCGCGCCGGCGATCCCGCCGGCGGCGGCTTGTCCCCCTCCGCCCACTAACGTAAGTCAGGACGTCAACCAGTTATTCCCCAGAGTCCGCGAACTCGCCCTCCAACTCCGCGCCGCCACCAACTTGGCGGACCAGGTTCTCCTGGCCGCGGAATACAGGGACGTCTATGACGTCCTGGCGTCCCTTAGAACCCAACCCCCCCGCACCCAATAATGGATCTACGACCTCCCCGCCATAAGCCCCACAACCTATCCCTGGCGTTCTTTAACGCCGATGGCCTTCGCTCCCAGCGAGATCAGGTTGCTGATTTCCTCCGAGATCACCAACTTGATATCCTCCTTGTGCAGGAAACCTTCCTTAAGCCCGCACAACGCGATCCTAGGATCGCAAACTATAACCTCGTGCGTAATGACAGAATCGGCTCCCGCGGAGGCGGTACTCTCATTTACTACAGGAGGTCCCTTCACTGCATCCCTCTCGATCCCCCCGCGCTCACCAACATCGAAGCCTCGGTCTGTCGCATCTCTCTCACGGGGCACCAGCCCATCGTGATCGCCTCCGTATACCTTTTCCCCACTAAATCCGTTCTCAGGAGTGACTTTGAAGCACTCCTTAATCTGGGAAGCGCCGTCATTCTGGCGGGCGACTTCAACAGTAAGCACGTGGCCTGGAACGGTCTCACCACTTCCCCTAACGGTAGGAGCCTTGACGCCCTGGTCGACGTTCTCGACTTTGACGTCATCGCACCTATGCACCCTACCTACTATCCTATCAATCCCAACCACCGACGCGACGTCCTGGACATGGCGCTTCTGAAGGGTGTCACCCTACGGCTGCACTCCTTGGAAGTAGTCCAGGAACTCGACTCTGACCATCGACCTGTAGTCATGAGACTCGGTTCCCCCCCTTCCGCCCCTCAGCGACCCAAAAAGACGGTGGTGGATTGGCATGCGCTAAGCACGGCCTTGGCGGATGCCGACCCTCCCCCCTCCCTTTCAGCTCGGACTCCATCCCGTCCCCTCAGGACACCGATCAGGCCGTAGATGCCTTCACCGAACACATCCGATCGGCTGTCAGTCGATCGTCCAAGCAAGTCGAGGCGGAAGATCTCTACCTCAACCGCTTTCGACTGCCGGACGATGTTAGGGATCTCATTCGTTCCAAGAATGCTTCTATCCGAGCGTACGACTCCTACCCCACCGAAGCCAATCGGGCCCGGATGCGCGCTTTACAACGAGAGGTAAAGCGTCGTGTCGCGGAGGTCCGGGAGGAACGGTGGGGTGACTTCCTAGAGGGCATCGCGCCATCGCATCTGGCCTACTGGCAGCTGGCGCGTAACCTCAAATCCGACTCCACGACTGACATGCCCCCGCTGTCCCGCCCTTCAGGCGCACCCCCAGCCTTCGACGACGAAGAAAAGGCCGAGCTTCTCGCCGACTCCCTCGAGAGCCAGTGCGCCCCCAGCTCTCAGTCCGTCGACCAGTCCCACGTCGACGCGGTCGACAGGGAAGTCGAGCGCAGGGCATCCCTCCCCCCCGTCGATTCCTTACCTCCTATCACCCAAACGGAGGTCGAAGATCTAATTATGGGTCTCAAAACTAAAAAAGCCCCCGGCTCTGACGGCATTTCGAATCGCGTTCTGAAATGCCTGCCCGCCCAACTCATCTGCCTCTTAGTGACCATACTGAACGCCGCCATGACGAACTGCACCTTCCCCGCTAAGTGGAAGGAGGCGGACGTCATAGGCATTCCCAAGCCCGGCAAACCTCGCAATCTCCCCGCGAGCTACCGCCCTATCAGTCTCCTCAACTCCGTGGCCAAGATCTACGAGCGCCTACTTCTGGCGCGGCTCAAAGACTCTCATAACGTCCAGGGGTATCCTTATCGACGAGCAGTTCGGCTTTCGAGCCAAACACTCTTGCGTCCACCAAGTGCACCGCATCACGGAGCACATCCTCTCCGGTCT
The DNA here is from genome assembly GCA_905147815.2 of Phalera bucephala. Taxonomy (NCBI): domain Eukaryota; kingdom Metazoa; phylum Arthropoda; class Insecta; order Lepidoptera; family Notodontidae; genus Phalera; species Phalera bucephala. The sequence goes on along the minus strand of LR990617.1, from coordinate 20,116,464 downwards.
CAATAGACCCAAACCCGTCTACACGGGCGCCCTCTTCCTAGATGTCGCGAAGGCATTCGACAAAGTCTGGCACAACGGCTTGATCTACAAGCTCTACCAATTGGGTGTGCCGGACAGACTCGTGCTCATCTTACGAGACTTATTGTCGAATCGCGCCTTCCGTTATCGCGTCGAAATGACGCGCTCCACTTCCCACTCCATCAGTGCTGGAGTCCCACAGGGCTCAGTTCTCTCTCCGCTCCTGTTTAGCCTTTACACGAACGACATTCCTCGATCGAGTAAGGCGCATCTAGCCCTATTCGCGGATGATACCGCTCTCTACGTCTCGCATAGGAATAAGGGTTTCATTACCAGAAACCTACAGGCATCCGCCAATTCCCTAGGGAATTGGTTCAGGAAGTGGCGTATTGAGGTGAACCCGGACAAGTGCGCTGCGGTGTTCTTCTTCAGAGGTGCCACTCCGCGCCACTCCCTGCCCCGCCCTAGAAGTAATCTCGGCCAAGTGACCATGTTCGACCGACCCATTCCCTGGGTCAAAGAGGTCAAATAGGACATGGTACTGTTTAGGGTTCACCCTAAACAGTACCATGTCCTTCGGCCCGCACATCAAGCGGGTCCGTCACCGAGCATCATTTGTGCTCGGTCGTCTCCATTCGTTAATCTGCAAGCGGAGTAAAATGCCCCTTAGAAATAAGGTGACACTTTACAAAACTTGCGTTCGACCCATCATGACTTATGCGTGTGTTGTGTTCGGGCATTCGGCCCCCTCTCACATCGATAAACTCCAAGTGGTTCAAAACCGCTTCCTCCGTAAAGCCGTAGGAGCCCCCTGGTTCGTATGGAACGTCGACCTCCACTCCGATCTAGGTCTCGAACCTATTCGCGCCTTTATTAAAAAGGCGTCAACACGTCGCTTCGCGAACGCATCTACCCATGCGAATCCGTTAACCGTAGCCACCGCCGACTACGGTCTCCCCCCCGACCCCTGCCGCCACCGCCGGCCGCGACATGTTCTCACCGACCCCCCCGATGCTTTGTCATCCCTTCTTTCGGCTCAGAATACGGGCGACGACGACGACGTAGTAGTAGATCCCCTCCCATAGCCGGCGGTTGATCGGTGCACTTAGTAGTGCACCCGTCCCCCTACAGCGACTGTCCCAACCGAGGGCGCCTCGAAGAGGCGCCCTCGAGTATGTCGCCTCTTGCCCTTCTGGCTGGCTAGAGCGTAGTGGTTGCACGCTCGCCTTTAAGTCCGGTGAAGCTGTAAAGGCCTCGCGGCTAACAGCGTACATCATTCACACACACACACACACATTTCAGTTTATGAGTCTACGGGATTTTTCGCTCCGAGGATTTTAATTTAATTTAATAAATCCCTTGAGGGTTAATCCGTCTTCCGATACGGGCTCGTTATACCTGCTTATTGTACATTATCTATGACTCGAGTTGTATTAAGGGTTTATATCAGTAAGTATGTATTTATGAAGGTTGTTTTTGAAATATAAATGAATATTCAAATAGCTATCAGCACGAAACTTTTGCGAAAAAACGAAGTTTGTCTACAAAATGTATACGTTCTTGTTTACAGATTTTTTAAATTGATCATAGTGGAAACCAAAGAAAATTAGTCATAGTTTTATGTGACTGTAAAGACTAATCCCGATAGGACAAATACTTTCAGAATACTGTTAAAAATTCTTACAACATGCGGAGTTATTTATACATTTTTATAAAAGGATTGGACATATGCGTTTTTCGTAACATGGTAATCAAAACAGGACATTTAAATACCCTGTCATTCTCATGACACGTATCATATTTTGAGGGCAGTTTCCATTTGACGAACCGACATACGGTTTTAAGTTCACGACATTCGTAGACGAGCTATGTATTCACTAAACTATACATAAATACATAAAAAATAAAAAAATAACCATCGTCACGCCTTTATACCCCAAGCGGTGGTGGCGAAGGTGTATTGTGGACACCCACTTTTCACCGACGATATTAGGTCTTATGTAATAGAAGGCGAGCCTATTGCCATATACCAGGCACAATTTTCTGAAATTGACCCGGACTGATACTGGGATTTTTTTTTTTTTTTAAAAACTACAGTTGTCCGGCCTAGGATTTGAACCCATCACCCTTGTGATTGCAAAGCATATTATTTGCCACTAGAACAACATCATACTCGTACGTATTTTAAAAATATCTAAAAAAGTTATATTTTTCTTGCTTAGGAACAGTAATTTATAGAAAAGAATAATAATAAAAATAATAATAAATCATTTATTCATTCATCACAAAATCAGTACGCGTAACAATCTTATTGGAACTTATTTAAGTAGGTATAATTAACTGCTTGCCTGAACTAGGTTGAGACCTGTGTTTCAGGCAGGATTAGTGCTGTAGCATTGTAAAATCCAATGGTTTATTTACAATAACATAACTTATTTGATTGATAAGTGACTTGACTAATAACATATGTTTTAATCTACTTTTATAATAAAATTAAAATTATGATATGCTATAACATAATACGTTATCTACAAATTGCAAGAAATTGTTCCTTCTGTTCGTTAGACATATTTTGTAAATAACTAAAAAGCGTTTTTTTACAGCTAAAATTATTTAATTTGTATATATTTAGTTCTCTATTTATTCTATTGTACAAAAAAGGACCTAAAAAAGTGAAAAATCTATTAGTATATATATATATATGTTTTGAGGTTGAGTTTAAAAGGCAGACTAAATCTTTCCGTCTCTTATTAATGGTAACGTCAGCAGCATAAGCGAGCATGTTTTGTGCTGTTTAAGTAATACGTACATAATGAAAAGTTGGCGGACTGTTAACACCTTGCAGGACTTGTATAACAGGGTAGTGGAAAAGCGAAAAGGATGGAAATAGGCAACTTTTAGAACTGCTCTTTGGGCACGTTCGAGGGGCAGTAAAACAGTCTTTAGACATAAGGTTCAGTATACTTGTCTGACTAGTTTTGAGTCAGCGATTTTTCTGAGGATTTTGAATACATATATTAGTTTACGGACTCTTCTGACCAAACATTCAATGTGTTGGTTAAAGGAGAGTCTATCGTCGATTATAACTCCGAGGTATTTTATCTGGATGGTGTTGTGGATAGTGGGACAGTTACAGGTGTTCATTGTAGAGGTTTTACATTGGTGCGCATATAAATGAGGGTTAGTTACATTGTGGTGTGGCTTGGGCATGGCGAAGTGAACATATTTTGTTTTGTCAGCATTTAATGTTAGTAAGTTGTGGTAAAGCCAATTATTTACTAAATTAAATCCAAGTTGTGCATATTCGTACAGTTTGTTGATGGTTTTAGCGCTAAACATCAATGCCGTGTCATCGGCGAAGGATATTATTTTGCCGTGTCCAATGTTTAGATTACATAGGTCATTGATGTAAATCAGGAACAAGGTAGAGGCAAGAATACTACCTTGAGGGACACCAACACTTGTGATTCTTTGGTAATCGCTTGTAACTTTATCTATGTTAACACATTGGTACCGTTCGTCAAGGTAGTCTGCCAACAGTTTTAACTGCCCGCCCCTAATGCCTAGAACCTCCAGTTTTTTCAAGAGCTAAGGAATAGAAACGATGTCAAATGCTTTGGCTAGGTCGAGGAAGATTCCTAAAGTCTGGTTTCCTTTGCCAAGTTCTTGTGTGACAAATTCTGTTAGGGCATGTGTTGCGTCAGCTGTGGATAGTTTAGCTCTAAAACCGAATTGCATTGGTGAAAGCAGATTATTTGTTTCGAGATAGTTGACTAATCTGTTGTTAATGACTTTTTCTAGTATTTTGGATATTGAGGGAAGCAAAGATATAGGTCTATAATTAGTAAGTAAATCCTTGCTTCCCGACTTAAAAATAGGGATCACTACTGCCTTTTTGAAACATATAGGAAAGATCCCAAACTCTGAATATATGAGTTAGTGGTGCTACTAAGATATGCTGAAAGCGTTTAAGTATTTTATTGTCTATTTTATCTCAGCCAGTTACACAATCTTCCTTTATTCCTGAAATAATTCCTTTTATTTCCTGTTCATTAGTGTCAAGTAGTGCGAACGATTTTGCAATAAAGCTATTATTAGTTTGGTAGACGGGTGCGGTTTTATTAGTATATGTCTGTTTTTGTATATACTCAGCAAGGTTTTTACCAACGTTCACAAAATAGTTGTTTACATTATTAGCCGACAAGATAATAATGTAAACAACTATTTACTAGCTGAAGTATCTGTAAAAAGAAAATTCGAATTTGATTCGTGCTGTATAGAAGTATAGGTGACATTTTTAATATGTTTCCAAATTTGCTTGCTATTATTTCCTGCTCTCTGTAACTTATTTCTATCGTGTTCAATTTTTAGCTTTTTTAAAAGATTATTACAGAAATTTCTGTACCTCTTGTAAGTCATTTGAAGAGTTTGATTATCGGGGTATCGCTTAGATCTCTGATGGAGTTTATCTCTGTGTCTTATGCATCGAATTAAACCAGGTGTAATCCATGGCTTAATATTATAATTTTTCTTTTTTACTGTTATAAGAGACGTGTTCCGGATAATTGCTTGTTGGACATTCTCAATTAAGTACGATAGAGATAACTCAGGGTCAGCAGTATTGTAAATGTTGTTGAAATCAATATTGCGTAAATCATGTTCGAGTTTGTTTATGTTTAATTTGGCATTAGTCTTACGGCGATTTAGCTTAGGCAGCATTAAATTTACTGTTAGTAGGACAGCGTGGTGATCGGTAATAAAAGAATTAGTAATAAGCGTAAGGTACTGAAGGCTGGATTTGATCATCATGTGATCGAGGCAGGAACCGCTCTGATGTGTAGTCTTTGTGTGAGAGGGAAGGAGCCCATGGTATGAGCATAAATTTAGGTAATCTTGTGTTCCTGCGTCGTAATAATTAATATTTATGTCCCCTGTGAGTATAATATTTTTAAAGGGCGCTAACACTGTAAGCGTTTGACTTAACCAGTTTAAAAATGGCTCTAAGTTCCTAAAGGAAGGAGATCTATACATGGCAATAACTGCTGTGTTTGTGCCTACTTTAACAACCAAACAGTTACAGTCTTGTACAACTGGTTCATCGACGGTGACCTTTAGCGATTCTTTAGCATAAATTACCACACCATCATTTTGATTGTGGGTGGTTTTGCTATAGGATAAATTATATCCAGGAATCTGTGGGAGGTTATTGTGGCGGTTCGTTAGCCAACACTCGGTTAGGACTATCAAATCACAATAAAAATTAAGCCTATGCAGAAATAGATTAAAATTGTCTATATTCTTATAAATACTACGAATATTTTGGGTAAGTATGGTTAGTGAATTTTCGTAGACGGTGAGATATTGTCTGCAGAGTTCAACATCACATGACTTTGACTCAGACACGAAAGCGTTATCTATTTCACTAATTAAATTAACATCCATGTTAATACAAACTTATTTTATAATTTGAGTTCTAAAAACACAGATGACTGTGTGGCGCTCTTAGGCGCCTTCATAGTAAACGGAGTTAATATACCTATTTTCAGCAGCCTTCCTAGCCGGGCAGTCGACGTCGCCAGTCTTGTGGGCACTCGGTTTTTTGAATCGCTGGCATATTGCGCATTTAGGTGAGTCGGCTTTCTTTGCGCAGTCTTGGATTGAGTGGCCTTCTTCCCTGCAATGTCCACACGTTGGGGTTGCAGTCTTGCAGAATTTTGCTGAGTGACCATACTGCTGGCATTGGTAGCATCTGGTCACTAGTGTGAAGTCCCGTACCGGGCACGATGTCCAGTTTATGAATACTCTGTCTTGTGTGATAAGGGCTTTACGAGTGAGTGCTGATACTTCTAATATATAGTTACAAGTATCAGAAGTTTTTTTGCCAGATTTGTGGTTTAATTATGTAGTACTCAAAAATATATCCAGAGACATAGCTGGCACTTTACCGGCTACATTTTGCTCAAAGATGCATTTGAAAACTTCCTTTTCGGTCATTGTTGCGGGCACTCCTAAAACTATGATCCGTGGTTTACGTTTGTGTGGTTCGTCAACGGTAAGACCAGACGTAGCCAACTGGACAGATTGTTTAAGCTTTTCGGAATCACTCTTTGTCTCGGTGCTAATTATGACTCCGCCGTTCCTAATCTTGCGAACAGCACGAACTTTTAGTTTCATTTGTTCGGGGCATATCACTTGTTGGACTATATTTTTTGTTTCCTCACTGGTCTTCGATTTATCGCAAGGATAAATTGCAACGGAACTGAGAGTGCTCGGACGAATGAAACTGTTTTGGCTTTTCTTCACCATGTCTGCAAAAGATGTGCTTGTTGATACTGGTTTTGAGGAGGTCTCTAGGGTTTGTTTGAGCCCTGCTAGAGACTCGGCTAGAGTTAGCTTTTGTTTCAGGACTTGAAGTGAACCGTGAGTTCGGAGTGCTTTTTGTTTTAATGACTGCTATTGTACAGCCATTTGTCCGACTCCGTTTCCAATTTTCCGGCAAAGGTTAGTGGTTTTTTAATTTCTGCTCCGTGTTCAACTTTCCGTCGGAAGCAATGTTGCAGACCTCGCTCAAACATTGTTCAATGGAAGTCACCCAGTTTTGGATGTCAGAGGTTGAGACCACTTCTATTCTTTTATCTTGTTGCTGTCTTTGGGTTTGAGGGGTGGGCGTAGATGGAGGGGTGCGGCGCGTTAATCCGCTGCGATTAAAGGGGCTGCTGTCTATAGCTATCAAATTTCACTTTTGTCCATTTCAATTAGTCACTAAAAGTTACGCTTATCACGCTAAAATACTAAACTAGGTCACTAATAATAAATGTTTAAATTATTGAAATTGTATTTATGCACGTCTGCATTCGGCGAGAGTGCAAAATTGAAGAGAGTGCAGAATAATGCGACGCAATGACTTCCGGTCAATTAGTCGATACGAGTCAAGGTTTCTATGAATTTTTCAAGTACGATAGTGCACACATTTAACCAAAACGTATCTACGATCTATAAATGTTATTCAAAAAATCATTGTCCGTGACCTTGCACTGATGTGGCTCTCACTATATGTTCTCTAATGGAAAAAAATCTATTCATGTTTAGCATAATAATCGAAGTAAAAAAGTCCTGTTCGACACAAGGTATCTGCTTCGACGACCTGGAAAATTTACGGCTATTTTTAAAATAAAACTCGGTATTTTCACGTCTCTTCGTCACAGGTGGTCGGATAAAGTACTTACACACGAAGCTTAATCTGACAGTGACTCGAACGAAACGCAGGGAAAGCTTTAGCGAGGATTTTTTGTTTTGCGTTAATATTATCCGCGACCTAACTGGATGAAGCAAACGCTTTGTTGGTCGTGTTAACAAACTCTGTCCGTTTGTTTATTAGTTTAGCGAGTTTTATTTTTAATTCCGTGTAGCAATTACAAAGGCTGTATGAATTGATGCCAGTGCTCGCGACGTGGGTGACCGCACTCCGTGACCACATCGTTATGTGTGTTGACGTGCGTACCGCGAAAAATATGCAGACGTAATATAAATTGTTTTATTTTAATTGGTTGCTTTAGTCCACTGCTTTATTTCGATAATTAATTAGGTTAATTGAACGATGAATTTTGGAGTCAACCACCACGATATTGTTTACTACAGGACGCAAATTTTATTACATTATGTCTATAGTTTTTTTTTTCTTTAAAAGAACGTAGCCCCACACTGGATTTATTCCTGTGTCGTGGGTGCGTTTACAAACATGAAAATTCACAAACACATACCCAGACCGGAACAAATAATTGTGATCACACAAAGATTTGTCCCGTGCGGGAATCGAACCCGCGACTATTCGACACAGTGGGCGGAGCAGCTCAAGCTCTTAACCACTGCGCTGAATCGTCCGTTAATTGAATTTATTGTACATATTTCACGGTCTCTATCAATCAGGTCATCTCCCAATAACTGGTTGTCTGCGATATTTTTGTAGTATTATTAGTTTGTGGATTGTATTGAGATTAGTCAGTACAGTGTAGGCATCTATAGAACTAGTCGGACAAAAAGTGACTTTTCAATAGAAAAAAATACAGTACAGTCTGGCATTTTACCCCATTACATAGGACGTAGCATCGTCGGCGAAAAGTGAGTGTGCATAGTACATCCGTGCTACCCTCGTTTGGGGAACGGACGACGGTGACAGCTTAGAACTAGTGTTAAGTACTATAATGGTATGATTGATGAGTGTCATTATTTACCTTATTTACTTGTTTAGGTGACTTGCCAAGGCCGCGCAGTAAAGGGGAGTACGTCTTTGTGATCGCGCAACTGCTCTTTGGCCTGCTACTCTTCGCCACCGTGCTGGGTCACGTCGCCAACATCGTGACATCAGTCAGCACCGCCAGGAAAGAATTCCAAGGTAACATGACATAAAGAAAAACCAAGACAGCATCCATTTACATAATTTCTTTCCCAGCAATAAGGGTATAAACAGCTAAAAGTAAGAAAAAATAGTTTTTACTATTGTAGGAGATATTTCTATTTTGAATCGCACAAAAGAAACAAAATTTCTCTAATTATCGATATGTTCTGTCCTCGTTTATAATATTATAAACTACTTATTGCAAAACTATATATAGACCATCATGTAATTGGGCACCGTGACTAACATACTAAAGCAATAACACAATAGGTTGTACAATATCGTCATTTCCTCAAGCGATGTACACCATGATTCAATTATCACGCGTCTAAAAGTGTCCTAGAGACTGAATATCCATGATGCATTAGACGGTTAACACGATATATCATGCGCACGTGTGAAGGTTCAAAGAGCTTGGTCGGCTCGGGGCGAGGGTGGCAGTGGCACGGCTGTCACATTAGGGCACTAAGCAGGTAGACGTGCCGGCACGCGCGTCCGTCGCCTCTGGGATATATGCCTAGCTTGTTGTCTCACGTTTCGACGTCACACTAACGTAAACTTACAAATATTTCATACACTATATAAATTCGAAATCAATCAGGATCATTTAAAACACACCGTCAAACTGTCAACAACTTTAATTAGCGCTGCATCTCGGTTGAAAAGACAATGGCGCCGCGACGGCAGAGAGGCTGAATCCGTGACCTTCCTCGGCGGCGCTGCAGCGAAATAGGTCAGCGGCTTGAATGCTATAAATAGCTCGGCGAAAGTCGGGCGCCGCGCCCCATCCCAGCGGGAGTGCGCGGCCCGCGCGGCCGCCCGACATCGATCCGTCGTAGCTAACGCTCCCCTTGCGCCCGTCGCCCGAGCCTAACAATTCGACAATAATTGATCTTTCGACGACTCGTCGAGAGCCGGCAAGTCCGCCCGGCCCGCCGACGATGTTGTCGTTGTTGCTACTGGCGATGTCAATAGCGACTGTAATGTTAGAATATCGACGAAGACAGAAATAGTATTGGGTCGTATCTCACAATATCCAGTATTAACAAGAGCCATTGTCAACCAAGCACTGGGTCCGAGTTGAAGCGTTCCTATTTCGGTTGGTAACGTGTATGTAATACATTTCTATACGAGCTCATGAACATTACCAATTAAGGGTCTATTTACTTCTAGTTGTGTTCCACTTTGTTGTCAAAATACATAGGTATTTACTGGAGAAAGATAAATTCTTATTATAGAAAGAGAAATATACCTCCATTAAGTAGAAATTTCATTTATAGATTGAAATCATATCATAAAAGGATTTCTGTAGTGTATTCATTTTGCACAAACCAATTTCATCAACCCTTAACTGTTGGCTAGAACTTAAATAAGGTTGTGCTCCGGCTGCTTGCCCGTCTAATGAAATCCTGGCACCTACAGTCGTGCGGTACGCGCTCACGTCCGTTGCAAACTAAATACTTACAATCTTCACACACACACACAAGTACACATTAGGTTAGCAACACACACTTTAAGTTAGGAAGGACGGACGGGAACTGTCTCGCCGCACGTAGTCGGGGATTTTATATACTAATGTTTGGATGTGTATTGTTAGCTTTGTGACTGCATGCAGACAGTGTACGACATAACAAGAGCTTGTGCAAAATGCTTAAAAGTAGGTATGCAATAATACTCGTCTAATTTCTTTGAATTCGTTTGTATTTCTCTTTAAACTTGCTTCAAGTAAAAACGAGTCCTATTTATATTCCGTAAAATACACGACGTCATTGGGCTCCAGTTTTTAGAGCAAGGTCGGAAATTTATTTCTGCGACTTTAACATACATGCCACGTGGTTGACGGTGGATCAAATTGAAATTGGGAACATAAACGTGGATTTACGTGAGCAGATTGAGTTACTGCTTCATTTTGTCTACTTATTAGTTTTGAAATGAAAGAAGTACAAATTGTTCAATTACTTATCGCGTTTGCTAGATAAATGCTGCCACCAGGCCGAGGATCGCAACAAAGCGGATGAATTTATGTAGGTACATATGTACATGAATGCTATTTCGACATACTGCCTCGTTTGGGTAATGAGTGTGATAGAGAATTCAGCGGAGAGTTCGGCGGGTTCATTAGGGACTTAGGACTTTTATCCATTCTGTTCGATCCTCGATATTCGTAGTAAGTATGTAACCAAATCAGATTTAATTTCCGGGAGCCATGAATTTGTATCAGTTTTAAAAGTTTAATAATTTGCAGTTAAGAGTATGTACTTTAAACAAGAGTTTTTTGTTATAAGAATTCTTTTGTGCGAGTATAAAGCATATAAAGTAGTATATAGCGGGCATAACACTCCTGAATCTGTTTTATTTTGTTCTCTAGAGTAGTAATCTTACTATTGTTAAATATATAATATAACTAACGAAAACAAGACACCTAGAATTTATGAGAATTCAAAAAGGCTAATTCTACTAATTGGGTAGTAACCGAAACTTCGATCGGATTGCAAGAATGGATGAGCGGGCATATGTAAAGGCCTTAGGAATAGTTCGGTAGAGGCGAACGCAATGTAAACAATCGGGTGCCGTCGGTGCTACTGCAAGTACCTTGTTTATATTCAAATTGTCGGACGCGGTTTGTCGTCAAATTGTGTGCACTGTCACAGCTTCCCGTGGCCATGCTGATGGCTTTAGACGCTGCTTGTGGGGTTTGAGTTACCGACATAACTTTACTAGTATCGTTTTACTATATACATATTAATTTGAAAAAATATATATATTCCATTTTCGTTATTTCGGCAATAACTCCGAAATTTAGTGACTGAATTTTTAGCCACAATTATGTAAGGGCTTCTGCTAATTTACGCAGCCGCTTTTGAGACATTTCTCTTTTCAGCCATATTTTATACGGCATAAACACGGAAATCTCGACACTAAAATAATAATGCTGTACTAAATAAACACGGCTTATTTCCCTCGTTTCCCAAAAAGTGTGTTCTAACGTGACTAATGTTGCGTGTAGCGGGCGCACGTCGCTTATTTCCGCTTTCCCGCTCGGTGCCGCCGCCGCCGACGCCGACCGCACTCCGCCTCGCTCGCCGCGCCTGTTTGGGAAAGATTAAATTACTCCAAATGTCGGCACCCTAATAACACCGAGTACACTGCACAGCAAAGGGTAGCCGTTGACTTCTCTGCTTTTTTGTGCTCAAATGTACATTGTTGACGGTACTCACCGAACAACCATCCCTTTATTTCCTTTCGAATAACAGCCCCTCGTAATTTTTCCCATGAAAGTATTAAAAATAATATATCAACAACGTTTAAATTTTAATACGGTGATTCCGCGTAAGGTGCGGTCAGGTTAACTTATGATATCCAGCAATGTTGCCGGCTTATATAAAAAATGGAAGTAATAAATATTTAAGAAGAAGAGCTCGTGGCGTAGTTTCATCGTGCGCTTGAATTTCATAATACTTGTACAGAGTAAAACCGAGTGTTCATACGCTACGAGCATCCTTTTGAAATCATCTTTTCAAAATTAAAATCCGAATTAAGCGTATCTTTATTTAGCTGGTAAGGAACGCCGTATGCCTGACCTATATAATGAAGTAGCTTAACTAGGAAATCATACATTTTCCATTAAATATTACATAAGTTGTGTTTTATTAAATGCCTGTGGCGTTTAACATGTTCCAAGGTCGAATCGTGAGAAATCATATTCTACCGACATACAACCATGTATATAATATGTCAAGTAAGTATTGTATAATTAAAAGGTTATATATAGGATCTTAATGAATAGATAAACCCACGTATTTGATATTCAAAGTAAGCAAAAATACAAGAAATAGGACTGTAGCATTAAAAATTGTCTAATTTTGATTGTGCTGGCTTAAACCTAACAAAGTTAAACGTAAACTTGTAAGGTAAACTGGCCTTAACGTAACGTTACAAGTAACAAAGTTATTTCGTTAGTAAATTAGGTTATATTGATGAAATTATCACAAGAAGAGATCATATTGTTAAAAACATTACGCGAACGCTTATTTTAAAAATTATGATATTTTTATGAAGCTGCTTCACAACTGTGATAACAAGCTGTAACATAATAAACGCAAGACCTGAAAGTAGTTTGTTGTTTTGTAGTAGGTAACTGAAATAATAAAAAAAAATACTTTGGAATTGCAACAATTTCCAAAGTATTTTTTTTTAAATTTGTAAAGTGAAGGTTCTCGTTTAGCGCGCTATGATAAACTAAATTTATTCTTGATTCAAAAGAATACGGAATTTCAAATGCATTTCTAAAACGAATTTATTAATATGCAGACATGCACGTACAAGATTCATTGTTAATTGGGGTATAAAAGTACTTGAATAGGAGTAAAACATTATATTTGGTAAACTAGATTTCGTATTGAATTTGTGAAGCAATTATCTAACCGGGGTGTCTGAGGTCTTGCGTTATTTACAATACACCTTTTATGTACGAGTCTATAAAATAGGCTTACTTTACAAATTAAATGTTTAAGAACCAGTAATTTCAATTTAAGTAGCTAACAATAGAACATGTTATTTTCTCTTCTTCTCTCATCTGTCTTAAGAAAATTGTCCGCATCCGCACGAGGTGGCCTGTGGCAGTTCTCGCGGAATGTCGTCTAATAAATTACGATATAAGAGTCATGCCAAAAGTTATAAGATGTTCTTTGCGAATACCATTCGCCGGGGTTACTGACAATAAAATAATTCCGAGATAAAATCTACTACAAAAGTTAGTTTACGACGGTGACTTGCAACGAAACTGTTGCATATTTGCCTTTTAGTTTTGTGTCTAAGTGGCATGGTTGAGGAATATGGTTCAAACGAAACTAGTTAAACTGCTGTAACTTTCCTGCGGGATTGTTAAACCCCATTTAGTTCAAGTAATCTTTTTATTGCGAAAGGCAACTAAGGACTAAAATCCTATAGAGGAATAAACTGTCGGAATAAATAGAGTCCTAAAGCCTTAGCACGAAAATATTCATATTAGCGTGACGCTAGCAAGTAAGCGTGGGGTAACGTTCAATATTTAACTCAAAGATGGATTTGCTTTCTGTCAGTAGTATTTTAACAAATTTTCCATATGAAATATGTCTAAATGCTACTGGTAGTAGGCAAATTTATCCTTGAGTTAAATAATGAAACCGTCCAAAAGTAAATTTGTAGTGTGGCGATAACGTCAATTTTTTTCTACTTTGCCCTCTGAACATATCAGATAATCGTTTCATAGTCGTATGCACATAATCCCGATATTTCTTATGAAGCTCTGATATTACAACGTGCGAATTTAGGCCTAGAGGCTATTGAATTCGCTCTATATATTCAGACCACGCGAACAAAGGATAACGAATGAACAGACGACGAAAACAAGATATTTCGCTTTTGTTCCGTCATATTGCTAACGAATATATTCTCATAATAAATAAATAAAAAATTTAAAATATCTCTACTTCAGACTTATGAAGTCCATACGTGTTGAGTTCGTAATAGCTTTGCTTGTACGCTAAGTAAGTACTGTTAGCACTGTATTGAGCAATTTCCTATTACTACTTTAAAGCAGAACGGACAAGTTTTGGGTGCACGATAAGTTCTCCTGTACCCTTCGGGGAAGACAGGCGTGGCGTTAGATGATTATTTACGTGGACCCATAACTACCTTCTTAATGGGATAGCCCTGTTTTTCATCAATCATTTTCAATATGCTGCTTCGAGTGCCACGTAAGCGCTGCAGTAAGGAAACCGCTTTTTTACGTATTATGGCGTGAAAGCCATCCGTGCGAGCTTCGGCAAACATGCTCGACGCACTTATAATAAAATGAAAACTTTACACTTTTAGCGTTTTAGATAAATTTAAGCTATATCATTATATAAAACAAGCGATTGTGATATGTTTGTCACATATAGAGAAGATAATAATTATTTGATACGGAATTTGTACTACACGTGTACGACTCGCCTGCGAACGCGCGTGTTGGGTTGTTCCGGTCGGATCTCTCAGTTTTATTTTATATTATTTTCAAAAATGCGAAATATATTGCAGAATTAAATAATAATAATACATGCTTTAACGGTGAAGGAAAACATCTTGATAAAACCTGCATGCCTAAGAGTTTCTCCAAGGTTTCTCACTCTCTGTGAAGTTTGCCAACTCGCACTGGGCCAGCGTGGTGGACTATGGCCTAAACCCTCTCAGTTTGAGAGCAGGCCCCTGCCCAATAGTGGGACAGTTTCTTAACAGAGCTATTATTATTATTATAAATAGCAACGGATCTATTTCAGGGTCGGACCGGAATAACTTCGTGTTCACGTTTGCACTATTCACTCATACTTAAAGCTTGAAATCATCAGTGAGGATCTCATTTCATAAACTCATAATCATAATTAACGGTTATTTAACACAGTTATATAATAACATATAATATATTATAAAATATATAAACATTGTACTGTATTACAAATTTATTTTTTCAAGTATTGTTGTTTAACCAATGGTGAGCCATAAATAAATAAACATCCTGCAAACTCGGTATAAATTTAGTTTCGGCAGTTTGTGGAAGGTTCAGTCCGCAAAGTGAATGGGTTGCTGAGCGTTCGGAATGCTTTGTGCAAATCGACTAGTGCAGTACTTAGCTTTGAGAACAAATATTTTACATTACTAAATGGAACACGAAACCGCACGCTCTGTATCAGTGTAAATTAATTTTCATTGAAACTCTACGTAGCGTATAGAATTTAATTTGAGTTATCTGAACTGACTGCTTTTTGGACCTATAATTATGTAGCATAAGCAGTGAAAGCCTAGTGGTTAGACCGTTGGACTGCAAAGTCAGAGGTCTCGGGTTCAAACCCAGGCACGCACCTCTGTCTTTTTGAAAACATGTGCGTATTAAAAATTAATTATCACTTGCTTTAACGGTGAAAGAAAACATCGTGAGGAAACCTGCATAGTTTAGTTTCTCGAGGGTGTGTGAAGTTCGCCAACCCGCACTGGGCCAGCATGGTGGAGTATGGCCTAAGTCCTCTCAGTTTGAGAGGAGGCCTGTGGGACAGTTTCTTAACAGGGCCAATATTATAATTATGTTGCATGGATGCGTCATAATTAATTGCTTACGATCTCGTTTGATTTAAAAAATATATAGTTTTCAAGAACATAATATTATTATTATATAAATTCTATTTTTATAAATAAGATTGGTATCGGTTTTGCAACACAATCACAAGTATAAAGCAACAAGGATATTTTGACCCGTGGATGAAATTGCCAGAGTGTTGGTGTGAAATTAGGGTTATCATTTGGTAAAATTTTCCTACTTCCAGGGAAATATTTCAACAGATGGGTCCGCACGATTCCTAATTAAAAAAAAACTTGGGTAAATTTTGTAGCTAACGGCAACTCTGCGACTGTCATGAAGAAACATTCCATTTGATGACAGGGTTAGTTCCGATTTTGGCCGCAGGCCACAAGATCCTTATATGACTGTAGACGCTGTTACAACTGACTTTCTGTTTTGTACATATAGAATCATAGTTTCTGATTTAGAGCAACGCCTATCGAATAAGGCTTGCCGTATAATATTTTCTTGATAAAGGAGATCTTTAGTAATAGTGCCGTGACTACAAAACTGCACGATATCTGTCAATAAATTTAGTTTCATGACGGCTTTTCACAGCTAAAAAAGAAAGAAGATCCAATTAAAATCTTATTAAAGTGGGTATATCTTAGATGTGCAATATTTGTACGTTTTAAGCACTGCATAATATGTACCTAATTGTTACTTATTTAAATGTTTGGAACTAAGTCTTACATGGAAGTTGAGCTAAACAGTTTTGAACTTGAGATTGCTCTTATTACCCTCTAACTTCAAGTTAGCACATACATCTTAGGCGCTTAACTTAGCTAAAGTAACCCTATTTTCGGCTATAGGTCGAACTCGTTATGATTAGAAAAATACTACACATTCGTTTTGTTGGATAAAAATTTGCTTCCTAAAGGATTATTTACTTTGACAGATTTTCTTATGTTATATTATTTGTTGCAGCAAAACTAGACGGCGTAAAAACATACATGCGCATGCGGCGGGTACCAACACACTTGCAAGTGAAGGTGATCAAGTGGTTCGACTACTTGTGGCTTACCCAGAAGTGTTCCGACGAAGAAAAGGCGGTTTCTTGCTTGCCTGATAAGCTCAAAGCGGAGATAGCCATCAACGTACACCTTGACACTTTGAAAAGGTATCGCTTTTAATGTTTATTTGACAATTATTTTACAGACAACATGGATTTCATTGGAAATATGGCGCAAAATTATCGAAAAGATTATTCCAAAGTCTTAAAAAAGTTTTTTATTACGGGTATACTTACTTATGCAACGGTGAACATGCTATATTAGAAACATTGTATTAAAAAATGGCGTTTGATACAGGCTTAATAAACCTGCAGAAGAATCTCAATTCTATATTGTCAATGTAAGGTTTTTTCAGTTGCAAATATCTGGAACATTACTATACAGCAACCTATTAGTATTCCTTGGATGTTCTCAAAGCAAAAATGTTTTCATAAACAGAACAAAACGCAAAGACACGTAGAGAATATTCGGGCCCAGGTGTTGTAGCTAATAATATAATAACCATAATCCAACCCACTTCTACAGTAAGCCAAGATAGCAAAAAGCTAACTTTATTAGCTGTGATTTGAATTGAATAGTCACTGTGATTAAGACAATTCGGGGACTCCAGATAGGTATTACAAATAGTTCAGTTGATTTTGCCAGTGGCTATGACAAAGGATTGTCGAAACTCAACTCGAAGGATAATGAAGTTGTCACTAGATCGAGCGAATTAGTTAAGGCGCCCAAACGTCTTAGCCTTTCATTTAATTGCATTTAGTTTGAGTTACGGTAGGCCCAATCAAATTTTCTTTGACACGAAAATGGTTGTTGTTCCATTATTAGAGAAATAAATTTCTAAAAAATATTGTCAATTAAGTTTAATTGTATTGTATGTAATCTATTTAGCGAATCGAACTCAAAAATTTAATTCAATTTTGTTAATGTATTTTTGAAAGTTTTATATGTTAAGATATTTTCACATAAAAGATTTATCACATTGTCACTCGCAACTTATGGACGTGAAGTAAATCACATAAGTCAATAATCGCATTAAGAAACTTATTTCTATTATGCTCGTTATACGTTCCTCACATTAACGCAGCGTGGCAGTTCGAGCTTAATAGCCTGTGTTGTATAATTAAAAAGAGAAACATTCGCTTTTTACGTCCATGAATTATGCATAAGTGTTCGTTTATACGATCCGTAAATTTTTGTCGCCAAATGGCTCTTCCAAGTTGTTATTTTAAGCTGAATCTTGTATGTGGGCAGTTTTGAGTGCCTTTTACAAGTAATATTTACTATCTATCTATCTATCTATAACCTCACGCCAGATCCCTTGCGGGGTAGGCAGAGAGTACAGAGTTCCAACAGGTTCTTTCCTTACATACCTCTCTGGCTTCCTCGACTCTCATAGTTCGTCTCATACACGCTCGCCGGTTACGGAGACTCTTGACTTTTCCATCAGATAAGACTCGGTTTATTTGGTCGTGGTAAGATAGTCTAGGTCTTCCCCGGTACCTGCATCCTTCCACTTTCAAGTAATATTTACTATTCTATTATATTTACTATTTTAGTAGATGTGTTGCGTAGTGATAATATATTATAGAAAAATGGTTACATTATCTGTAAAGTTTCAAAAATTAATTTAAAGCGAAAACTAGTAAGAAGAGTTTACATCTACTTAGAGAGCAGAATGTAGATTTATGTGTTTTTATTTCTTACCGCATTATTATCAGAGGGCTTAGCACGAAAACTTTGACGTTAACATGACGCCAGCGAGTAATTGTGCTGTCAAGTTCATATTTATTTAGTAAATTTGTAGTATGACAATGATACATGGCATATCAACTCGCAAGCGTCACGATTACGTCAATCTTTTCATGCTAAGCTCTCAGTTATATGAGGGGGCTAGCTAGTTCAATTTTAAAATTCTGGATGAAAAGTTACTCAATTTGTCTCACTGACTATGTTTTTCCTGTTTTATTAATAGGAAAATTGAAGGAAAATATTCGTAAAATATGATTAAATATACTAGGGATACATCTTTAGCATATTGTTTTTGCTAAACATTAGCCATTCTTAATAATTTCCTCTCTTTCAGGGTGGAAATCTTCCAAAACACGGAGGCAGGGTTTTTATGTGAATTGGTATTGAGGCTCCGACCGGTTCTATTCTCGCCAGGCGATTACATTTGCAGAAAAGGTGCTGTTATTATTCTAATTCTCTTTTTTAATCTTGCATGATATTAGGTGCACAATTTATATTGTTTATTAAAGTTCGATATCTGTAAATAGGGCTCAAATTGTAAACATTTTCCACAGGTGAAGTCGGAAAAGAAATGTATATAGTGAACCGAGGCAAGCTGCAGGTGGTGGGCGACAACGGGAAGACGGTGCTGGCGACGCTCAAGGCGGGTTCTTATTTTGGCGAAATTTCCATTCTGAACATGGGCACGGCAGGTAAACAACTTGGTAAATATCGCCACGGCCCGAGACGCCACGCCATTATTATTCTATTTTGTTATTCTTGAAAAGTTTCGAAAAGCAAACGTTTCGAGGAGACGCTGCAATCAGGCCGAGGGAGCGGCCGCGACGCTACCAACAGGTTATGGGACATCATTCCGACTGCGCTGTTACCGCTGTCCTGCGCCGTGTTGTCGTGGCTCGGGACACTATACTCTAGATAAAAAAAACAACTCATTGACAACACGGCTACCGATCAGCGCTAACCAGCCAGAGTCCGAATAAATTTTAGGGAATGCTTTTAAAATATAATTGATTTTTTTTAACGCATTTAGATGATTATTTTGAATAATTTCAAATTCTCTTTAAATAAATTTCCTTTTCATATACTTCAAAAGAAGAAATATTGTTGTGCGGTAAGCTTAAATTTACTTTAATTTGGAGTTACCTACTTCAGTGGCTTCAGTTCTTAGCTCCTCCTAAAGGTTCAGTAGCGTTTTGTGATATGTTGTTTATTTGCCTTTAGATAAATCTCCTTGGTTGTATTGAAGGCAGTGTCCCCGATCGCTTTGCATCCTCCCCGATTACCTCATATCTATATTTGGCGTGACCTCTTGGTGCATGAACCCCGTTATTATAAGTGTCCTGCGTACCTGAGATCTTAAATCGTACTCTCGGCTCTGAAAATTCTTTTTGTTTATAATCTAACTTCGATATCCTGTGCAAACTCAATCTAAACTCGTAGAACTGCTTAGATCTTTTGAGGATTTGGTATACCTCATGATTTTATTAATCTAGTGTTCTTACCGATTTTTCTTAAAGCTTTGTCTTGGTAATGGAGCACAACAAGAACCCTATAGAGATGGCTTCTTATAATTGTTTTACGGTCGGCTATGTTTTGAGGCTGAACGCGTTGTGGCTCCGGATCCGTTACCTACCCTGCGTGTTGTATGAATCTCAAGGTAGTTTTAATCTTTTTCTAAATAAGCTTTTATCTTTAGCTCTTGAAATGTTATTGATTCTGTTATGTTTATCCTGCCTCCGGTGTTGGGTCCTGGTATTTTTCTTATGACCTGTTCTGTGTGTGGTGTGATGTGAGGGGTTTGGGTGGGTGCGACGGTCAGAACAGCTCATAAGCGGTGGGCCTGGCACCGGTTGGCATGGAGTGTGTGGATGGCACGTCGACAGGCAACCGCCGGACAGCGTCGGTGCGATCCGTGGGCTACTCGGACCTCTTCGTGCTCAACAAGAAGGACATGTGGGACGTGCTGAAAGAGTACCCCGCCGCCAGGGTCCGCCTCGAAGCGATAGCTGTCAAGAGACTTGAGAAGTATAAGAAAGCGCCGCTTGAGAAAGGTAGGTACCGTATCAGTTAATCTATTTATCCCTCTATATCATCACGCCATTAACTTTGCGAAGTGGTAGTGGTCCGCTGCCACGTAGTTGTCATAGTAGTAAGAGAGTTCCAAGAGGTCATCATTTAAATCACTTTGTAAATATGTTGGCTTTTATTAAAATAAAATTCGCCAGGGTCTGTGTCTATAGTGTTACTTAAAGAAATGAAAAATAATTTTTTTTTTTAGATGAAGCGTCTTAGAAAAGTCGCTGAACGGTGACGCAAGCGAGTTGATGATATGCTATCCTTGTCTTACTACGCTTTTTAAATAAATATAAATATGACAGCACGCTTCCTCGCTAGTATCACGCTATCGTCAATCTTTTCGTGCTAAGCCCTCATACCTACTATACCTACTATTACACGATAATTTTACGAAGTTATCGTAACATGCCACGTTACGTATTTAATTGATCAAAGCGAATAAGGGCTCTCGTTGTATTGTCCTATTGCGTTTAATGTGTGTTAACGACAGTGGCGATGGGGCGGTGCCAGTCCACGCCGGGGCTGGTGGAGACCAGCGGGCGCGTGCCCATCGAGGAGATGCAGCTGCCTCCCGCGCCCATGCCGCTGCCCCTGCACTCCTCACACCCGCCTTCCTATCGGGACCAGCTTTATAGGTGATGATAACCTTGATCCTCGGAAATGCTTCGAAATTTGTTTGAAATACAATGAATGAATGTGTAAATGGGTGTGTAAATGAACGATCGAATGAATGATTTATTTTTCAGCGAAGCAGTCTTTTCTCCTAATAATAGAAAGTCGAAAGTTTGTGAGAATGGATGTATGGATGCTTGTTACTCTCTCGTGCAAAAACTTATCAACGAATTTTAATAAATCTTTACTGTAATATAGCTTTTACATCAGAATAATACAGGCTATAATTAATAAAAATACATACACAGATGTAGTTGTTTGTGGCCGCTAATACCTAATAAAATATCTAGTTTTATATGAAACTGTTATAATTATAAACGAACTTATAATTATGTGCCTACTACCTACTCCTAACTAGTTCTGTTACATTTTATACGTAACAATCGCACCTCATGAATACAAATTGTACATAGTATTCATTAAAATATTGAGGAACGTGTTACTAATTTGCTACGAAAATAAATTATTATTAGATATATCGCACAATAAACTGAATATAAAGCATAAGATCGACTACTGAAATCGTAGTTTCGTTTCCCAACTTCCATCTGATCCGATTCAAATGTAAAATTACTACTGGCGCACGCAGAGCTATGGATATTCCGGTTAGAATTGCAGGTAAACCAAGCCAGGTTAACCGCAGACGTCCGTTATCCGATCTCGTACCGCCGGCCATACAAGATTGAACTGATTGTTAACGTTTAACGGGGAACCTAATATTCTATCTATGTTATGTGCTTTCTATTCGGTCGGTCAATAAATTACATGTCCCGTGTTATTGTAACGTCTTTAATGTTCGCTTTTAATGCCGTTGCTCACTATGACGACCGAACACCAACTTGATAAAATTTTTAAATTAAAAATTTCGTTATTTAGGCGTGGTTTTTTATTGCCTATTATGTATCCCACCGCTGGGCAATGACCTCCCCTTATAGTCTCCACAAAAATCGATGTTGGGCCAGTGTTATCCATGGCTTTCCAGTTAGCGTCCAAGTCATCACACCATCTTAATCTTGATCGATCACAGGGTCTGTGACCGTTTTAAGGGGTCCATGCCGTGACTATTTCTGCATACCTTTGCGGGTTCATACACAAAACAACCACGCATTTCAATTTAAGTTATAAAAAATTTACTGATTATCACGTGGCATAAAACATATATTACTCTGTACTCTCTGCCTACCCCGCAAGGGATCTGGCGTGAGGTTATAGATAGATAGATAGATAAAACATATATGCATATTGAATTTCAAAATGCACTTTTAACTGTTAGCGAGCAATATTTTTAACTTTATGAATATCCCTAATAAGAACTATATTGGCTAGTAATCATCTAGTAGAAAATTATATTTTTGTACATAATTTGTATGAAATACGTATAAAATATTAACAAATTAGCAGGATTTGCTCATTCAAGAATATCCCAGTCAGTATTTTTGACTAACTACAGCGATAGCGATTTTTAATGAAAGAATCCATGTCTCACCTAATAGAAAGTGACAATCATGTAGCTCGCTTACTTAGTAATAACCGATACACTCTGTATCAAATATGATGGGGAGACGACAGTTAAATCGAGTCCTGAATCAGTATGTTCGGGCTAGACCCACCTCCTCGTGAGGCAACTCCGAGCAATATACCTTTGATGACCAGTCACGACCGAAACCTACTACAGGTGAAGGTGGCGTTCGTATAGCACTACCTATGGACGACGTGTAGGGAATCTAAACTAAATCTTACGGACACGAGCAGCTCCGGCCCCCCCAAATAAAACCTACGTGCTACCATAACTTTGTTATCTTACTACTCCAATAAGTGTTCATATATTGCAGTTCGTCAGTAAGTCCCCTTCGTGTAGCATCGCCGGTCGCCTCGTGCGCCTCGAGCGCGCGAAGCAGCGCGGCAGGCGGCGGCAGCGTAGCGGCCGCTCCACGTGTCTTGCTCGACTCGCACGAGGTGCTCGAGTGCGAGATCAAGAGGCTGAGGGAAAGACTGTACACAGTCGAGACGGAAAACGCCGCAATGTCCGCAAAACTGAGCCAGCAGCAATGGGAGGTTGACCAGAGGTAAGTCAAAGTGGCTTGCAAATCTAGTCTCTGTAACTCGCACGAGGTGCTTAAGAGCGAGATCAAGAGGCTGAGGGAACGACTGTACACAGTCGATACGGAAAACCTCGCCATATCCGCAAAACTGAGTTAGCAGCAATGGGAGGTTGACCAGAGGTGAGTCAAAGTGGCTTGCAAATCTAGTCTCTGTAACTCGCACGAGGTGCTTGAGAGCGAGATCAAGAGGCTGAGGGAACGACTGTACGCAGTCGATACGGAAAACGCCGCCATGTCCGCAAAACTGAGCCAGCAGCAATGGGAGGTTGACTTCACAGAAAGAGTCTCTGTGATTCGCACGAGGCACTTTCGAGTGTGAGATTAAGCGGTTGCAAAAATGATTTTATGCAGTTGGGATGAGAAGTCAATCATTGATGTCGAATAATTAATTAAAATGAATTGACGTGATTTTCCTACCCTACCCTAAATCATCATCCTCATCAACATCACCAGCCGAAAGAGACCTACTGCAGTACAAAGTCCCCCTGAAGATCGCCGCGACGACCGCTTATCCTATAATAATCATAATCATTAAAACCATCAGCACCAGCTTCGTATAACCAACTGCAGAGTAGAAGCCTCCTCCTCCTTTGGTACCATTTTTCGGGGCCCTGTGCCAATCTACTCGAAGTTCTTTCCTCGACTCTCGACATGTAATTTATCCACCCAGCCTGTCTACCCACTCGTTTCCCAGTTCCGGGTCACCATTCCGTCAATGCGTTAGATAGTATTGTAAAAATAGACGTGTCTAAAATAATGCATATGCATGCAGGCTGCAAGAGATCGAAATGCAGATCTGCGGCGGTAGCTCCCTCAGCTCGCAGGAGGACAACGAGCGTAACCGGGAGAGCATCATTTAACGGCGCGCCTTGCCCGAGCCCGCGCGGCTGATGCCCCTGCCCGCGCTGCGCCTCTCCGCGGTGTACTAACTACTACCCCCCACGCACAGTTGACATACGTCAACAGTTGAACATCTAAGTACTAGCGATCCGAATAGAATCACGCACACACGCGCGCTCCACGCGGCTTCTCGCCAGCTCTCAGATGATCATCATTATCATATCAGCCTATATTTGTCCATTGCTGAACATAGGCCTCGACAATCGGTCTCCAGCGCAACCAGCCGATGCCACCTGCATCCAACGACTTCCTGCGATCCTCACAAGATCGTTGGTCCATCTGGTAGGTGGCCGTTCCACGCTGCGCTTGCCAATACGTGGTCTTCACTCAATCGTTCTGCCCCAATGCCCGTCCGATCTTTGCGCTATGTGGCCCGCCCATTGCTACATCAGCTTACTAATCCTATGGGCTATGTCGGTGACCCTGGTTCTTGTACGAATCTCCTCATTTCTGATTCGATCACGTATAGAAACGCCGAGGATAGCTCTTTCAATAGCTCGCTGAGCAACTCTGAGCTTTTTTATGAGGATACTACCATCTGAATATTTCCGAGAAGCCGCGTAGAGTGCGCGTCTGTAATTCTTTTTCTTTTGCGTGATTATTTTTCAGGTCACTATTACTTAGATGCTCAACTGTTCAGTTTACATGTTAACTGTGCCCCAGTGCTACGCCCCCCACCCCGCCTCGTACTCTCGTGACTTCAGTGAACTTGGAACGTACGAAAACTTAGTGTTTTTATGAGTAAAATATTATTATTAAAAATACGAATTAACTTTATCAGATTTATATATACGTAGTATATACGACTCGCTAATATTTGACGAGTGTCGTGGAGTGAGATTTTGCCGAGACAATATTATCTTTAATATCGTTTAGGTACATCGAGGTGTTTAGTGTGCGTGATGTGTGTGCAGGGCGGAATGCGCCCGCGCTCTTTATACCCGTCTCAATTTTCTTTTACTTTCCGCCCTATAGGGATACTTTTTATTGAAAGATTTGGTTGAGAACGCACTACGATTTTATTTCCCATAAATTGTCTTATAGGTGTTAAAATATTTTAACACTCAATATTTATCAGAACAAATGTAAGTATATAATATAACAAGTCTCTTTTTGTACAAAGAGAGTCTGAAGATTTTACTAGACCTCGTCAACAGTACCGTAGTGCGTTTTATATTATTTTAATAATAGATATATTTCACATTGTGTAAAGTTTAATTTGTATGTAAATGCAGAGTCGAAGAGTCAACTGTCTAAGTTTCAGTATTTATTAATATTAAAAGGTATTCTTTCTGTCTGCTGATGTTATCCACTAATGGCGAAATGTTTCACTCTAAAGTTTGAAAGTTTGTGTACAAATCGTGTATCGTATAATCAGTAACTGAGAGCCAATTAAAGGCCAAAGTGAATGTGTACGGATAAGATTTTTGTGTTAACTCATAAATAGAGAAAAACGAATGGATGTTTTTTTATCCATTAAATTTGAGCTTTAATTATTATAAAAATCCCGGAAGACTTATAACATTATTGTAACCCATTTTAAATAGTTGTGTTTTATTCGAACTCACTTCTGTTGTCTAGGGAATAGAAAATCATTCGTCACCCAATTCGGTATAGTCTACGTATATTCGCAGAATAATATATTACAATAATTCTGATACAATTTTGTCAGTTTTAAGTAAATAAATTGACCATAGTATGTTGTAATTTGTTATATAAATAATGGATTTATTACCTACATATTAAGAGTAGCTTAAAACTGGTAAATAAAACAGTTTTGGTAAATTAAAGATCACTACTGCCAAATAAGGTTTAAGTAGATAACATTTTAATGTAAAGTATATTAACAATCGACTTAAATGTTTTGTAATTTATCCTTTCTGATCTTCGTAATGTTGGGTTCCGTTATCGTAATATAATCATGTTGTGTCTACATAAATTGATTCTCCACAACTTCATCTTTTCTCAGTCGAAAGTTGTTTTAGTTTAATACTAACTAATAATAAGGTAAATTGATACTGTACCAAAACGTGAACAAACTAATGTCTTTACTCAGCTATAAGTGAATTGTAAATACTTATTCTAATATCTATGATACGTGTTTATACGCTGTTTTCATTGATAACCATTTGTTTTCAGAGCCAAAGTTAGCCGATGTGTATTGTCGAAGGTTAGGAGCGCAGTTTGATGTAAGGTTTACCGTTTGTTTCTGCAGTGACCCGTCGCACCACAGCGAGAGCGATCTACGTGACAGAGGGCTTAGCACGAAAACTTGGACGTTAGCGCGACGCTAGCGAGTAATCGTGCTATCACGTTCATTTTTATTTAGTAAAGGACATTGTTCTGCGCCCATACATGATTTGCCCCAGAACTAACAGCAATGAAAAAATACTTGATTTCAAATCACCTATAAATTCTCTCAAGGCATTTATTATTAAAAAAGCGCGGGAATCGCAATATTGCACAAAAAGTATTATATTTTGAGGTTATAATGCAGTAGCCATTAAGACATATGAGGTTATATTGTGTGTTGACATTCAGTAAAGATGTCGGCGACTTCGATATAAGTACTAACAATACTTTGAAATATTCGTTTTAGATTGCAAATTGTCCGTGACATTTACCATTATTTTAATAAAATGGATAAATAATGATGATATGGGTTAAATGTTTGTTGATTCTGGGGCAATGTCCTTTGTAGTGTGACTAGGACGGCGTCTACTCGTTTCGTGCTAAGCTCTCAGACCGATCGCGTAGTCCGCGTAGCCGGGTTCATTTCACTACAGCTATTAGTTATTTCAATACGTTCACTTTGTTTCCTAAGCGCCCGAAGATATAATAGATAGGCGATAAAATTTTTAATTGTAAATAAAATATTTATTTATTGTTATTGTAATCCATAAATTTTTCTTCTTCATATTTCTCGATTATAAAATGGTAAGAGAGATGCATTATGCGATTGAATACTTATATTTAACGAAAAACGCAAGTGCTTTTTATCATAATAACTAGTAGGTTTATGAGTACCCGGCGGAGCGCTGGCGGCGCGTCACGACCGCCCGCCGGCGATCGAACGAATTGTAATTCCTTTTGTAATAATTATTATAAGTGCTAATTCTTTACTTCACTCGAAGCAGACATTCGACGCGATGATCATATTATTTGAATGGAAGGAACGCGGTTCAGTAGTTTTGCAGTAACCAGGCTTGTGCATCTTGAATTGGAAATTCAATTATGTATCGCACACGATTCATTTTATTGTTAATAAAAAGATTATGATAATACGAATATTGCGTTTTATTTGTGTGAATCTAGCGTAAAATTTTGAATACGAAGTAAGGAATCTTTAACAAGTCCGTGCCAACAACGTGTCCGTGCTTTCTTTCATAATTATAGGAAATATACTAGTTTGGCTTGCCACCAACTGGAAGAACAATAAAATAAAATAATTTTATTTATTTGCATCTCGCCCTTTTATCTCAACTTACAAAAAAATTGTCTAGTGGCCCATGGTGCGATTGACGACCGATACTACTCCACTAGACGATAGTACTCTAGGTTCGAATCCCAGGTGGAAAAAGTTCAATTGCGGTTTTTTTTTATGAAAAAATCTTACTAACATTCTGAAAAAAGAATTTTACTCGATATTAATAAGATTACGTCTGTTACATTGGGACCTTACATCGTCGATAAAATGTGGTCAAAGGTGTCAGCGGTGTACTGCTGTGTACATAGTACCATCAACACTACAAAGTTTATTTCTGTCGACCCTGCTCGAGGAATGAAACGTAGTGATTATGTACTTTTTGGGGGAATGCGTGATGGTGCTTCTTTATTTCAATGAGGGCGGCGTTTCTTACAGCCGTAATGTTTCATCTATAAAAAGTTAATAATA
This sequence comes from Phalera bucephala, assembly GCA_905147815.2. Classification (NCBI taxonomy): domain Eukaryota; kingdom Metazoa; phylum Arthropoda; class Insecta; order Lepidoptera; family Notodontidae; genus Phalera; species Phalera bucephala. Next base: position 20,088,512 of record LR990617.1, on the reverse strand, counting down.
CATGTAGAGGTCCTCGCATAGCAGAATACGGGTCCGAGATAGTTCTAAGCTCCATAGCAATTTAGGCGCTTTCAACAATGTAAATTTCGTCTATTTCGTCAGTACATCTCTATCTATCTATAACATCACGCCAGATCCCTTGCGGGGTAGGCAGAAAGTACAGAGTACATACTATACGGATATGTGCCCCAACATAATATCAGAAGAGGTGGTTATCGTCAGGTCTAGGTTTACTTTCACACTTGAATGTCGTTGCACAATCTTACATCTCATAGAAACTATGTAGATAGTTACTTACGTATCTTAAATCAAATTATCGCACTGTATTAAATAGCACCTAACTCCAGATAATTGCATCAGGTTTCGCAAATTCAATTTATTTTCATGTATTTCGATAATGGATTATTCACACAAGTATTAAGTACTAGAATTTCTTGTCCATTTGATGTTACTAACAATACAAGTTATTGCGTAGTTCAAAAATATTGATACCATTTTATACTTACTTATTCCTTTTCCATCTGAAAATTGCAGCATCCATCACAGTATGATATATTGTTTCCAGCTATTAAATATTACCGCTCTTTACCCGAGCTTTCCCTCTGAAGATAAAAGATCTTAATATATACACACGTCTATATATAGGCAGCTATGCAATAGAAAGAAACACTCGAGAGAGGCTGCCTACTCCGTGAGGTTACCGGGATTCCCACTTCCCTTTAATATTTTATTTCACTCTAACGCGCAATCCTCTGCGTTACCGCCCACAGCCCGCTGCTCGCCTTTTTTATTTCACCTGTACTTATTATAAACGCGAAAAGTTTTTATGTGCCTGCTTTATTAGCTGTCAACATTTTTAATTCTGTTTTATTTTTAGTTAGGAAGAATAAGAAAATGGCGGACAGCCTGCTTGGGAGAGAAAAAGTTGATTTAATATTCTTATTCGCTCGTAGATCTTAGTTATCACCAAGCTTAAGCAGCGTTCAACTCGGTCGGCCTAATATTGGTGAGATTTTCTTTTTTTTTAAACGTAGCCTACTAACAGTTTATTCCTGTGTCGTGGGTGTGTTTACAAACATGAAAATTTACATACACTAATACCCAGACCGAAACAAATAATTGTGAGTCACACAAAGATTTGTCCCGTACGGGAATCGAACCCGCGACTATCTGACACAGTGGGCTTAAGCTCTTAACCACTGCGGCAAATCGTCCGTCAAAATATATAATTCGTCAATATTCAAGCGTCTCCATGCTTCGGAAGGCACATTAAGTCGTTGGTTCCAGCTAAGTCAAGTTGGATGCCTTACAGGCGGCTTGATAAGTTCCTACAGCAGATGGCCACAAACCTGCCTCCACCAGTCCAAACTGGGTTCGCGTAATGAAGAATCTTTCTCACCTTTATTAGTGAGAGAGGGCTTTGGCTGAGCAGTGGGGCAGTATAGGCCAATATTATTATTGTTTAATGTGGTATACGTTTTTACTCTAAAATTACTTCGTTGCGTTGACATAGGTATGCCGCGAACATACATTGCAAAATATCAGCTTCACCTATCTGTTATAGATAGATAGATAGAGATTTTCTATTTCTGAAAACTTGTAATTGGCCTTCTCTATCTATGTTTTTATATTTTTCATGTATTAGCTGTAAGTTTTCGAAATCAATAAAATAAAAAAAATAAAAATAAAATAAAACTCTTTATTGTGCACCAATAAAGTAACAAATATTGATTGGACATAAACGACATCACAAGTAACCTATACCAACCCGTCTGGCCAGCGTGGTATAGTAGGCCAAAAACCTCTTAACATGTTAAGACACCAAACGCAAAGGCCCCCAGTTCCCGGTAGTCCCACTGTCCGCTGCCACGGTAGCGGTCGCGGTAACAGCGGGGCAGGGGGTGCGAAGAATCTCCGGGCTACGACACAAGGCTACCAAAAACACCTGACCCTGGCTACGTACAATGGACTCTATGGCTGGACCAACACCTCACTGAACTCGAGGTAGAACTAGGTCGCATAAACTGGCACATATTGGGGTTATCCGAAGTCCGAAGACAGGGCGAGGACACGATAACCCTTGAGTCAGGCCACCTGTTCTACTTTCGGGAAGGTGATCGGCCCTCTCAGGGCGGTGTCGGTTTCCTGGTCAACAAAGCTCTCACTAACAACGTTGTGGAAGTCAGCAGTGTGTCGACACGGGTAGCGTACCTCATAATTAAAATTACCAACAGGTACACCCTGAAGGTGGTACAGGTATATGCGCCGACCTCGACATACTGCGACAACATAGCTGAAGCCATGTATGAAGACATAGCCAAGGCATTACATGGCACCACCAAGGCTCACTACAATTTTGTTATGGGGGACTTCAATGCCAAAGTGGGAGTACAAGAACGCGGCGAAACGATAATCGGACCCCACGGCGTGGGGCGCCGAAACCACAGGGGGCAGATGCTGGTCAACTTTCTGGAGTCGCAGGGGCTCTTCTGGATGAATTCGTTCTTTAAGAAGAAGCCTCATAGAAAGTGAACATGGCGAAGCCCCGACACTGTGACGAGGAACGAGATAGACTTCATCATGAGTGATAGGAAGTCTTTATTTAGAGACGTCTCCGTGATCAACAGGTTTAATACCGGCAGCGATCACCGACTTGTCCGAGGCGCTCTAAATATAAACTTCAAGGCCGAAAGACGTCGCATGATGAGGTCTACTCTCAGACCTACTGCGCCTCAAATAGCTTTAGGGTCCGAAACGTTCCAACTGGAGCTTCAAAATCGTTTCGACCTGCTGGAAACCGAAGGCAATGTTGACGAGAAAACCGACACAGTGGTCAAAATGCTCGAAGGTGTTTCCCGGCAAAAGCGGTAACAGAGAGTCTAAACTCTCGCTCGAGACTCTCGAACTTTTGAGGCAGAGACGGGAAATGTCATCCACGCAGGCGTCTTCGCCGGATGGGAGGAACCTCAACCGGAAGATCCGGAAGCTGGTGCGACGTGACCTCCGATGTTCCAACACCCGCACCATCGCGGCTGCGATCGAACAGAACAGAGGCACCAAAGTCTTCACTCGCCAGCTAGGTAAATCCCATCTGACGAAACTTAATACAGCGGATGGCAAAACCGTGACCTCCAAGTTCGAGAAACTCGAGGAAATTGAGAGTTTCTACAAAGACCTGTACGCATCACGGATGGCTAAACCCTCGAGACCCAGCGCTGACGACCACAGAGCCCCACTCGCACGCCACGACACGGAAGACATCCCTGATGTCAACCAGGACGAGTTTAGAGTGGCTCTCGAGCAGCCCAAAAATAACAAGTCGCCAGGCGATGACGGAATCACCACTGAGCTCCTAAAAGCAGGCGGGACTCCAATCCTGAAAAAGCTAGCGAGTCTCTTTAATTCCGTCATCCTTCAGGGCTTAACACCTCAAGCTTGAAGCGGGAGTGCGGTGGTTCTGTTCTTCAAAAAAGGTGACAAAACCTTGCTGAAGAACTAGATGGTTCGATGCTCGAAGTTGTTCGGGAGTATGTCTACCTTGGACAAGTTGTCCAATTTGGTAGAAACAACTTCGAGAAAGAAATCAACCGCAGGATCCAATTGGGTTGGGCAGCATTTGGCAAACTACGTCACGTTTTCGCTTCGCCTATACCGCAATGCCTGAAGACTAAAGTCTTTAACCAATGCGTCCTAACTGTTATGACTTACGGGGCCGAGACGTGGACACTCACAGTGGGACTAGTCCACAAATTCAAAGTCGCACAGCGGGCTATGGAGCGAGCTATGCTCGGCGTCTCTTTGAAGGATAAAATTCGTAACGAGGTAATCCGACAAAGAACCAAAGTTACCGACATAGCTCGCAGACTCAGTAAGCTAAAGTGGCAATGGGCTGGTCACATCTGCAGAAGGACTGACGGCCGATGGAGCAAGCGTGTCCTAGAGTGGAGACCCCGACTTGGTAAGCGTAAGGTAGGACGGCCCCCAGCTAGATGGACCGACGACCTCAAAAAGGTCGCTGGGACAGACTGGATGCGGAAGGCGGAGGACCGTGTGCAATGGCGCGTGTTAGGAGAGGCCTATGTCCAGCAGTGGACTACGATAGGCTGATTGATTGACAAGTAACACAAAGGGCGGCCTTATTGCTAATGAGCGATCTCTTCTAGGCAACCTTAGGATGGAGAATTTTCAAGTTATAGAAATGTAGGGGGGTGCACTAAACTAGAATGATAGTAACGAGAATTATTTTCATTACTTTAATACAATAACAACGAAAAGACGCTAAGTTAATAAATACAGAAAATAAAATCATTATAAATACAAATAATGCTAGGGTAAGTAAATACATATTTGAAAAGTCTGGCTATTATATACCCTGTTATCGTAGTGGATAGTCTGTTACGAGTCTCGATGACTGATATCGAAATAATTGAAGTCTTGTCTGCATTTCCAAATACACTGATTGATAATGCAACGGGCTTGGTTCACAAATGGAGCCGAGGATTAGTAATGGATCATTATCTTAATCATTCAATGTAATACACATCCCGCCCAATCCCTTACTAAATATAGGCACAGTAGAGAGTGCAGAGTTCTAACATGATCTTTCCGTACAGACCAAATCATTGTAGAATTAACAATTTTCGATTATTCTACACTAGTAAACCAGCTTTTAGTGGACAGTGACAGCTTTTAAAATTATTCCCGTCGTCCATCATTGGGGGACAGTATGTAGTCATTTCCAAACCACACCATCTCTTTTTAATTTGTATTGATAGTTTCAGTCTAATTATAATAAAAGTACTACTACTTTCAACCGATTAATAATTTGCGCATGAACCGATCTCGGATATGAATTCGTCGATTCCGAAAAACCTCGTCCATTTATGCAGCAATTTAAATTGCAGACTCACTGATATTTTATCAAATGCGGCGTATTTTCAAAGCGGCCGACTAAGTTTGTGCATTATGTTTGTATCTGTTTGACAGAAAAAGGAAGCGATAAGTTTATATATCTATTAAAATCGTGGTTTTTTTCTACCGTATATTTCTGCATAGCAGTCCGGATTCTGGTATTGTACCTGGTATAATGACTAGAGGCCCACCTTATATTTCAATGAGGCCTTTTAAACAAGGCTATTGCCGCCAACATTAAAAAATGATCAATATACATGTGGGTGTAAACAGTACACTTCTGCCACACCCGCTTGAAAAATATAGGCGTGATGGTGTTTTTTCCTATACCTATTATATGCAAATCATATATGCCATAAAATATAATACCTGCAATAAAATATGTAAAAATTGTTTCATTTCATGTGTATTATTCGCGTAAATCTACTCTCTAACACCAACTCAATTACAGCAACAAAACACCGAATATATTTGTGGTTTTACTTACAAAAAAATGTTTGTACAAAGATAAAAACACGTTGGAAGCGCAAGAAGGCACAAAAGTTTCATCCTATTAACCTCTTACATCGTAGACGATACACGGTATGCAACATAAACCCGTATATCGAACGTGTACTCAAGGTGTTAAAGAAACAACGGGATTGGGAGGTAATCCCGTTCAATAGGTGAGTAATTGGATCATCTGGAGCCGTGGATACGCTTCCTTGGAGGCTTCGACCCACGTCGGGCCCACACAGACTTTTTATTGTCTATCGTTTAATATTGATGGTTCCCTAAATAAGTTTTGAATTGGATTTAGTTGGGACTAGTATGCTTTCGAATAGGGCAAGTAATTGGCAAGATGGGTACAAAGCGCAATAGAAATTGCTTTTTATTTATTCAGACTATTATATATGTTTGGATAAAATTAAGCGTTGGGTATTGAGACTATTATCAGTGGTTAATTAGATTCAGATTATATTTCGTGATAGTTGAGGTACTTTTTTCTTTTTCTCTTTCGTAGGGGATAATTATCAAAAGATTCTCAGACACCAGTAGGGAAAACTGAAGTATGTGGAGGGGGGCTTCTATCACACTAAAAAACTACGACGGTGGCATCCTCCAACACGGTAAGGGGTTTCGAGATCTCCAATCGGAGAGCAACGGTAGGGTTACCGGTGCTTGTGCCTTGCTTTATTGAGCACAACTTGGGGTTTCAAAATTGCTTCTCCCCGCCATCACGGTGCTTACGAGACCGTTTCCTCCACTGTATTCTAGCGGCCCTCATCCCAAAGCATCTGAAATCCCTAGGGCTGAAACACCAGTTAGACCATGTCCTAAACCAATACGCCTGGTGTTTATTTTTATAACGCTTGAAGGTATCGTAAATAATAAACGAACGAAAAATAAGTATAGTATATATTTTCCAGAGAAAAAAAAATATTTTACGCTCGCAATAGGAAGAATTTTATATGGTGGCGAATGGAATACTAGTGTTGTTATCATTTCCCAACAAATATGTTATTTTAAATAAATGTGTAGGTAATGCTAAGTACGTGTGGTGCATGAGGAAAGGTAATGGTGACTAAACAAATTGGCATCGGCGTAACGCAACCGAATTGGTATGCCTTCCTTATCACCCTACAAACTTACCAAATTAAGATGAACATAATAGCATGCTTCTTCGGCAACGTTAAGATAACTCTTTATGAAATTGATTCTATATAATATTATAGCGTGATGCTAACGTCAATCTGTACGGGCAAAGCAATCTGAATTTAAAATCACATTTAAATTTGGTAAGTTTCTGCGAAAATGAATCTAAAATGACCTGTACAAAATTTACGCTCAAGTAACCAGGAAGCGGAATAGCTTATTTTTTTTGATGTTAGAGTGTTTTTGCGTGGAGCGGTGACTCGGTCTTTGAAGTGCGCATTTCTCTAAAGCAATTTGTACGTTTTTTGTTAGACGTTACGTACGTTAATGATTGTGTGCCTAATTGAAAGGTTGACAAAAAATGTTCGCAAAACAGGCGGCGATGCATTGGTGTTTCAATTTGTAATCGTGTTTCATGTTGTTAAGTATTTTATAAAATCTTCATACATACAATCGATCTTTAGCTGAAAGACGCCCACTGTAGAACAAGACATCCGTCAATGACCGCCAAGAGGGCCGGCTTTGTATTATACATGAAATATAAATTATTATAAGTAATGCCTTCATGCCTATATTCTCCAAGTGGGGTTGGGCGATTTTAATGGTAAAGTAATTGTACAATTCCAGACACCGGTATGATAATAGGAATTTTTCAATAGAAAAACTATACTTGGTTCTATTTAAGATTCGAACCCAGGATCTCGTGATTGCCACGCGCACTATGCATGCGTGATCCATCGGGATGGGTCAATATGTGGGAGTTTGGAACATATAAGAAACTATCACAGATAGAGATTAACTGTCAGGGACTATGGCGTCAACAGTTGACAAAACTAGTGTTTAAAGATTTACACTAACGTACCGTGCTCAAAATATTAGACCACATTTTTAAGCGACCTCATATAATTAAACAAGAGATCGTTGCAGCTAATATTCTCAAATATACGGGTGTGGTGCCAGTATCGGCGCGGCGCGGTGCAAGCGCTGCGGTTCAGATTTCAGTGCATCGGAGTGGAAGGAATGCAGACGAATGATATTCCTTGGCACACGCCTGCGGCGGATTGTGGAGGCTCCCAGTGACAATTATTCCTGAACGAAACGGGAAATTACTAATTAAATAAATCACGCGTCATACGGCATTTTGGTTATTAATTTGTCGTGGCCATATTGTTTCTGTTACTTTTATTGTTACTATTTTATTTTTAGCCTTCTAATTTCTTGTTCTTTTAATGCTATGAGCACCTCATGGGATTCCGATTTTTCAAGATTTTGCATGGAATTATTTCCATCGCATTAGGAGCCTCACGTACAAGAGAAGTGACTGGCATCTCAAGAGGTGCTTATTCGAGCAAAGCATAAGGAAGGAGTACCGACGCCATTTTTTGGAGATCCTAAATTTATCTTTCACATTATCTCAAGTTTTCCCCTAGAGGGAAGAAAATCTTTTGAAGACTTTTGAATTGTAAGAAGTAGATACAAGAAAAGAAAGAAAGTGCCTGTTGTCAGATAAGTATATTGGAAAGGCAGACAGAACTCGGCAATGAAAATGCCATATGTATAGCAGGTTCTGAACATAATATAAGATGTCGAACAACCTTCGTGGGTTTTAGATAAAGTTTCTTAATTGGTCGTTGTATCGACAACCTTTCGCAACGCTATCGAAAAAACGTGCTGACACGTTCATGGTTATTTTGTAAAGGACATTGTCGGAAATTGCCCCAGAACCAACGAAATTTTGACCCATGCCATCATTATTCATCTATTTTATTAAAATAATGGCAAATGTCCGTTTCTAACGGATAATATACAATCTAAACCGAATATTTCAAAGTATTCTTAGTACTTATAACCAAGTCACCAGACATCTTTACTGAATGTCAACACACACAATATAACCTCATATGTATTAATGGCTACTGAATTATAACCTCAAAATGGAGTACCTTTTGTGCAATATTGTGACTCTTCCGCTTGTCCGTTTAATAATAATTACCTTGAGAGAATTTATGGGTGATTTAAAATAATACAAGTATTTTTCATTGCTGTTGGTTCTGGGGCAAATCATGTATGGGCGCAGAACAATGTTCTTTGTGACTTAAAGGCTAGCATATCAACTCGATGGCGTGGCGTCAATCGGTTTATACTTAGCCTATTATTGTCTATGTAATTTTTTTTTTTCATTTATTTTTCATTCAAAAATATGTAGTGGACCGCGTCTTTCTGGATGGAAAGATCTATACTTTAGTTCGACCCGATTATCTTGTAGTTACAGATAGGTTATAAGAACGTATTTTGGTTACTTATCGGTTTAACTTACGGTTTATTTTGTAAATAATTAAATTAGAGAAGGTGCAAGAAAGGTCTTTATGGATAGTAACTGATGGAAATCGCTATACACTGCCCATCGCGTAGTGATAGTGAGTGATGATAGTTGTTAATTAAGATTATTAAGATTTATCCTTAATAATGATGCTGCTGTGGATAGTAAAAATTATTGCATCAAGGTATTATTTAGAGACCGATAGCGATGAGTGACAACGATAAGCGACAGAAATATGGGTTGCATGTTACGTGCTATATGCTACACTACTGTGGGCTAAGGACAAATCATTTGACGTTACTGTTACGTTGTCGAGAAATTGTGCTGTCACGTTCATCTTTGTTTTTTTATTTTTTATATTTGTAATGTGAAACGGATGGAATATCAACATGATAGCGTTATAGTAACGTCAATCTGTTCGTTCCAAGTCCTCTGATTCTTATACACTCTGAGCACGGCGACACTGCCCTAACGACAGCAATTGACAGTGACGTCGAACCGCTGTGACGGTTCAGTCACGATTTCAATCGCCGCACTATACCGTAGGTAACTTGCATGTTATAGAAACTTGACGGACGGGTTGGTCCAGTGGTTAAGAGCTTGAGTCGCTTCGCCCACTAGATTGAGTAGTCGTGGGTTCGATTCCCGCACGGGACAAATCTTTGTCCTACAAACATTTGTTTCGGTCCGGGTGTTTTTGTATGTAAATTTCATGAATGAAAACACACACACGACACAGAAATAATTCTTAGCCTCCCCCCCCCCCCCGGCTAAGTTTTTATTAAAAACAGAAAAAATAATCTAGGAGCTTAGCATGACAAGATTAACGTTACAGTGATGCCTAGCGCTAGCTAACATCAACTTTTCGTGTTAAGCCCTATACATTCTGTGAATGGCGACACTGTAGTCGCGAAAGCGTCGTTGACCCGCCACAGGTCAGTCGTGACACCGAATTCCGACCGATAACGTAGGAAACTTGCAGAATGTAGAAACTGCTCTTAAAATAAAATTTTGACGAGCGACTCGTTTCTGCAGCTGCGTTCTCCCGCTGCCGCCAGTCTCAGTATCATACCTTAACGAACTTGCAACGGATCCATCAATCTAGTAAATTGGTATTCGAAGTAATCCCCTTCCCATCATTGTAGATACTCCGCACGGCGACGCATATCACACGCGTGTTTCCCCAAACAATTTGCATTTGTTTTGAATAAATTTATTTAATTCCGCAATTAAATTGGCAGCGCTCCACCGGTACGTACTGTTTTCCCAGCGAGGGTGGTGTAATCACCGCGGTGGTGGTTTTATTTCACTTCCCGCCATTGAAAATCCATTAAAATTTTAATTCTCCCGGCGAAACGGAGAACGAGCGAAAATGTAGTAATAAAGCAGTAAAAAGTCTTTCCGCAAACAAAATTACTTAAAGCTACAATTGGAGGGATGAATGCTAATGCGTCTTTAAATATTGATTGTTTACTTTAGAATTATGCGCCGCTAAGATATTAAAGTATTTTGGTATCCGAATTTAGGAATATCTATCTATCTATCTATATCATCACGCCAGATCCCTTGCGGGGTAGGCAGAGAGTACAGAGTTCCAACAGGTTCTTTCATTACAAACCTCTCTGGCTTCCTTCACTCTTATATTTCGCCACTCTTGACTAACTCTTCAGATAAGACACGGCCTCTTTGGTTATGGTATGATAGGCTAGTTCTAGAATATCAATTTATTCATGCTAAGTCCTTAGTTTGGACTATCTTGCAAAAGATTTAAGACAAACTGCCACTTGTCCATAAAACAGTGTTTCTGTTCATTAATAATTTATCAGTTTATACGGTGGCTATCGATGTATCAATAGAACGCACTTAAGGCTTACATTTTACTGACAAGAGTAGTAGGTTGTACAGGACGACGTCTGCATGATTTGAATAAATAGATTAAGTTACTGTAGTACACTATGTAATTTAAGTTAGAAATAAGATAATGTCATAGAATCCTAGCGCATAAACACTAGTATACAATTAGAAGAGTGTAACCCTGAAAGGGATAGGAACAATTAGAAGACTGTAACCCTGAAAGGGATAGGAATAATTAGAACAGTGTAACCCTGGAAAGGGACAGGAATAATTGTATCGTAATTGGTCCATTTGAATAATAAACTCGATGCAAAGCCCACTAGTTGTGACACAACAAAATGATATTTAGGAGCGCGAAACATCGCGTTATGCACGTTCGAGCGACTGGGCATTGAAGAATATAGGAAGAAACTCTGCGCGAAGAGGGTCACAACTGGTGGGTGGAGCACTGTTTCAAGATTATTCGGCTTTTATTTGAATTCTCCTTCACGACGCATACTAGCCACAGCAGCAACAGGACGCACGACGTACTATTCGTCCTGTTCATTTTGGTCCTTCGGAAGCCGGATTATCGTCGTAGAAGAATTTGCGTGACATCGTTGGAATCTTCGCCCGCGCTGCACCGCCTCAGACAAAAAACAGGACACACGACGTATTATTCGTCCTGTTCATTTTGGTCCTTCGAGAGCCGGATTATCGTCGTCAAGAAAAAATAGAAGAATCAAGCTGAAAAAGAAAGAAAATAGAAGAAGGAAACATGCCAGTCACACGCTCCACCACCAGTAGACCAGCAGCATCGGCCCCAGTCGCCGAATCGTCGGGGTCGACTACAGCGACAGAGTCGACCGCCACGTCAGAGTCGACCGCCACGACAGAATCTACTGTCATGACGGAAACAACCGCCACGGCAGACACTCCCGCGACAGAGAAAACTAAAAAGCCAGTGTCCAAGAGGACTGGAACAAAGAAGACGCTCTCAACGAAGACGCGAAGATTGAAGCTCGCCCGCGCCAAGGAGGAGCTACTAGAATTGCAAGTCCAATTAGCAGCTGCGAAAATATCACGAATCGAAGCCGAAGATGAAGAAAGCGAGAGTGACGCCGACACGTGCATATCAGACGAACAAGAAACAGAGAAAAGAGTCGGGAGCTGGCTGAACGACTCGCGACCTCACGTCCTGGCCATCGCAGACAGGCCACCATCGATGCAGCGCCGCGGGCGACAACGCCGTTGCCCCCTGCACCGATCCAGCTACCACCCATCGCCGTGTCGAAGAATAAAGAAACGACAGTCGCGACGCCGTCACAGCAAATTGACCTGCGTGAGCTGGCGTCCGCAATCACCCTCGCCGCCCGGTCCGGGAGCGCCCCGAACCACCGCTTCGCTACTGAATTGCCGTACTTCAGTGGGTCACACCAAGAGTGGCTCACCTTCAAAGCTGCTTATGAAGAATCTGCGCCGAGTTTCACGGACACAGAGAACGTCGCGAGACTACGAAGAGCGCTAAAAGGTAAAGCTAAAGAAGCCGTCGAGAACTTACTCATCTACAACGCCAAGACAGCCGACATACTCCGGGCGCTCGAAGCACGCTTCGGCCGACCAGATTGCATCGCGCTGGGCGAACTAGAACGCCTGCGCGCGCTGCCCCGACTCAGCGACAACCCGAGAGACATCTGCGTGTTCGCCACGCGGGTGATGAACATCGTCGCGACGCTACGCGTACTCAACCGCGTGGCGTACCTGTACAACCCGGAGGCTGTCAAGACGACCATTGAGAAGTTCACACCGGCGCTCAAGTATAGATGGTTCGACTACGCAGCGGAAGAACAGACAGAAGAACCCGACCTACTGAGGCTCTCTAATTTCCTTAGTAGGGAGGCCGACAGGTACGGGCGCTACGCACCTCCCGAACACGTGACACCCGAACGGGAACATACAGCGAACAGAAGATAGACTAACAAGACTTATAGCACCGCTGTATCGAGCCCGAGGAAAGAAAAATGCGCTGCGTGTCACGACACAGAGCACGAGGTAACCAAGTGCAAGAAATTTATTGAATCGACGGTCAACGACAGATGGGTCATCGCGAAGGCGCGAAGACTATGCTTCGCGTGTCTACGTTTCAGAACAAAGAGTCATCATTGCAAGAGGCACACTTGCGACGCCGACGGGTGCAAATACTCGCACCACAGACTGCTTCACCACGTCAAAAGCGAAAGGGTCGCGCAAGACACACATTTCTGGACCGGCGGGAGGAGTAGACACTTACGCCCTCCTCGACGACGGGTCAACAGTGACGCTCATCGACGCCGAGCTCGCCAACCAGACAGGCGCGCGCGGACCCCGCGAGTCACTGCACATCGAGGCGATCGGCGATTGCAACGTCCGGTCATCGAACTCCCGTCGGGTCCAGCTGACGTTGAGAGGTACGTCCCAACGCACACATCGGATACAAGCGCGCTCCATAGACAACATGAAGTCGACGCCACAAGCCGTCACAGTGGAAGACATCGCCGACTGTAAACATCTGCGGGACATACAGAGCGACGTTACCTACAGAAGAGCGAAGCCCCAGATCATCATCGGCCAAGACAATTGGCACCTACTGGTGACGTCAGAGGTACGTCGGAGGCAACGACATCAACCCGTTGCCTCCCGGACCCCTCTCGGCTGGGTCGTACACGGTGCGCGCTCACGACACACGAAACACACTGAAGCGCCCACAGTACCTAGTGTAAATCGACCGCGATTCGAAATTAGAAAGAAGGAAAATAGACCGATACATAAAACAGAAGATCGACCGCGATTCGATATTGAAGAAATGAAAACACAGAGAACAATTCGACGCCCTCGTCCCAAAAGAAAAGGCCGAGCTCGCGCGAATAAAATAGACCAGACACGACAGACGGATGAGCGGGCTCAGCGAGGAAAGATAGACGGAACGGGTACTTGGACTGGAGTGAAGGCCGGACACCGACGACATCGGGTTCAACATCGACGCACGCCTCCCCCCGGGTATACTCGACAAGCCGACGCCGACGAAGCGGGAGACACTCCGCATACTAATGTGTCTATTCGACCCGCTCCGAATCGTTTCGCCCATCATAATAAGGGGCCAAGCAGATACTGCAGGAGATATGGCGGCGCGGCACAGGATGGGACGACAACATCGACGATGACCTAGCACAACAGTGGGTCGAGTGGACCCAACACCTGCGGAGTCTGCGGGACATGCTCACATCGATCCCGAGACTCGAACTGCAAGCCGCCGTACTGGGTAGTCGCCTGGGTGCGACTATCATCGCCGAACACGACAAGAAGCCAAGCGCAGTGACCTACTGGACGGACAGCCGTACCGTCATGACGTGGCTGAAGACGGGCGCGCGATCCTACCGCCCGTTCGTCGCACATCGCATCGCCGCGATAGAGGAGAACAGCGCCATAAGTGACTGGAGGTGGGTGCCCACGAAGATAAACGTGGCCGACGACGCGACGCGCGAAGTACCCAGGGACATCGGCTCTCATCACCGATGGTTCCTTGGGCCCGAGTTCCTGCGCGAGCACCCATCAACATGGCTGGCGGAGCGACCGACACTCGACGCAGCGACGGGCGAGGAGCGGACACACAATATCACCGAGCAACGGCCCGCCTCGCCGCGATCAGCTGTTCCGGACCCAGCGCGCTTCTCTACGTGGGAGCGCCTGCTACGAGCGACGGCGCGCGTACTGCAGTTCATCGACCTGTGCAGTGTGAATAGACAATCAGTGAACTATAAAAGACAGGCTAGGAATCGTGAAAAGGACCCACAGTGAAATAGTGTTAAGAATAGGAATAAGTGTAGAATTATTATTGCGCGCGTAAGTTTAGTGATAAGGACAGTGTTAAAGTGTTGACCGCTCAGTGCAGAACTATTGATAAGAGCGGAGGCGTTGTTAGTGCGTGTAGTACAACACGACTCGTATAACAGCGAACTGAGTAATAGTGATAGACTATCGAAGGGCCGCCTCCGCCCCTTATCAGCGCAGATTATCAGTGGAGTGATAAGGATCAAGTCGCGAATAAGTGCGACGCCGGACATCAGTGACGAGCTACGGTGCCCCGCAGTGCTGGATGGAGATCATCGCGTCACCCGCCTGTACGAGCACGTACACCGACAGCTGCACCACGCCGGAGTAGAGGCGACCATCAACGAGTGTCGAGCAAGGTACTGTATAACTCGATTACGTACTGTAGCCCGGATGGTCATACACAAGTGCTACAGCTGTCGCCGAAGAAGAGACGCGCCTCCAGAGCCAAGCACCGGGAACTTGCCGCCCTGCAGACTGGCTCACCATCAGAGGGCCTTCACGTACACCGGCATCGACCATTTTGGACCTCTGACTGTGACAGTGGGTCGGGGCACACAGAAGCGCTACGTAGCCCTCTTCACCTGCCTGACTTCACGCGCCGTACACCTGGAAGTCGCCGCATCACTCAGCAGCGAGTCAGCTGTGATGGCCCTACGACGAATCATCGCCCGCCGCGGCTGCCCGACTGAAATATGGTCGGACAACGGGACCAATCTCCGCGGCGCCGACAGAGAGCTACGGGAGGCGCTGGACAACGCCACCCGAGAAGAGGCCACGAGAAACACGATCAGCTGGCGCTTCATTCCCCCCGGCGCCCCGTTTATGGGCGGCGCATGGGAAAGACTGGTGCGCAGCGTAAAGACGGCCCTATACGCGATCCTGACGGAGAGGCAACCGACAGAAGAGGTTCTCTCCACACTGCTGGCGGAGGTCGAGTTTACAGTAAACAACCGACCGCTCACTCACGTACCCGTCGACCCTGAGGACCCAGAGGCGCTGACACCGAACCACTTTCTGCTCTACGGCCCAGCGCGCAACCCGACACCAGGGACCTTCACTGACACTGACCTCATCGGCCGCACCCATTGGAGAGCGGCGCAGAGACTCGCGGACATGTTCTGGGAACGATGGATAAGGGAGTACTTACCTGGACTTCAGTACCGGCGGGAGCCCCATGGACGCGGCGCCGTCAAGAGGAGGACATCGTCCTCATTGTTGACAACGTTCTCCCCAGGAACATGTGGCCTCTTGGGAGGATAATAAGGACCTTCCCTGGAGAAGATGGAATTGTACGTGCGGTGGACGTCCGCACCAAGGGAGGAGTTCTTCGGAGGCCAGCGAAGAAATTGATAGTGTTGCCGACGTCGTTCCTCCACGAAGACTTATGAACCGTCAGTGAAGACGACAGTTCACGGCGGGAGAAATGTACAGGACGACGTCTGCATGATTTGTATAAATAGATTAAGTTACTGTAGTACACTATGTAATTTAAGTTAGAAATAAGATAATGTCATAGAATCCTAGCGCATAAACACTAGTATACAATTAGAAGAGTGTAACCCTGAAAGGGATAGGAACAATTAGAAGAGTGTAACCCTGAAAGGGATAGGAATAATTAGAACAGTGTAACCCTGGAAAGGGACAGGAATAATTGTATCGTAATTGGTCCATTTGAATAATAAACTCGATGCAAAGCCCACTAGTTGTGACACAACAAAATGATATTTAGGAGCGCGAAACATCGCGTTATGCACGTTCGAGCGACTGGGCATTGAAGAATATAGGAAGAAACTCTGCGCGAAGAGGGTCACAACTGGTGGGTGAAGCACTGTTTCAAGATTATTCGGCTTTTATTAGAATTCTCCTTCACGACGCATACTAGCCACAGCAGCAACAGGGCGCACGACGTACTATTCGTCCTGTTCAAGGTATTAAAACAATAATTGAATTATGATTTAAGTTGCCACGTTTACTAGTGTTGGCCCGGTATCTAATTGGATCCATACCTTTTTGAAGACATCGCCCCAGGAAGCACTTAATCGGGAAAAACTGAGGCACTGAACAAAACCTTTTGCTGGTGAAAAGGTTTTTCCCATCTCTCCATTTTTTCTGATAACTGGTCGCTTTAATCAATAACAAGATTAATTATCAAATTCTCAATTCTCAACTCATTTCGGTGAAAAATAAAGGTTAGTTCCGTCGAAGTTATTCTTCCACTCTATTTCTATAATTTTACTACTCCAGTACAGCTTATGGATCTGTAGATATAAAAACCTATAAACTCATAGTTTTACTTAACTCACATAAGGGAATTGCTTTTGTCAGCTTGAAACGATAGCGCACTGATTGAACGACGTCATTCGTTGGTACTTTTTATAGGAAAAGGTACGCCAAAACCACACTAGCTCTCCTGCTGTGTGGCGACGCCTTTAATGGAATAAAAGAGCCGAGAATGGCATTGCGAAATTGCCATATTACTACGTAAATATACCAACTACACAACACGCTTAAAGGCTACAATAGCACGAGCTTAGTGGAATAGTAGCCAATAATGTGATAAAGGTAAGCTCTTAGTAGGTATAGTATAGTTTTTATTAAGGACTGGTCAACGATTGACTCCTATTTTACCTGATAGAAAGTGACAATGGTGCCGAAGATATGGCTCGCTGACTCATTACAGCCTATTTTAGAGGCTGAGAAGATGAAAGTTACACCGGGTTTCAACTTGGTATAATCGGGATAAATCCGCCTCCTCGTAAGGCACATCCGCGCAACATACCGGAACACGACTTGGTCGCTTGACGGCATGACTTTGCTGGGAAAAAGGTGCCACTGCCGTAGCCGAACACTGGAAGTGCTGCTCGTTTAGCACTATACAGGGATCACGTGTAGGGAATGGAGGGTAATTCTACAGTTGCTTGTATATAATATTATGATGACGGCTTGACCCAGTGGTTTCAGCGTAGGCTTCATAGGGCATAGAACTTTGAATAGGATTATCGCATAGGGCTCACTTAAATGAGGCGTCGCGGGGTAGAGATAAGAAATTCTAAAGATAAAATTATATATTTAAACCTGTAATTGAACCACAAAATTAAACCTAAAATATAAATTTGGTATGTATCAACTACGTATATTTTTTAATATTGATATATATTTTGTAATAAGTATATTTTACTATTAATTGAATAGGAAATTTTATAAATACGTTGTTTTACTGAATATCTATCTATAGATAACTTCAAATGTATTTTGATAAAGAAAACTACAGTCATCACAGACTCGTCAGTACTACGTTAATACTCAATGACTACATATAATACAATCATTCATGCAATTCATGTTGTGTGTGTGTGTGATTGATGTACGCTGTTGGCCGCGAGGCCTTTACAGCTGCACCGGACTTAAGGCGAGCGTGCAACCACTACGTTTTACCATCCACAATTCATGTTTATTCAATTCATGGCTTTGCATGTAGGTAGTTAATTGATATTTAATTAGTTTTGCTTCGAGCGGTCTAGAGCTTACTTACTAATTAAGTCAAGATACGGCATTTTGGTTATTAATTTGTCGTGGCCATATTGTTTTTGTTACCTTCATTGTTACTATTTTATTTTTAGCCTTCTAAAACTTCGAGCTCCTCATGCGATACGGATTTTTCTAGATTTTGCATGGTATTCATTCCATCGCATTAGGAACCTCACGTA
Source organism: Phalera bucephala (assembly GCA_905147815.2). Classification (NCBI taxonomy): domain Eukaryota; kingdom Metazoa; phylum Arthropoda; class Insecta; order Lepidoptera; family Notodontidae; genus Phalera; species Phalera bucephala. The sequence continues at coordinate 20,070,236 of LR990617.1, read as the reverse complement.
TATGAAAAGTGACTGGCATCTCAAGATGTGCTTATTCGAGCAAAGCATAAGGGAGGAGTACCAACGCGTTTTTTTGGAGTTACTGAACTCATCTACCCCTATCCCACATTACCTCAAGTTTTTCCTAGAGAGAACAAAATCGTTTGAAGACTTTTGAATTGTAAGAAGTAGATACAAGAAGGAAGTGCCTGTTGTCTGATAAGGATGTTGAAAAGGCAAAGAGAATTCAGCAATGAAAGTGGCATAGGTATAGCAGCCTGGGAACATAATACAAAATATCGAACTACCTTCGTGGTTTTATGGTCTAGATTAAGTTTGTGAATGGGTCGTTGTATCAATACCCAATACTAAAAATAATACCTGGTCCACAAGCAATGAAAATTCCCGGGTATATGACTAAAATTTTCCATACTAAAATAAGATAGGTACATACTAAGAAGTTCATGCCTAGCCCCTATATCTCTAACTTTTTCAAAACAATGAAAGTTAATAATGACAGCAACAAACATTACTGTTGATAAATTAGCAAAAGACAAATATAAGAAAACGTAATAAAAATGATAAAACCAAGATAAGCACTTTTATGTTTCTTCAAACAAAAAGATGACGAAAGAAAAGCCTTTAACGATGAAGAAAGAGTCACTCAAGCAGATCTTGTCTGTAAAATATAAACATCTCGAGTTAAACCGCCAGAACTTAATCCTACTCGGTTTGTTCCCCATCTTCAGTTGACCGTAATATTCCGTGGATATTGGATTGCCAGGGAATTTGATAAAAATGCAAATGTTAGTGATCAGAGAGCTTAGCACAGAACAAATGAGGTATTATTTATTCCGTGGAGCTTAGCATGGATAGATTGACGTTAGCGTAACGCTATCGAAAAATCGTTTATTTTGTAAATTTGTTATGTGTAAAAGCTAGCATATCAAATCGATAGCGTGGCGTCTATCGGTTTATACTTAGCCTATTATTGTCTATGTAATTTATTTTCAATTTTACTCGCTTTTTTACTACGCTATTGCTAAAGCGGTCGGTCAGCTTCACTCCGCACATCTTCCGCAGAGCTCGTATTTCTACCGCATTTGTTCTACTTTCATTCTCCTTCTTACATATCCAGCTCTCGCTATCATATAACAGTATTGGGACAAGAACTCCGTTATGTATGGCCAGCTGCGCCTTATTGCTTAAGTGCCGGCTCCCAAGTAGCTTTCCCATCGCACCATTTACCCTGTTCCCTGCACTCACTCTTCTCTCTATGTCAGCGGTGTATTTCCCATCCTTACTGAAGGCGCATCCAAGATATACAAACTCATTCACTTCAACGAGTACATCGTTACCAACCACAATCCTTACATTCGTTCTGGTATAGGTCATCTAGTAGTTATATATATTCAATCAATCAGCCTATCGTAGTCCACTGCTGGACATAGGCCTCTCCTAACACGCGCCATTGCACACGGTCCTCCGCCTTCCGCATCCAGTCTGTCCCAGCGACCTTATTGAGGTCGTCGGTCCATCTAGCTGGGGGCCGTCCTACCTTACGCTTACCAAGTCGCGGTCTCCACTCTAGGACACGCTTGCTCCATCGGCCGTCGGTCCTTCTGCAGATGTGACCAGCCCATTGCCACTTTAGCTTACTGAGTCTGCGAGCTATGTCGGTAACTTTGGTTCTTTGTCGGATTACCTCGTTACGAATTTTATCCTTCAAAGAGACGCCGAGCATAGCTCGCTCCATAGCCCGCTGTGCGACTTTGAATTTGTGGACTAGTCCCACTGTGAGTGTCCACGTCTCGGCCCCGTAAGTCATAACAGGTAGGACGCATTGGTTAAAGACTTTAGTCTTCAGGCATTGCGGTATAGGCGAAGCGAAAACGTGACGTAGTTTGCCAAATGCTGCCCAACCCAATTGGATCCTTCGGTTGATTTCTTTCTCGAAGTTGTTTCTACCAAATTGGACAACTTGTCCAAGGTAGACATACTCCCGAACAACTTCGAGCATCGAACCATCGATGTAGATCGGTCCCGGCGTGACATGCTCATTAAACATGATCTTGGTTTTATCCAAGTTCATGCCGAGACCGACACCTCGAGAGGCTTCATTTAGGCTATGCAGCATTTCGCTTAACTGTTCCAGTGACTCTGCCACGATGACGATATCATCGGCAAACCGAAGGTGTGAGATGTATTCGCCGTTGATGTTAATGCCCCGCCCAGTCCAGTCCAGCGTCTTGAAGACGTCTTCGAGTGCATTGGTGAAGAGCTTGGGGGATATTACATCCCCCTGTCTTACCCCTCGATGCAGCTCGATCGGGTTGGTCTTTTGGTCCTGGAGCTGGACGGTCATTGTGGCGGTATCATACAGACATCTCAACACCTCGATATAGCGCCAATCGATGCCACATCGCTGCAGAGCATCCAAAACCGCCCAGGTTTCGATGGAGTCGAAGGCTTTCTCGTAGTCCACGAAAGCCATACACAGCGGCTGATCGTACTCTTCGGTCTTCTGTACAATCTGCCGAACAGTATGGATGTGGTCTACGGTGCTGTAGCCTTTTCGAAACCCGGCTTGTTCCGGTGGCTGGAACTCGTCAAGTCTTCTGGCGAGGCGGTTTGTGAGTACTCTCGAGAACAACTTGTAGACGTGGCTCAGGAGTGAGATAGGTCTGTAGTTCTTCAGCAAGGTTTTGTCACCTTTTTTGAAGAACAGAACCACCGCACTCCCGCTCCACGCTTGAGGTGTTAAGCCCTGGTAGATGACGGAATTAAAGAGACTCGCTAGCTTTTTCAGGATTGGCGTCCCGCCTGCTTTTAGGAGCTCAGTGGTGATTCCGTCATCGCCTGGCGACTTGTTATTTTTGAGCTGCTCGAGAGCCACTCTGACCTCGTCCTGGTTGACATCAGGGATGTCTTCCGTGTCGTGGCGTGCGAGTGGGGCTCTGTGGTCGTCAGCGCTGGGACTCGAGAGTTTAGCTATCCGTGATGCGTACAGGTCTATGTAGAAACTCTCAATTTCCTCGAGTATCTCGAACTTGGAGGTGACGGTTTTGCCATCCGCTGTATTAAGTTTCGTCAGATGGGATTTACCTAGCTGGCGAGCGAAGACTTTGGTGCCTCTATTCTGTTCAATCGCAGCCGCGATGGTGCGGGTGTTGGAACATCGGAGGTCACGTCGCACCAGCTTCCGGATCTTCCGGTTGAGGTTCCTCCCATCCGGCGAAGACGCCTGCGTGGATGACATTTCCCGTCTCTGCCTCATAAGTTCGAGAGTCTCGAGCGAGAGTTTAGACTCTCTGTTACCGCTTTTGCCGGGAAACACCCTTCGAGACACATCCTGTAGCGTTTTAACCACTGTGTCGGTTTTCTCGTCAACATTGCCTTCGGTTTCCAGCAGGTCGAAACGATTTTGAAGCTCCAGTTGGAACTTTTCGGACCCTAAAGCTATTTGAGGCGCAGTAGGTCTGAGAGTAGACCCCATCATACGACGTCTTTCGGCCTTGAAGTTTATATTTAGAGCGCCTCGGACAAGTCGGTGATCGCTGCCGGTATTAAACCTGTTGATCACGGAGACGTCTCTAAATATAGACTTCCTGTCAGTCATGATGAAGTCTATCTCGTTCCTCGTCACAGTGTCGGGGCTTCGCCATGTCCACTTTCTATGAGACTTCTTCTTAAAGAACGAATTCATCCAGAAGAGCCCCTGCGACTCCAGAAAGTTGACCAGCATCTGCCCAAAAACTTTTTAAAAAAGGAATACCCACTTCAAATAGCAAACAATAAATATTTGAAGTCGGTGCCAAGTAACGTTTTTTAAAAGTTTTTTCGCTCAAATGCTCAAGCGTTTAGCGCGGAGTCGATGCTTGCGGGCGTTGAAACACGTAGAAGACACGAGCGTTTTCAGCGCCGTCTCATTATCGCCAACGGCATGACTTTGCTGGGAGAAAGGTGCCACTGCCGCAGCTTACCACTGGGAGTGCTGCTTGTTTAGCACTATATAGGGATCACGTGTAGGGAATGGAGGGTAGATCTTACAGTAGCTTGTATATAATATTATGATGACAGCTTGGCCTAGTGGTTTGAGCGTATACTTCATAGGGCATAGAACATTGAATAGGGTTATCCCATAGGGCTCATTTAAACGAGCAGTTGCGGGTTAGAGAAGAGAAATGATAAAGATAAAATGATATATTTAAACTTGTAATTGAACCACAAAATTAAACCTCAAATATAAATATACATACCAACTACATTTATATTTTAATATTGAGCTGTTATTTAGCTGAAATGTATATTTTGTAATAAGTATATTATATTATTAATTGAATGGGAGTTTTTATTAATACGTTATTTTACTGAATATCTATACATAATTCCAAATGTATATTAAAAAAGAAAACTAAAGTCATCGACTCCTCAGTACTACGTTAATACACAATGACTACATATAATACAATCATACATACAATTCATGTTTATTCAATTCATAGCTTTGCATGTAGGTAGTTAATTGATATTTAAATAGTTTTGCTTCGAGCGGTCTAGAGCTTACTAGTGAGCCCGTTTTACTGTGTCAAGCTATATCATAACAGTCTACACAGCTATAAAGAGCTAAAAATACTAAGTCTTTACAAACACTTTTCTGCTTAGAGCCTACGCCCACTAGATTGGATTTTAATAGGCTCGTTACCGTCGCAGTGTATGCATAAAAATATTATGTGTAAAAATAAAAGGACATAAATAAGCAATAATGTGTCATACAATAACAATATGCTATTGAAAATTGAATCTTGCCTGTATACAATTAGAGTATAAATTAAAATGCCATGTTGCATTTTGTTGACATGTTGTTGCTTATTTGTGTTCTCACTATAGTGGTCCATATCTATACACCGTTGCGTACGCATTATTTAAATAACCGTTCAACCGCAAAACTGTCGGTGCAATACTGGTAAGATATAAGTGTATTACGGTACATCACCGCAACTGAAACTGAGAGTTGCTAAACACAAATTATTAGATGTTATGGTAACGGCGTCGAGAAAGCATGCTGTCACATTCATCTACATTTGGTGAATTTGTAATGTGAAAAGGATGGCATACTAGCGTCAATTTGCTAAGCTCTCTGATTTGATGTTTGATCGTGCCCCCAATTCTACTAACTGAATTTTGAAAATCTGCTGATACTGTATCCCAGTAGTAGGTAGAATACGTTTGATCGGCAACAGCTACGATTTGGTCTTCGCGAAATATTGTTTGTAAAATTGAGACTGATCATGATCTATTATATTCAATCGGTATGTTTTCTGAGAGTATAGCATGAAAAAATGACGTTAACGTGATACCAGCTACACTACAAATTTACTAAATAAAATGAACTCGGTACTACACAGTCCTGTGTCCCATTCTAGATTCCTGAATCTGAACCTTTATAGTTTAATTGAACGGTTCATAGTTGTTTTTGATTGTGATCGAGTAAGGCTTTACGTGAACGCAGACCGATCCATTATCGATGGCGCTCGACAGCCGCCCAATTGGTTCAAGTATGACGTGCCTCTACAGTTCAATAAATATTTATTTTAGCTTTGCTTTTTGTGAAAAAATTAAATTGAAAACACCAATTATGCTCCTTGCCGGGTTAATAGTATTGTGCTTAACCTAGGAAAAGTATTAGCGTGTTGGAAATTGGTTTTGTCTGCTTATTCTAAAAACAATTTTAGTATGGTACATAATTGTTTATAAATGCATCCATTTTGATTGATATTAGGAGGTAGGGAATATTCTTAGTCTTCCATTCAGACCTCAATTTGGGAAAATGCTTAAGCGTTAGTTAGTAGCTTTTATAGAATCCTACAAATATTATAAATGAGAAAGTTTATATGTTGTTTAGATGTTTGTTACTCAATCACACGAAAACGGTTGAACGGATTTGGATGAAATTCGGCACACAGCTTACTACCTGGATTAACATAAAGGATACTTTTTATCCCGGAAAAATGTAAGGTTCCTGTCTAAAATCAACGCAGTCAATAAATAATAAATCAGCTTGTTTTATCCCACAGCTGGGCAAAGAACTCTTGTAACACATTAAGTTCATAGAGAATAAGTCGTAGTTAACGTTGCACTTAGTCCGTGGTTGCTGGAGATATGCCACTTGCTGTTAGAACTTATCGATTTTCTCGTAAGGCTTTCAAATTGTCTAAAGAACCATCACATGAAGTGGTAATAAGACGCGCTTGAAATTGGAAATTCTATAGAATGTCATGCTTTTCAGGCCGACCTAATCAAAGCTGATTTACCTTAGTGAAGGGAAGTAAAAAACATTGTAACAAGCCGACCTAAGTAAACTCTGAGACCATGCAACGTTACAAAATTGCAGGTACATACATGATTCGAGATATTATTTTATTACTAAATTAATGGCAGTACTTCTCGAACGGAGAGAAACAAGTGGCATGCATTGCATATGGGCAATTAAGCAGTGCCTGCGTCTGTATATTATACTGAGTGTAGCTATACGTTATTAATTATTATACCTACTTGAGTAGCCATGATGGTTGTATTATTTTCTGTATGCTGTAATATTCAAAGGTAGTGTAGTTCTTATGAGGTAGGCACCACTCAATGCATGCTACTGAAAGCAGAGGGCTTAGCACGAATATCTTGACATTAGCGTGGCGCTAACGAGTTGATATGCCATCCCCTTGTCACACTATAAAGGACATTGTTCTGCACCCATACATGATATGCCCCAGAACCAACAGCAAAGAAAAAATATTTGTGTTATTTCAAATCACCCATAAATTCTCGTAATGCATATATTATTAAACAGACAAGCGCGGGAATGTCAATATTGCACAAAATGTAGATTTTGAGGTTATAATTTAGTAGCCATTAATACATATGAGGTTATATTGTGTAGGCAAAAATATATTGAGTGGATTTAAAGATTAATTATATTTTAATAGATACCTATCGACGCTATGTAACTATCTATATAAGTATTTAATCTAACAAGATAAGCAATCTAGATAGCTAATAGGTACGCTAAGTAAGCGTACCTATTAGCTATCTAGATTGCTTATACTTCGAAATATTCGTTTTAGATTGCAATTTGTCCATTAGATACGGATATTAGCCATTATTTTAATAAAATAAATAAAAAATTATGGTATGGTTCAAATGTTTGTTGGTTCTAGGTGGTCTAAATTTTCGACAATGTCTTTTATTAAATAAACATGAACGTGAAAGCACGCTTACTCGCTAGCGTCACACTAACGTCAATCTATTTGTGCTAAGCCTTCAACATATTTTATAAGTATCAGAATTTACGAAGAATATTTTCACTCGATATCACAACAGACATGCCGTGTCTTTTTCCAGCACAAACATTACAAACATTTCCTTTTTTTCATTTTCAGCAAAATGCTATTTATTTTTTTTAAATGTCAAACAACTCTGGGCACGCACATCAGGTAGAAAGCCTTCGACCCTTCACTCGTAAACAAAGGGTAGACACTACACGTGTCGCTCTCCACGCTTTAATTATCGTGTTATTTGTTCCGAAATGTTTTATTTTCTGTACAGGAGCCATTGATTTTTTTTTACAAAAAACAGCTTTTGCGGAACAAAGGACTGGTCCTTTGTTCTCGACATTTTGTTAGTTAATAACAATGTTGGAGTACTCAAAAAAATGCAAAGGCCTACTTTGGTCTGTATAATATAGCTACGTACTAAACACGCGTATACACGACGCAGCCTGCACAATTGTAAACATAAGTTATTAACATCAATGCGATTCAATCCAAAAATGTTAAGATGGATCAATATTCTGAACAATTTTCAATACCTACATTTAATTGTCCGCGTGGACCTTCTCTCATCTCGATTCATGTGGGAAAGATTTAGCCCAACAGTGGGACACGATAGACTGATTTAATAATTTGCGACGACACCTATCATACCATTCCAAAACTGTAGCCCTGTTGGCCGGGGACGGAACAAACTGTTGGTGTAACTGGTGTTATAAGTCGCTCATAGTATTCTATAAAAATAATATTTTTTTGCATGTGATAGTATTGTCAGCCTGCATTCGCTCGGGCGCTGTTATAACATGCATTGATGAAACGATGTAAGCGCTTGTAAAAATTGTACCTTTACCAATATATTTTATTCCAGCGCCTTACATGTCATGGTAGCGGGCAGATTCCTTTAAACTGAATCGTAACATCTGATTATATGAATAGTAAGCGGATATTTTCAGCTTGATCTTAAAATTAAGCAGCGGTAGTGAGCCTTCTGTGTCTACTTACATTGTGACTGAAATATGTTGCATTTATAAACGGCTGAAGGGTGGGGGCTGCAATGACGTCATAGTGATAGAGGCCGCGCCGGTATATTTAGTTCGCGCTAGGCCCTGGCTTGGGGTCTTGAAATAGCGTTTTATGTAACGTAACGAATCTGACCGCAAACGTTGTTTTGGAAGGTTGAGGTTTAATACAATTAGTGAATAAGCTTGCTAAATAATAGGGCCTATTAACTTATCTAGCGTAACATGGAGTTAGTATGGAAATACATATTTCTTTTCCTATCATAATGGAATATGTACTCTAGTTATAGTTATTCCAAAAACATGCTAGACTAAGTATCTCTGTCGGTAAGTATTGACATCGATTATTATTTATCGATGATTAATCTTTTACATAAATATATTCTAGGGTGGTGGAGTTGCCTTAAAATAATAAATAGGTTTATATGGGTAGAAAACCTATTTTTATGTTGAATGAAATCTACATCATATTGTTTAAGTTGGTATAATATGCACTATATTTAATGAATTTGAAAAAGAAATACCGTCACGCCTTATTCCCCAAGGGGAGGTGGCAGAGGTGTACTGTGTACAGGCACTTTTCGCTGACGATGTTAGGTCCCACGTCTTTTTAGTGTTTCGCCCAGAATGCGGCCACATTGACTGCATTGCCATCAAATCCTGCTGCGTAAACGTGTTAGTTGTCTTGTGATATTATTTTATTGGGTTTTTATTTATGTTCTCATCAGTTTGTTTATATATTATTTGTTTATTTGTGGTAGTTCTAAGTTTACTGGTGTTTGTGGTTCGTGCGCAAATGCTAGGAAGTTCATCCCAACCGGAGCTTTTACCGTCTCGGCAGTGTGGTGACGGAAGGCGTTTTAAAGGTGCCAGAGGTCTTAAAATCCATATAGCTCGTAGTCACAATCAATCCATTTCATTATCTCTTCCGACAGTCCATGATGTGTCACCAATTACATCCACTTCCGTCTTTCCAATCAATTCCACAAACTCACCCACAATACCTTTCGAAATTACCATTTCCCGACTTCATAGATGTATACCCATAGTAAAACGTATTCCCAGGGGGGCCAGAATGTCGCTAGCAAAATCTTTTTCCAATATCATTGAAAAGTGTGTTCATAATAGCACAGAATCCTGGCAAGAACTTTTTACATTCGCTTTCAATCACCTGCATGCCGACAGATCACTTAACACATCTCTCACACACCAATTAAAACAGCGCTGTGCCGCTCCCTCTCACTCTATTCTACTTCCGCGCACAGGTCCTCCCAAAAATTTTTAATCTAACCCGCAAAATTGAAGCAAAAGTACAAGAGGGAGTCTTCGGAATGCAGCTTGCCTTTTATTTTCTAACGACACCCTTGCCCCCAATAATGACCGAACGCTAGACACGCTTCGTGATAAGCATCCCTCAGCCAACCCAGTCTCTAAGCTACCAGACCCGCCCCATTTTAATTCACATTATATGCATATAAAAGAAAAAGATGTTTTAGAAGCCATTATGTCATTCCCCAACGGCTCTGCCGGCGGCATCGACGGTATAACTCCACAGCACTTAAAAGATTTAATTAGTATATCTGCCGGTGACGCCGGTAGTGCTCTCCTAAGTTCACTAACAAAACTGTGCAATTTCATGCTCTCCGGTCAAGTTCAACACTCATTTCTATATGGAAGAAATATATACGGTGCGAGGCTTTGGGCCTTCAATAAAAAGGATGGTGGCATTCGTCCTATTGCCATAGGCTCTACGATCCGTCGGTTAACCTCCAAAATAGTTTGCAGGCACATAGCCTCAACGCTTAGGTCCAAATTTCAGCCAATCCAATTAGGGTTCGGCAGCAAAGGGGGTTGCGAGGCAGCAGTTCATGCAACAAGAACCTTCGTTTTATCAAGTGATATGGAGTTTCTTCTCAAGGTTGACGTGAGGAATGCTTTTAATTCATTGGATAGGGCAGCCTTGCTAAACGAAGTAGCTTCTAACCTTCCTGAAATTTATCCTTACGTTTGGTAATGCTATAGTGACTCTTCTAAATTACTCTTTGGTGAAAATTCTATAGATTCAGCAGTTGGCGTTCAGCAAGGTGATCCCCTTGAACCAGCCCTATTCAGTCTAGGTATCCACCGGCAAATCTCATCTCTAAATTCGAAATTGAATGTCTGGTACCTAGACGACGGCACCTTAGGAGGCAAAGCTGTCACAGTTTTAAATGATCTAATCAAAATTAAACATGAATTTAAGAATTTAGGTCTGGAATTAAATTATTCAAAATGTGAAGTTTTTTTCTCGGACACTCTTACACAAAATCAAGTACATTCAATATCTGATAACTTCAATAGTATTACACCTGGCATCAAAATTCTCTGCAAGGACTCCCTTTGCCTCCTCGGTGCCCCTTTACTTGACGAACGAGCCAAACCATTACTGGAGGACAAAATTAAGAACTTTCAGGATAATTCGTTCAGGTTGGGCGGTCTAAATCGTCACATTTCATATACAATTTTAAAACACTCTCTTTTCGTACCAAAATTTATGTATACAACTCGCGCTAGTCCAATCTGGAAATTTCGGACCATACTCGAGCAGATGGATACCACCCTTAGGCATAGTCTAGAAAAAACCTTAAATTTACCATTAAATGAGGCTTCTTGGACCCAAGCAACTTTGCCTATCAAACATGGTGGTATCGGCATTCGAAAAATGTCTTGTGTCGCTTTACCGGCTTTCTTAGCTTCCGTGCACAGCGTACAAGAGCTCTGCTCAAAAATTCTTTCCAACAACAATTTAGTGGCTGGTGCCTCGGAAGCTTTGGAGGCCTGGAAATTTATTTGCCCCAATGTCGATGTCCCAAAGGAAGCAAACGTACAAAAACTTTGGGACATGCCATTGGTGCAGGTAACAAAAAAATATTTAGACGAAATTAACATCAGTGACCGTGACCGCGCCCGACTCCTAGCGTTAGGTCAAACAGAATCGGGCCACTAGCTGCACGCTATCCCTTCAGTCAACCTCGGTACCCTGCTGGACGACGAAAGCTTCCGGGTTGCGGTGGGTATACGGCTGGGCGCACCAATCTGCTGCGAACACATTTGTCCGTGTGGAGTGGAGGTAGACCGGTCAGGTCTCCACGGTCTTTCATGCCGAAAAAGTGCCGGCAGGTTTTCCCGCCACAGCTCGATAAACGATATTATTAAAAGGGCTCTTGCCACCATCAACGTTTCTGCTGTCTTGGAACCGATAGGAATGTTCCGTGATGATGGCAAGAGACCCGATGGCATGACACTGATCCCCTGGAATCGAGGTCGGGCCCTTGTGTGGGACGCCACATGCGTCGATACTTTGGCTCCGTCCCACCTCAGGGAATCAGTGTCTAAGGCGGGAGCTGCGGCTGAGAAGGCGGATCTGGGCAAGCGGCACAAGTATGTATCTATTAAGTAGAGATTACATTTTTGTGCCGTTTGCGGTGGAAACGCTAGGCCCGTGGAGTAACTGCGCTAAAAGTTTTTTAAAAGCTCTAACACCTAGATTGATTGCCTCTACAGGTGACAAGAGGGCTGGCTTATTCCTCGCGCAGAAAATTAGCTTAGCGGTTCAGCGAGGCAATGCAGCCAGCTCTCTTGCCACCATACCACGCGGACAAGATCTAGACTTATAATTAGTGTTAGTATTTCGTGTTGTTTTTATTGTATTTTAATATTTTAAATAATCTTTTAAGTTCTCATTAGTTTAAGTTTTCATTTAATTAAGTTTTCGAATGTTATTATTGTATGTCATGTTCATAAAGATTAAAAGTGTAATTGTAAAAATTGAAGATTACAAAATGTAACCATAACCGTTAATCATTAATACACCATAATGCCTATATTCCCGAAGCAGGGATGGTTAATCATTAATATGATTACATTTAGCCCATCTCTGGACATAAAGAATACCATTACTTTTCATTTTATTAATTAGGTAAACGATACACACTATACGAGATGACGAAATACAGGAATTCTATCTATCCACTCTGTATCATCACGCCATCCCTTGAAGGGTAGACAGAGAGTACCGAGTTCTAACAGATCGTTTCTTCCAATAAAGAATTTCAATTATACAATAATGATTACAGTTTCATCTAATTTCGAATAATGAAACAGAAATCAGACGATTACACAGTATATCACACATTTCATGAAGTTACCGCAACGCACCTGGTTTGGTCCAAAGATGGGCAAAATGTAATCTCATTAATGATTACAATTATATTTTGTAATTGTCAACGATTACGATTACATTTTGTAATCATCAATCATTGTTAAGGATCACAAAATGTAATCGTAATCATTAATCTGATTACAGTTTCCCCATCTCCGGTTTGGTCCATGGCAAATAAAAGCTCAAATATTATACAGTATTTTCGTTGACCAGATTTGGCACGGCGTGCGTAGTTTTATCACGTTTATACAAAAAATATGCATAACAATTTGCATAAGAAACAGAAACAAGCAAACGATCATTTCACGCCGCACGTCGTGCCAGGAAATCGTGCCTCGACTGTCTTGTATACTGGCTATACAGGTTGTGTCAACTATAAGTAACACATATACAAAGTCAAATTCTGAAATTATTAATCATCATTATCAGCCCGTGTCAGTCCACTGCTGGACGTAGGCCTCTCTCATGGCACGCCACTGAACTCGATCTTCATCTCTCCTTCTCCAATCCCTGCCCGCTGCCTTACAAATATCGTCGCCCCACCAGCCACAGGGCGCCCTACACTACGTTTGCCGATACTTTTCGAAAACTGTCTTTTCGAAAACATGTGCGTGTTAAAAATTAACTATCACTTGCTTTAACGGTGAAGGAAAACATCGTGAGGAAACCTGCATGCCTTAAGCGTTTCTCGAAGGTGTGTGAAGGTCGCCAACCCGCCCTGGGCCAGCGTGGTGGACTATGGCCTAAACCCTCTCAGTTTGAGAGGAGGCCCGTGCCCAACGGTGGGATAGTTTCTTAACAGGGCTAATATTATTATTATTATATAGGCCAATAAAAAAGTACACACTGACACTTGAATGACATTGACAGGGGGGAGCTTGCGTGCAATTAGGGTTACCATTTAGTAACATTTTCTTACTTCCAGGGAAGTATTACAACGGCTGGGTTCGCGGTGTAAGTAACTCGACAGAGTTGACGTACTTGTTTAACAAACTTAATCAAGGTGCGCCGTGTGAACACATTAAACCAAATTGAATCAACGAACAAAATATAAAGAAATGTCTTTTAAAATATTCCCACTAATTTACGGACGATTTAGCACAATGGTAAAAACACCGTCACGCCTATATTCCCCAGAGGGGGTGACAGAGGTGTACTGAGTACACCCACGTTTCGCCGACGATGTTAGATCCCATGTAATAGGGGGCGAGCCTATTTCCATATACGGGGCACAATTCCAGACTCCGGACTCATAGTGGGAATTTTTCGTTAGAAAAACTACATTTGTCCGACCTAGGATTTGAACCCAGGACCTCGTGATCACAAAGCGATGCGCTTTGCCACCAGACCAACAAGGCAGTCACAATGGTTAAGAGCTTAAGCCGCTCCGCCCACTGTGTCTAATAGTCGCGGGTTCGATTCCTGCACGGGACAAATCTTTGTGTGACCCACAATTATTTGTTTCGGTCTAGGTATTTGTGTATGTAAATTTTCATGTTTGTAAACGCACTCACGACATAGGAATAAATCCTAGTGTGGGGCTACGTTTTTTTTAAGAAAAAAATTAAATAAAGAACTTGGGTAAATTTTATAGCAAACGACAACTCCAGCGAACTGCCATGTAGTGACATTTCACTTGATGGCACTGTTACTTCCGATTTTGGTCCCGTACTAAAAGATCTTTGTCGAACTATGCGAACGTCAAATTACATTTTTTACATTTACCACTGGATTGGAACGTGGCCTCGCACTAAAAAAGTCCGATAAGAAATCTTATATGGTTTTATTGGGCTGACCCTTATTTGCCAAAATTGTTTTTAACAGCAAGTGGTTAGGAATCTCTGAATTAAAATCAAACCCAATCAGTTTTACCATCGTTTTATTCCGGAATTTTGTAAATCATACCTCGACTGTCATGTGTACAGCCGGTACACAAGTTGTATCTAAAATAATAGGTAACGCATAAAGTAAAGCATAAAGTTAGTCAAGACATTCTTCAAAACTACTATCAATCGTATATCTTTTTATAATCCTTTTTTTTGTCCTTTTATGTGAATATAGTTTTTTTTTCTTTTGTCTTTCGATTTTTTGTTAACGTTCTAGGTAACCCAACTTGCCATGTTTAATGCATGTAGTGTTTACCTTTGAAATTGTATAAGAATCAGTGCTATGTATATTTTTTTATTCTGTTTCGATGTAACAATTGTTGGCAGACCAATAAATAAATAAATCATCAAAAACAAAACCACGATTGCCTTTATGGTCTAGTTGCGTATGATGCGGCTGACCATCGAGGTTCTAGATTCAAAATCTTAGGTTGGACAAGTTCTAATATTGAAAATTCTTAATAGCAGTCCATTAGTCTATAATAAGTCTATAATAGCAGTCCATAATACTGAGCTTATGGCAATAGGCTCACACCTAACATTGTCAACAAAATGTGGGCGCCCACATTACACCTCCGCCATCTCTCCTTGGAAAATACAGTACCTGTAGCCAAGTAGAAATTTTTCAGTTATTAACCCTATGACTGACATTTTACAACAAAGAGTCACGTAGTCAAAACAATAAACTATCGATTGTTGCAAGGAATACAAACAAAACGCTTGCCTCTTGGCTAGACCTAGATAATATCTATAGTAGATTAAATGAAAAAAACTTGAATCAATATTTGGTAACGTCACAACTAAACTAATTTTCGCCAAAATATTTATAAAGTATAATACGTTATTCTGTTTCAGTTGCAGATTCTATCTCTATTTTAGAAAATACTCCACGTTTTTATTACACCCTGTACACGATGTATGGCAGCTCGTGCATAGAGCTCATGGCTTGCAATCAGTACATCGCGAAACACGGCTTCATTAGTCATTGATTTTATTGTAAGTTACCGAGAGCTTCAAGTACAAACCAAACTTGTAGGTATATAACATACCACATTTAGTAAGGTTTTATTTTACATGAGCATTTTTTTTTGTGTGAAATGTTGTAGTTACCGGGGAAGACCTAGAATATCTTACCATGTCCAAATAGACCGTGACTTATCTGAAGGGCAAGGGTGAATCTCCGTAACCGACGAGCGTGTATGAGACGAACTATGCGAGTGAAGGAAGCTAGAGAAATCTGTAAGGAAAGAACTTGTTGGAAATTTATACTCTCTGCCTACCCCGCAAGGGATCTGGCGTGATTATATAGACAGATAGATATTATTGTTCATACAGTTCGATAATGTAACTACAGGTAGACCTAGATTAAAATAATCCTGAGTTTTTGATCTTGGTAAAAGACTACTAACTTAGCTAGATATGTTTCAAAATATTGTCTGTATCTATGTTGCTAAATATTTCCTATTAAAATGACGAAGTGACATCACTAAATTAGATAACATTGCCAACTAATTTAGATTACCATCTTTTTAGCGCTGATTATCGCCTATACATGGCGGATCTTTTCATTTCTGTGAGTCTGCTATAATATAAGCAGGAATTTTAAATACTTTTTATCAATTTCAATCATTAGTTGTTTACTTTTTTCTTTTATTTTACAAATAGCTGACGACCTGTTCTTAATAAACTATACAAAAACGGGATTGTATTTCCGAGGATAACGAAAAGTACGTTATAAATTCTGGTATGATATATTTTTTCATTCTACATACATTATATCTAATCATAACTATATATACTAACAAAGAAATCTCGCCTTATAATCTGTGTCATTTAATACAATTATTTACCTTCTTCAGGTTAAAAAATGTAGTGATGAAAAACCTGTACTGAGTTAATGTAACAACGCCGTCCCTCTTCAATCCATATTTTTGCTGTAAATAATTTGTTATTTGAATTTAGCTCAAACCACGGGTTACCGAGCGAAATGAATTTTACGTGTTTTTGAAGATAATGTTTTAGCAAATTATATTTGCTAGCAACTTTTGCATAGAAAAATTATTAGTATCAGTCTGAAGTCTGGCATTGTGCCGGATATATTATATATATAACAACAGACAACAGTGTGTTCAAATAAATCAAACTAAATCTCTAGGCTCTTTAATTAAAATGGGCGTTCCACAGGGATCGATACTGGGTCCGTTCCTATTCTTAGTTTACATAAATGATCTACCTGAAGTAATTAAAAATCGAGCGAAGATAGTGTTATTTGCTGACGATACCTCTTTCATTTTTAAAGTAGGTAGACATGTTAATAACTTTGACTAAGTAAATGACGCTATTCTTCAACTACATAACTGGTTTACATCCAACAATTTAGTGCTCAATAACAAGAAAACTAAATGTATAAGGTTTTCTTTGCCAAATGTAAAAAGTACTGTACATGATATTATACTGAACAATGAGAAACTTGAGTTCATTAATGATACATCTTTTTTAGGGATTACGCTTGACTCCAAGTTACAATGGGGTCCTCATATTGAGAATTTAGGTAAACGGCTTAGCTCCGCTGCCTATGCCGTAAGGAAGATCAGACAACTAACTGATGTGGACACCGCGAGGATAGTCTATTTTAGCTACTTTCATAGTGTCATGTCTTACGGTATATTATTGTGGGGTAGGGCAGCGGACATTGAGTCTGTTTTTATCTTGCAAAAAAGGGCTATTAGGGCCATCTATAACTTGAGTAGTCGCGACTCTTTAAGAGAACTGTTCAAAGTAGCTAATATCATGACGGTCCCATGTCAATATATTTATGAAAACATTATGTATACTAGAAAAAAATTAGATCTTTTAAATCAGCTAGGTGATAGGCATTGCTATAACACAAGACATAGAAATAAATTAGACCAACCGCAGTTTCGTCTGTCAAAAATTCACACGTCTTTCATGGGGCACTGTGTTAGATTTTATAACAAAATTCCCATTGACGTCACTAAATTTAGTGAAAATAAGTTCAAAGCTTGTGTAAAACGAACGCTTTGTAAGCAAGCTTATTATTCAATAGAAGATTATTTAAAAGATAAAAATGCTTGGATAGATGCTATTCCAGCTCCACTTGAGTCATGACAACCTATTCAACTGTTGTTAGTTAACATTACCTCTCTTCCTTCTATTAATTTAACACAATATGTACTTTTTTTGTAAATGAGGGAACCATGTAGCCATTCTCATAAATAGTATTATTCACTTTTTTAACTTAGACTCACCTGATGACCAACCTACATTGTTCTCCCATACCCCACAACAGAATGTAGATGAAAAAGTTTGTAATTTCTTATTTTAAAAGAGTAACCGTGGAGTTTCTTGCCCTTCTTCTCCACAGGAATGACATTCCGAAGTGGCGGTAGAGTCTTTGTTACTTTTCTGACGATTCATAAATACTGTAATGGTTTACATGAATAAAAAATATTCTGATTCTGATTGATTCTGATATAGTAGTAATTTAGATGTGGTTACCTTTAATTCAGTGTGCACGAAGTATGTTTCACGTGTTGGTGATCTAAATAAAAAAAAATCTAAGCTTGCCCCCTATTACATAGGACGTGTACACCCAGTTGTGACGACAAAGTTAGCGTCGGTGAAAACTGTGTACATAGATAGTTACACCTCTGACACCCCCGTTTAGAGAATATAGTTTTGACGGGGTTTTTTCTTCACCATCGTTTTGATTTGAATAGACTCAATCACGCATTGTAATATAGTTTGGCTTATATGAACTTCGAGAGGCGCTCGTGGCGCTGTGCGACCGCGGTGTTCTTACCGATTACCAAGGTTAAGCAGCGTTCGACTCGGTTGGCCCGAGATGGGTGACCGTTTGTGGCATTTTCATATTCGAGCGTATCCGTGCTTCGGAAGGCACGTTAAGCCGTTGGTCCCGGTTACCACTTAGTGTAGTAGTCGTTAAGCCGAGTTGGAAGCCTTAAAGGCGGCTTGATAAGTTCCAACAGCAGGTGGCCACAAACCTGTCTCCACCAATCCGCACTGGGTCCGCGTGGTGGAGTATGACCTAATCTCTCTCACCTCGATTTGTGAGAGAAGGCCTTTGTCCAGCAGTGGGCAGTAAAGACTGATATTATATTATATATATGAACTTGAGACAGTATTAAATTCAAAGATTGGAAAACAACTGAATATTGTTGCGGTCTATTTGTAATTGTAGTACATTGTCTTTCAAGTTTAGTAGTCAAATCTAGGTCACAACCCTTTTGTCTAAAAGTCCTTTGTCTTCTGTTCCGTATAAAGGTAACTAAATATATTTTTATTGCAATGCGTGCACGAAAACAATAGATAAGAAGAAATGACAGATACACAAACCATAGTGTTGCCAGTATACCATAAACACTGCTATGTTTTTTTATAAACAACTTCTGTGTTTGGAGCAGGAGATATTGATGTACGTCAATGTGGGATGCATCCGTCAATGTCAAAAAATCTTTGCTCCAAAATGTATTTTATTCCAATAAATTTATAGGAATAAAATATTTCATATAAAAAATATTTTTAAAAACAAGCGTTCATGCAGCCAGGTAACGGTGCAATTTAAAACGGCCAGTCAATCCTAAATCAGGTCATGCTTACCATAAAAATGCATGGTCATTGGAATTGAAACAAAATGTCAAATTTCAACTCCATATGATAAGAAGGAAGCTGTTCTAATTCAGCTTGCAAGATTTAATCTGAACAAACATTGCTTGCAAAAGCTTGCAAAAATACAAAGCCTGGAAAAAATCAATTTCGTGGTTAAACGACGGAACGGTTTCAAAACTTACATAAAAAGGGGGTTAATAAGTTTTGACTCTATTTCGTTGAATATGGAAAGTTTAAAACTAGACGAAGTGAATTTGCATGAGAGCTGAGTTGCTGGCTCGATTTATCGCGGCGACCGGCGGAGACCCGTCAGAAAAATTATACTACTAATTTCCACCATATTGAAAGGAAGTTTTACCTCGCCTGGCGTTCCGAAGAATACTTACAGGTAAAAGTCAGATCGTGGTTTATTTTACTCGATATCATTTGATATTTAAATATGGATGTGGTATAAATTTAGATATTGTTACAAATTTCATTAAGAATAAAAATAAGAACAGTTGCTTAAGAATAATTACTTAATATTCTACGCAATAATAACCAAAAAATCTATACAAAGTATGGACGAACGGTTGAGCGTTAAATGCATGTTTCTAGTGTATCTCGTTCGATCGGTTCCTCGTATTGATTTGTGTAATATGGGATATAATAATGAATATTATAGAATATTTAATATGGATACGCTAATATGGATTTTATGTGAAACTGTATCTGTATGTTATATTTTCTAATGGTCAATATTCCTATAATATAGAAATAATAAACACCGTTACGCCTATATTCCCCAAACAGGGGTGGCAGAGGTGTATTGTGTATACCCATTTATTTTATAGCATATTTAACTGTCCCACTCCAAAGGCCTCTCCTTTATATCTCCACAACTGTCGACCTAGGTGTACCTCATCGTCTGCGACCATCGCTGGGTATCCAGTTGGTGACGGCGGTTACACACCTCTGCGAGTCCATGCGTACTACGTGGCCAGCCCACTCCCATTTCAGCTTTGCTGATTTTATACCTACGTCCATAATACGAGTAATGGAGCGCAGAGTAGTATTTCTGACGTGGTCGATCCGTTTCACACGTAATATACTGCGCTCCATAACTCTTTGGCAAATCTTGAATTTGGACGTCTGTTGTTGTGTTAATGACCATGTTTGAGCACCGTAGGTTAGAACGAGCAAAATACACATGTCAACGAGTCTACGTTTTAGGGACATGGGAAGATTCCCCTTCATAAAATGCTTCATGGACCAGTGCAGCTTTTCCAGGAGCTTTTTTATTTATTTATTTATTATTCACATACACAACTAACATTACACGAATTTCCTAATGCATTAGTGTGACCTTATGACATATAACATAATACATAAAAACAAGTTTCAGCGAATTCATTCAGAGAGCATGTAAAATGTCTATTTTGTCTGCAACTTGATTCCGTGTTCGTAATGCGCGCGTCATTGGCGCTTTGCTGAGCAAGTTGGTTCTGCCGCGCGGCACCGCCAGCAGCTGCGGCCGCCGCCGCTGCCACACATACTCGTCCGGCACGCACAGACCAATTGTTTGCAAAACCCTTGGATTTGAACATTTTCCGCGTAGTAGCTTGACAATATAGGACACAAGCGCGTAATCCCTTCTTCTTTCCAAATTGTTGTTCCCAACCATGCCTATAACAAACAAGGTTGGGTACATCAACTGATAAAAAGGATACACTCCATACAGTCTCATGTAAAGAAATCTAGTGAATTTGTTTTGTATGCGCTCAAGCATTAACTTATATTTTACTTCATGTGGAGCCCATATCACTGCATTGCATTCCAACTGACTTCTTATGAGCGCATTGTATAGTGTTCTTATAGCTACAATGCTTGTAAAGCTTTCTGACCGTCGGAGTACAAACCCTAGACTCTGGTAGGATTTTTTACACACATTCACTATGTGATCACGGAACGTTAACTCAGTATTCAGGCAAACCCCTAAATCACGAACCGTTACTTCTCTATTAATTTTTTTAGGAGCCAGTCTGTACTCTTAGTGCAACGGTGTTTCAAGCATTTAGATACATTGAACTGTAGTCTGTTTTTCCTGCCCCACTCAAGCACTCTATCAATGTCTCGCTGTTAACGTTCACAGTCTTCTGCATGCAATGTTAAACAGCAACGGGCCCAAATTACTTCTCTAGCTCACACCTGACCTATAGTAGTAAGGCTCTGACCTACAGCCAGCGTATTCCACAAACTGCTGTCTATCCCGCATATAACTAGCAAAATCAATCTGTTGATTTCTTGTTCTTGCCTGTTCTTGAACGAGACTATCTGGCCCAGATAAGTACGTATACTCGTAGCAAAATAATATTTGTTTATTTATTGTTTATAAAAAGAAAGATCCAATTTTAACCGTGTCTGTAATTCTAGCAGCCGTCAGTAAAGTAGAGAGCCAAATTTTTAACTTGTTACCTATCCGTCGACTTCCACCAGATAAAACCCCTGCAAACTTTTAAAACCACACGTGGTTTATCTCATTTTCTACTGGACATTTCTGCACTATCTTAACCCTCCTAAATTTATGACGGTATTACATTCCTTATCTCCACCCAACCTCGAAATTATGTGTTTGTTGCGAACCTATTATTTGGCTGTGCGAAGGAGGTTTTAGTGTCAAGCGTTACAGTCGAAAATGCTTAATTAAAAACTCAAGGAAGGTGTCGAATAATGATGAAAAGTTTTGATATCAAAAGTAACCTTCGTGAAATGGTTGTGTAATGCCACTGGAGTAACTACCATCATAGTATTTTCACATAGGATGGGCACTGACAGTTCTAATTGCGAAACGAATTTAATATTTAATTCAATTGGTGGTAAGGCATAAAACCATGAGTATAGAAACGGGCATGCCTCTTATTGCCATTGAATAAAGTATGATTTCGTTTGGCAATTAGAACTGTCACTAACCATCCTATGTGAAAAATATCGTTACTATATGTACTTTCGTGAAAATACTATAAACGATCATTTTATGAAGATATCGTATCACGCGGCGTTATGTGTATAATTTGTAATATCGAATAAAGGCCCAGCTTGAAAAGAAATGATCCCGCTACCTTTGCGAGAGGCTCATTAGTTTAGTGGAACGCGGGCGGGCGGCGGCGGCGGGTGGCGAACAAATCGACAACATTTACATCGCGGTGAGGCTGGCTTACCGGCTCGCGGCTAATGGACCGGATTCGTATCAAATTGCCGGACTGTACGGGACCAGTAAACACACCGTACGCCGCGTTCATTATGCTCTAATTGGTAATTATAATAAGCAGCACCCACAACACTGCGCGGTACTGACCAACCAACAATTATAGCAAATTATCAGTATCAAGTATACACACTATTAATCATACGAAATTGTAACCCTCAGACATTGATAGTTTACTGACTGTTCAGTTTTGTCTCGAGTAAAATCGAAGTAACTGAGCTTTGTTTTTGAAATTGTTATCAACAACTTCAAATTTTTACAACAAAATGTAATTTAAAACCTCTATTTGTTTCATTGTATTAAGTTTATGTAATTTGATTTCAGTCTGCCTCGTTGTGTAAATGAAAATGAATCTACATTTGTATCGACACTTCATACTATGGGAGGGCTGTGTACATATAAGTCTAAATCATGTCCATCAAACCTCATTTACATATCCCTTGTTTTCCTTTCATAATTTACAATAGTCCTTGCACCTGCCGGGGT
This sequence comes from Phalera bucephala, assembly GCA_905147815.2. Lineage (NCBI taxonomy): Eukaryota > Metazoa > Arthropoda > Insecta > Lepidoptera > Notodontidae > Phalera > Phalera bucephala. The sequence goes on along the minus strand of LR990617.1, from coordinate 20,047,446 downwards.
CAGTTCGCTGGTTATGTTTCTGCATTTTCAGCAAGTGATCTTAGCAGGTGGCTTATATAACATTAACTTCTCGCAAAGGGCCTCTACGTGTTGGACCCATGTCCCCATGCAAACCTTTCAAAGGTCCGCGTAAAGCCCGTGAATCTCAGTAATAATAAATCGTTTATTACTATAACTATTACTGTAACTATTTTTTCGTATCTTATCGCGGTTTATTTTTGATTTTTAAGTTCCCAATGTTTCGAAAAAATAGTTTTATTTCATGTGTAATATTCGCGTAAATCTAAGAACTCAGTAAATAAATCGTTTATTTATTGATCACCACACACAGAACGTATAGATGAAAATTTTAGTAAAATAGTACCTACTTAAAATGTAATAAATCCTAGCTGTGGGTCACTGGTGCCTGCGGTAGTTAAAAAGAACCTGTAAAACAGGTCACCAGGTCCCCACCCCTCGACAACTTAAGAAAATTATATCTAAAATTAATTATTGAGGAATAAGTTTAACTGAAACCTCTGTCCACCAATCTGCACTGGGTCCTCGTGCTGAAGTATGATCATACCGTGACCATTGGAATACGTATTAATCATGAAATGCGTAGTTTTTGCTCTGTCATTTTTATTTGTGTGAGAAAAGTCGATGCCCTGCGTTAAAGCAGTATACTTACGCTAATTATGCTTTTACATACCTAACTGAAAAATATTCATTATATTCGACATCAGACACCGAATTATGCCATTAACTTATTTAAAAAACAAAAAAAAAACACTGTCACGCCTATATTCCCCAAGCAGCGGTGGCAGAGGTGTACTGAGTACATCCACTTTTCGCCGACGATTTTAGATCCCATGTAATAGGGGGCGAGTCTATTGCCATATACCGCACAATTTCAGACTCCAGACTCATACTGGGAATTTCTCGTTAGAAAAACTACATTTGTCCAACCTAGAATTTGAACCCAAGACCTCGTGATCACAAAGCGATGCGCTTTGCCACTAGACCAACGAGGCAGGCAGTGACTTAAATTTATATATATTTTTCAGAATTCATTAATTAATCACATTCAGATCAGACTGGATGTGGAAGGCGGAGGACGTTTGCAATGGCGCGTGTTAGGAGAGGCCTATGTCCAACAGTGGACTACGATAGGCTGATTGATGATGATGAGATCTAGATTAGAACAAATTTTATGTTAATGACAAAACATGTAGAGCCCAAAACAATGAATTTTACAGAATCTGTGGTTCTTAATATGTTCTATCTATATCATCACGCCAGATGCCTTGCGGAGTAGGCAAAGAGTACAGAGTTCCAACAGGTTCTTTCCTTATATACCTCTCTGGCTTCCTCCACTCTCACAGTTCGTCTCATAAACGCTCGCCGGTTACGGAGACTCTTGACTTGTCCTTCAGATAAGACACGGTCTATTTGGTCATGGTAAGATAGTCTAAATATGTTGTTTTACAATTTATTTACAAGTGTTTCATGTCGAGAGTTAAGCTTTAGTGTACTCTGCTTGATCATACTTTTCAGAAAGAACTCGCAATGGTATTGTTTTTCGTCTGAAATTTATAACGTTAGTTAATAAAAGAAAATGTGACTTGAGTGCATTTATAAGCAACTAAATCGTACCAAATATTTGTAATTATCACAAAGTTTCGTCCCGTGTAGGGTCTAAATCCGCGACTATTAGATCCAGTAAAGTTGAAAGCGATATATTCTTATACCACTAGAGCAATCCGTCATCAATGATTTATTCATATGCCGGTACATTTAACCAAAATTCCCGGGCTTTGGTTTCATTTAGATTTATAAGAATTTATCGCCTACCTTCCTCCATAGATGCTGACTTATAAACCGCGGTAGGCCGGCCCCGTTACTGAGAAAATAAATGTGTCGAAAAGCGAATTTCCCCGCTGTAGTTTCATTTGTCAAGCGTCAGGGCCCGCTCTAAATTACATCGTTAGGCTTGTGACTCTTCCATAAATTATACACACGCGATTAACTATACAGCTATAAATAACCGTAGCGACTTTATTTGCCTATTTTAATATTCGATAAAGTACATTTTGATTTCCTTGTTGATCAAATGTTTTGACAACTGAAATGTAAATATATTGTGTTATTGGGCTTTGACAATTGAAATGTGAATTTAGATGATTTTAGATATTTATTTTTGAAGTATCGAGATCACTGATAATGGATTGTGCAATCTCTTCATAGAATCAGTGTTAATTTTGTTGTTGTGCTTCGATTGGATGACTTGATTTGTCTGTACGTATATTTTTAATATTTTTACTTCGCTGAGATTCACGGATTTTACCCAGACCTTTGAAAGGCTTGCATGGAGCCATGGGTCCAACATGTAGAGGCTTTGCGAGAAGTTAATGTTATGTAAGTCATTTACTGAGATTAATTACTGAAAATGTATATATATATAAACAGTGTCTTATCTGAAGGGCAAGTCAAGAGTTTCCGTAACCGGCGAGCGTGTATGAGACGAACTATGAGAGTGGAAGAGGGCAGAGAGGTCTGTAAGGAAAGAACCTATTGGAACTTTGTACTCTCTGCCTACCCCACAAGGGAACTGGCGTGACGATATAGATAGATAGATAAACAGCAAACTGACCCTAGCAGGTGCAAGGACTATTGCAAATTATCGAAAGAGAACAATAACTATATAAATGAGGTGCGATGGACAAAAACTGGTCTAATTTTATGTATACATGGCAAATGTGTTTCACTGTTCAGATTTGATCATTTGTATGTGAAATAGTTGAAAGATTTGAAGGGACAAAGATTTGAATCCCAATATGTTTCATTTGCAACATTTGAATATTCAGCATAGTCGGCCCGCCGACCGACATCGCGTCGCGTATTTGTTCGTTCTGGTTTTGTGAGTCGGTATAGTGAATGTAAGATTGAGATTCAGTTTCATATTGGAATGAACTATGAGGCATTTTATTTTTTCTGTAAGATTATAGCCATTGTATACTAACTCGTGAATGTAAGATCGAAATTTAGATACAAATGAGGCATTTTATTCTATACAACTGTTTCGAATCCAGTAGTTCTTGTTCATGTTTCATACCACTGTATCATATCAGTAAAAATCTAAACGTATTTCAAAGATTACAGCCACCGGCCTTAATTAATATTTTTTATTATTATTAACAGAAATGTTGAAAATATTTTTAACGTTTAAGTTAAGATGATGTTTGATTGACTGATTAGGTTATTCTAATAATCTGCTTCTTTTACTACGTACCCAAAATGTTTTAAATAACTTTAATTAAGTTAGTAAATTATCGCCATTATTAACTTCCGCAAATTCTGATGACATCATAAAAAGCAGTCAGAGAGAAAATTGGGAAACATATTGAATAATATATTTTCCAATTTTCTTGACGACCTCATTGGTTTAATGACAAATAATCATCAACATCATATCATAGCCTGAACATAGGCCTCCCCAATCGCTCTCCAGCGCAACCGGTCCGATGTCATCTGCGTCCAACGACTTCCTGCGATCCTCACAAGATCGTCGGTCCATCTGGTAGGTGGCCGTCCCACGCTGCGCTTACCACTACGTGGTGTTTACTTAAGAATCTTTCTGCCCCAACGCCCGCCCGATCTTCGCGCTATGTGGCCTGCCCATTGCCACTTCAGCTTACTAATCCTATGGGCTATGTCGGTGACCTTGGTTCTTCTACGAATCTCCTCATTTCTGATTCGATCACGTAGGAAATCGCCGAGCATAGCTCTTTCTATAGCTCGCAGAGCAACTCTGAGCTTTTTTATGAGACCACGTCGTATTGTAAGAGACCACGTCTTTGATCCGTATGTCATCACTGGCAACACACATTGACTAAAAACTTTAGTCTTGAAGCACTGAGGTATCTTGGATGAGAAGACGTTGCGCAGTTTCCCGAACGCTGCCCAGCCGAGTTGGATTCGATTGACCTCTCTCTCAAAGTTGGACCTACCTAACCGGACTGCTTGTCCCAGGTAAATGTATTCGTCGACAACTTCCAAGAGTAGAGTTCCCTACGGTGAGTGCGGTGGGTACGACATTTTCGTTTTGTCTATGTTCATTTTTAGACCCACTTGTTGGGATACTCTGTTGAGGTCACCGAGCATTCGTCCTAGATCTTCCAGCGATTCCGCCATGACAACGATGTCGTCAGCAAATCGAAGGTGAGTGATGTATTCGCTATTGATATTGTTGCCAAGCCCTCGCCATTCCAAGAACTTGAAGGCGTCCTCCAAGGTGGCAGTAAACAGTTTCGGAGAAATGATTTCTCCCTGTCTTACTCCTCTTTTTATGGGGATCGCCTTCGTGCACTGCCCCTGTACTGGGACTGACATGGTGGCGTTATTATACAAGCACTTCAACACTTCGATGTACCGATAGTCAATGTGGCTTCGCTGGAGAGATCTAAGAACCGCCCAAGTCTCAATCGAATCGAAGGCTTTCTCATAGTCCACAAACGCCAAGCATAGTGGTTGATTATACTCACCAGTTTTCTATATAATCTGCCGAGCGTATGTATGTGGTCTATGGTACTTAAACCTGTTCGGAAACCGGCTTGTTCGGGAGGCTGGAATTTATCAAGCCTGCGTTCGAGACGATTTGTGATGACTCTCGAAAACAACTTATAAACATGGCCTATATTTCTTCAAAGAGGTGTTATCACCTTTCTTGAAAAACAGTACCACCACACTGTTGTTCCATGCTGCCGGCGTTTTTCCTTTAAGCAAGACGGAATTAAATAGCTTCTGAAGAACTTTAAGTACCGCTGTTCCGCCCGCTTTCAGAAGCTCTGCGGTAATTCGTCTTTGCACGGCGCTTTGCTGTTTTTGAGTTGTTTGAGAGTCATCCGTATCTCGTTCAGGCTGATGTCCGGGATATCTTCAGTATAGTGTTGGGTTAGCTTGGCTCTTGGGTCTTTTACCAAGTCAACAACAGGTTCAGCTACTGAGGTACATAACTGGCCTGCTTATCTTATTTTATCTTATGTTGGCTTACCGGAACGAGGATACCTCTGGCGGACTTCGACCCATGGGATTTTTTGTGCTGTCCTTGCCCTAATGCTCTTACGTACCTGAAGTGTCTAGTACTCCCTGTATTAAGTTGTAAATTCCAGCAGGGGGACAGAGCCGTAGTTCCTCTGGGTTTGGATAGGCCAATCCCAGCAGTTCCATTCGTCGTGCAGCCACAGCGACGCAGTGACAGAGGACGTATTTCATGGTTTCAGTTTCTGTGCCACAGCTCCTGCATACCACGTCGCCGCATAGGTTCATCTTGTGTAGATGTTCTTTCGTGCCATAGTGTGCCTGTAAATGCTCCAGTTATTTGCCTTAGTTCTAATCTACTATATTTTAGTAGTCTCTTGCTGTCGCTTTCACACCATGCGAAAAGAAATTCCTTTGAGTGTCGAAGCCCTATGTGTGTTTCCCATTCTTTCTTGTGTTGTTCTTGAGCATATTTGAAGAGTGCGCCTCTATAGGCACCGTCTGGTATGCCTATGAACGGTTCTGGACCAACAGATTTTTCCATTGCTCCCTTCCTGGCTAAGTCATCCGCACGCTCATTGCCATCAACTCCCGTGTGCCCAGGGACCCAGACTAACCTGACCGTGTTGCGCGCTCCACATCTGTCAAGAAGATATGCACACTCCGCAGCCAGTGCTGAGTTTAGTTCATAGGAGCTGACGGCTTTGAAGGCAGCCTGACTATCACTACAAATGTAGATTTTCTTGCCCGTGATTCGTTTGTCCAATATCTCTTTTGCACAAATGTTTATCGCATAGGTCTCTGCCTGGAATATTGATGTAAACCTGCCCATGCTTTGACTAAGGCTGTATCCTTCCGTGTATACTCCGGCTCCCGTTCCAAACTTGGTTTTGGATCCGTCAGAGTACCATATCATTTGTTCCTTGCCTTGCTTATTTAGACCACTTTTCCATTGTTCCCTAGTTGGGATGTGAGTGCTAAATCTCTTATTGAACATGTATGTGGTTAAGATCTTGTCACTTCTCATGTCCCTTATGTCATCTAGTTCCTTGTCCGGTTCTAGCTTGGTGTGTTCGAGGCCTGGCGCCGTTATGCTCCATAGTCCAGCTTTCTCTAGCCTATAGAGTGCCTTCCTTGCCTCAGTCTCAATGACGATATGTAATGGAGTCAGGTTTAATAGCCTCTCCATAGCTGCCGTCGGTGTTGTTTTGAATGCGCTTGTGATGGCCAGACAGGCTGTCTTCTGCAGTTTTGTTAAGGAGTCCCTGCAAGTCTGTGTTTTAGTTCTAGGCCACCACACGATGCATCCATACGTTAATATCGGTTTTACCATAGTGATATATACCAGTGCATTATTTTGGGCCGTAGTCCCCATGCCTTTCCATTCGCTGACCTACACATATTCAGCACTCTCGATGCTTTGGCTTTGGTTTGATCAACATGTGTTTGCCACTTTAGTTGCTTGTCTAGAGTCACCCCCAGATACTTGACCTCAGAGGCCGATTTAATTTTATTTCCGTACATATGGAAGTCCTGTAGACCCGTCAGTACCTTTTTCCTTGTGAACAGGATGACATTAGTCTTCATCGGGTTGACCGAGAGGCTATTTGTTGTGCACCAGTTTGTTACTTTATCTAGAGCTTCCTGCATCAGTGTCGATACTGTGTTTGGAAACTTCCCATTGATTGTTATCACTTTATCATCCGCATATCCTACTCCGTAGAACGGACCTTTGTTGATTATCTTCAAGAGAGAGTCCACTACCAGGCTCCACAGAGTCGGCGATAAGACCCCTCCTTGCGGGCATCCTTTAGTAGTTCTTACGGATAGCCCTTCTCCTAATAAAGTGGACTGTACTATCCTGTTCTGAGTACCTGAGTACCTCTGGGTACTAGAGAGATAGAGAGCTTTTATAGCCAGTAATACAATGTAACATAAACATAACGTCGAATAGGTCAGAACCTATTCGACGTTATGTTTCCGTCCTCCGTCTTCAGCTTTGTCAATTGGCTTTGCCCAATAGACGCGTCTCTTGCGAACACTTTGGAGCCCTTGTTTTGTTCTATGGTTTCCTCAATACGTCTCGTATTGAAAGACCGTATATCGTGTCGCAAGGACTTTAATATCTGTCCATTGAGCTGCCTATAGGACTTAGCATCATCCGAAGTTTGGAGCATCATGGAACGTCGCTCAGCCATAAGATCCTGGGGGTAGTCGGATAGTTTTTGGGGCCTATTTTTACGGTGGGGCTTGAAATACTTAGACCCGACCGTATGGACAGTATCTGCCAGCCTGTTGTTGATATCGTCCACTGATGCGCTGCTGTCTAGCAATTCGAAATGGTTTGACAATTCGAGTCGAAATTTCTCGGGGTTTGGGATATGTGCATAAGTGTTTCCATTTTTAACCGACTTCAAAAAGGAGGAGGTTCTATGTACGGTTGTATGTACGCTTTTTTTTCTATGTATGTTCAGCGATATTTCCGTCAACTGTGGACCGATTTTGATATTTTTTTTTGCATTGGGTTCAGTATAGCTCCGCGGTGGTCCCATTTTAATTTCATTGGTATTGGACCTTGGACTTAGAAGATACACCAGGGACCTCCTTAACAACAAATAATAGGCATGTGTAAATTGAGATATTATGGGTATTACGTCTATCCTATAGGTACCTTACTATAGAACTAAGCAGTATATTAGCCAACTATAGAAAAAGGAGGTTCATAATTCATCCTTTTTTATAACTCCTTTGCTATGAACCGATTTTGATGATTCTTTTTGCATTTGGTTCAGTATAGTTTTGAGGTAGTCGTATTTTATTGTTATTGGTATTGGACCTTGGACTTTCAAGATACAAGAGGGAACTCCTTAACGGCGAAAAGTACGAATGTATAGATTCCGTTATTATAGTCATTATATTAATCCTGTAGGTACCTTACTTTGCAACTTAGCAAAATAATATAATATCGGTATATAAATATAACTAAATAATTCACTCGTCATTTAAAATTGTAAAATAAAAATCTTTAAAAAAAAAGGTAAACCGACTTCAGAAAGCAAAAAATAAATATTTGAAGTCGGTGCCAAGTAACCGACTGCACCAACCAGCACCGACTTCAAATATTTATTTTTTGCTTTTTGAAGTCGGCATACCTTTTTTTTTTAAAGATTTTTTGACATTAATTTTTAATGTGCCTTTGACCATTCGGTGATCACTGCCGATTTTAATCCTGTGAATCACGGAGACATCATTAAATATTGGTCGCCTGGTGCTCATGATGAAGTCTATCTCATTTTTAGTGGAACCAGTAGGGGTCTTCCAGGTCCATTTCCTATGAGGCGGCTTCTGAAAGAAAGAGTTCATCATAAAGTCCTTCTTTTTCCAGAAATTCGGCCAGCCTCTGACCCCTAGGGTTCCGCTGCCCATATCCAAATTGCCCCACTTTCATCTCATCATCACCTTATTTGCCTAGCCGCGCATTGAAGTCTCCTATAACCAATGTAAAGTGTGCTTTGGAAGTATGTATGGCTCTGCTGATGTCTTCATACATAACTTCGACCTCATCGTCTGAGTGTGCCGAGGTCGGTGCGTAGACCTGTACGATCTTCAGAGAATATCTTTTAGATATTCTGAGTATCAGGTACGCTACCCTTTTAGACGCACTACTGATAGGCACAACGTTGTTTATGAGTGACTTGTGGACAATAAACCCGACACCACCTTGAGACTGCTGTTCGCCCTCCCGGTAATAGAACAAGTTACCGGATTTTAAGGTTATCGTGTCCTCGCCCTCTCTTCGGACCTCTGATAAATTAACTATACTCCAGTGAAAGTTGTCTATCTCTTCTTCCAGCTCAACTAGCTTCTCATCTGTCCTCAACGTGCTTGCATTGTATGTCACCAGTGCCAATTTTCTTTGTTGGTGGTAGCCGAATCTCAGCCGGCGATTATTCGCACCCCTTGCCCTGTCGTTACCATGGCTGCTACCGTGGGCAGGGCGAACAGGAACGCCGGGGACTAGGGGCCTGGTTTTATTTTTTCTATCATAATTACTGGAGGGTTTGCCATACTCGCCACGCTTGGCAGGCGGGTTGGCGAGCGCAGTTTTGGTCGTAGAAGTGTTAAGGGACCGCTGCTGCCAATTCCCTAGTTTTCCCGTGATCGCCGTGTACGACACCCGATGGGATAAGATTGGTTGGTCCTATTCTAAGCCGAGAACCACGCGGTTTGTTGCGATTATGAGTTCCCGGGTTTAAATCCTAGGTTTGCCAAAAATTTAATTACAGGTAGAAAAAAATTCAGTATAGGTAAGTCTGGGGTCTGGTATTGTGCCCGGTATAATGGCAATAAGCTCGCCCCCTACTACTACTACATGGGATCCTAACGACGTCAGCAGTAAGTAGGTGTACATCTTTGCCACCTGCGCTTGGTGAATATAGGCGTGACGGTGTAAAACTGGTATGCTCTATTCTTATTGTTTTCTTTCCGAATAATGGGTTTACACAGTAACCTCTACAACCTAGGGGAATATGGACTACGATTAATTTTATTTATTTTTATATTTTTGAATTAAAATGTCATAGTTATCATTTATAACAAAAATAATAAAAACTGTTGGGGCGCTAACGATACGGCCGCATCACGAACGCGCTCGAACTCTGCAGAGCGTTTATTTTTAATTGCGTTCTTAAAATGTTTGTCACAACTCTGTTTCTGGACCCCTGCACAGAACCAACTTAGTCACTTTTCTACTAGCGGTCGCCCGTAAATTCGCCCTCGTGAGTATCTTTATAAATTATAGCCTATGTGTTATTTTGATGTATAAGCTATATTACTGTAAAGTTGCATCAAGGCTTAGCACGAACATTTTGAAGTTAGCGTGACGCTATCGAGCTGATATACCATCTACTCTCTCTACCCCGTAAAAGCTCTGGCGTGATAATAAGCACACTTACTCGCTAGACGCTAATGTCAATTATTTTATACTAATTCTTCTGCAGTCTTTGCGTGAAAGAGTATGAATATCCTTAACATTCAACCTCACCAACTTTCTTAATGTTGGTAGAATTTCTATGACATCAGTAGAGTGGTTTGCACGCACGCGGTCGCTTCAAATATGACGATATTTTATTCATAGGTGGTTAGAAAAATATCCACACTCCAATAAATGACGTCAATGTTCTCGAACATCCCAAATAATAGTGGTTGATTCTATTTTCATGACCATTGATCGATGTCAATACGTAGTTTTCGCGGTCTTACCTTCAATTGTCTTATATCACTTAAGATTCCCAGGAACGAGCGGAAATCTTATTTTGTTAAAAATGTTTTATAACAGATTTTGTTTGTATGTTGTATAAAAAACATATATCGTGGGTGCGTTTAAAAACTTGAAATTAGATAAATAGATAGATAACTCTTTATTGTGCACCAATAAGATACATCTCAAAATAACAAAACGAACTAAAAGTAACACAAAGGGCGGCCTTATCGCTAAAAAGCAATCTCATCCAGGCAACCTGAGCATACGTAAAACACCTAGACTAAAGGAATCATTTCGAATCATCACACAACGATTTTCCCCCGCGGGGAACAAACCTTTCGCTCATGGTCTAAGGGCCTTAATTTCAAATTGGCCTTTATCAAAGCTAATTTCAAATTGGTCATTACTAAGCTGTCGTTAGTTTTAGAATAGATGACTTTTTATTGATGACTATAATGCTTATCTTAATACATTTTAGGCGATAAATTTTCGTGAAGTTTACGATTTTCAAAGAGTTATTTCTTATTACTTATCCTTCAGATAAGACACGATCTATTTGGTCATGGTAAAATAGTCTAGGTCTTCCCCAGTACCTACATCTTTCCACTTTTGCATTGTATATCTGTTTTGTAAATCTTTCTTCTGAAATTCATTCTATATGCCCGAACCAACGGAACATACCCTTTATCATCTTTACACCGATACTATCTTTCTTACCTACACGCTCTTACTATGCTGTTGCGAATACGGTCGGTTAGCTTCACTCCGCATATCTTCCACAGAGCTCGCATTTTAACCACATTTATCCTACTTTAATTCTCCTACGTAAATACCTAGCTCTCACTGCCATATAACAGCTTTGGGACAAGCACTCCGTTATGTATGACCAGCTGCGCCTTTTAGCTTAAGTCCCGGCTACCAAGCAGCTGTTCCATCGCACCATTCACTTTGTTCCTTGCACTCACTCTTCTCTCTATGTCAGCGGTGTATTTCCCACCCTTACTAAAGACGCATCCAAGATATACAAACTCATTCACTTGCTCCAGCACATCGTTACCAACCACACTCCTTGCATTCGTTCTGGTTTCGTCTCGTTCAAAAAGCATTATCTTGGGTTTCTTTACATCCAAATGTAAGCCATTGTTCATGCAGTCGTCTTGCATAATTTATAGGTACAATATTTAGGTGCTTTTAATCCGCGCTATCTGCATATAGTAGATGGTTTATCATTCATCACCCATTTGTTCACCTTCATTCATCGCTTTCAGTCTTTGAAGACTTATCCAAATATATTATAAACAGTCTAGCAGACAACATGCAACCCTGCTTGACGCCGATTTCAACGTCAAACCAGGGTGACATGTTACCACCCACCCGTACGCATGCCTTGCTGTCCAAATAGGTGGAATGGACGGCTCGCAACAGAGTGTCATTTATACCATACTCTGGTAAAATTTCCCAAAGTCTCTTTCGCATAACTCTGTCAAACGCCTTCTCCAGATCCACAAAACCGCAGAAAACCTTTCGGCCCACTGTCAGATGCTTCTCTACGATGTTGTGGAGGTAGAAAATTGGTCTGAACATCCACTTCCTGACCTGAAACACCCTTGTGCCTCGCACAACATTCCATCGGACATCTCACGTGTTCTCCGTTCAATAATTTTACCGTACACCTTGGCTGCTAAGCTGATCGAACTGATGGTTCTGTAATTGGCGCAGTCATATTGTGAGCCCTTGCCTTTATACAAGGTTACTAAACTGCGCGGTGCCAATCTGTAGGGACTCTACCGGTTCTCCAGCAAAGGTCTCAGCGGTTGGACCCGAAAAGTGTCCCGGACGCAAGTTCCATGATATGTGATTATCCCACAGCACTACCATATTTCATACTTCCTATCGCCCATTCAACTTCTTTCATAGTGATGTCCTCTGTTGATTCTGGTGCCGCTCGCCGCTGGACTCGTCTGTGGCATCAGTATCCGGGGCATCCCATACATTCCTCTAAAATATTTACTTCACCGGTTTAACACAGCTTTTGTGTCTGCAAGAATGTCACCATCCTTAGATTTTATCCTTTCCATTCTGGAGCCTGATGAATTACCTCGAGCCTTTCTCACCCTACTCCAAAAGAGTTTAGTGTTGTTCTCGAAGTTCTTATATAAGGATATTAATCGAAGGATATTTTAGTCATTGTTGCACCTTACCCCTTCTTTTTTTTATGTTAAGCATCTCTCCTATACTTAAAGTTTGCCTGGAAGAAATCGCTATAAACGATAAGGCCACCTTGCTGTACCATCATAAAAATTTTGTTTTTTTTGTCATAAATTGTTTTATGTGCAATGAATTATATAATTAAAAAAAAACACTGTCTCGCCTATATTCCCCAGAGGGGGTAGCAGAGGTGTACTGAGTACACCCAATAATAGTATAATTATTATTATATTATTATTCTTCGCCAGTCTCTCCTCCTCAATCACACTAGCGCTTTCACGCTTTTCTTTCACTAAAATTGTAGTCACATTCTTGCATTGCCGGTATATTTCTTTCTATCTTTTTCGGTATAGTCAAGTCTCCTTAACCGACGCGCGTGTATGAGACAAACTATGAGAGTGGAGAAAGCCAGAGAGGTAAGTAAGGAGAGAACCTGTTGGAACTGTATTCTCTGCCTACCCCACAAGGGATCTGGCGTGATGATACAGATAGATAGATATTTCTTATTACTTCCCAAAGTGAAAGTTTTGAGTAATGATATCAAATCGTTTCAACAAACTCTAATCCAGTGAAATAGTGTGAAAACGTGAAACTTTCACATGAAAATGTATAAAACAATTTATTTATTTCAAATTTTAACGGGACAACTTAATGCTCGTATCGTGTCGCGTTCGGTTTTTATTCGTTAGTTACAAGTGCAGCTGGCAAATTGTTATCGACCCGCGGTTTTCCTTTGTCTCGCATTGTACCGTTAAATTCACACTTCATTATAAATCCCGGCCAATTGAACGTTGCATTCAATGCGCCAATTTGTGGAAAATCATTGGTTCAATGTAAACTATATTGTGCCTACGGTGATGTATGCGTAGCTTTGATTGTTTTAATTTAAATGTAATCATGTACGTACCTATATATACAGTACGTCTACGACGTTTGTATGGGAAAAAATATCGTGTGGAAGACGTGCCATCGTTTTGATACACATGTAGGTGTCATTATGTGTATAAAATTTCAGCTTTCTATCTCAATCAGAAGGGAGTGCTCATTGCCTTTGAAATATACAAATTTTATGGGGAAAAATATAATATATGACAAAGCAGAATATTCAGGAAAATAACGTAAAATGTTCTTTACAATAGTAATTAGACTATACATAGAAATCTACATAAATAACAACACACAACAAATATTAATAAAAATACACGATCTAGTTATGTAGTGTTTTTTTGTCAGTTTATCAATAGAGCACCAAATTATTTTTATTTTCTAGTAACATATATATCCGTAACATATAAATTTTAAGTGAAATCAAAGTCAAGAGAAATTGAGCAACCTCTTAAGCTAAAGCTAGGAAACTGAAATTTCACAATGTTATTACCACACCACAGATACGTGTTACAAATTTATTGGGTGGCCAACCTGAAAAATAATAAAAAAAAATTTTTGTAGAGTATTGCAAATTGAGCGGAGTGCATGGTGCGGTCAGCAACATAACTCGCTTAACATTGTTAATTTTTCAAATCGCTTTAACACTTTATTACATCAAATAACTTGAACGGGTTGCTAATAATTTAATTTTGAAGAATTAAAGGTCCGCGCCGATTGGAAAATAAAGGGAAGGTATTACTAATTTGAAAAAGTCAGAATGTTAGGCGACACGATCCTAACTATACAATTGAGACACAGCTATTGTGGAAAACGAAATTAGTTTTATATGGGCCTGAGCAGATGTAATAGACGGACGATTTAGCGCAGTGGTTAAGAGCTTGAGCTGCTCCGCCCACTGTGTCGAATAGTCGCGGGTTCGATTCCCGCACGGGACAAATCTTTGTGTGATCCACAATTATTTGTTCCGGTCTGGGTATTTGTTTGTGAATTTTCATGTTTGTAAACGCACCCACGACACAGGAATAAATCCTAGTGTGGGGTTACGTTTTTTTAAAAAAGATAAAGAAAAGATAAAAAGATAATAAGCCTATTTCTTTGAAAAGCAGCTATTTAGTACAATATACAAGTTTAACATAGCCATGCAAGTAGAGGTGGCTATTTCGTAACGAACCCATTAATGACGGCTACCTCGCTAACAATTGACACGGAATATTGAATATACTTCTTAATCTCTATGTATCATACATTGAAAATTAACGAATTTGTAGGTTTTGTGGTCTAGTAGCGAATAATTTGCTTAGCGATCACGAAGGCCTGGGTTCAAAACCTAGGTCGAATAATGTAGTTTTTCTAACGAAAAATTCCCAATGTCAGTCCGGAGTCCGTGATTGTGCCCGATATATGGCAAAGGGCTCGCCCCCCACTACATGCGACCTAACATCTTCGGCAAGAAGTGGGTGTACACAGTGCACCTCTGTCACCCCCACTTAGAGAATATAGGCGTGACGGTGTTTTTGTAGGTGCTTATACTTAAACTCAGTTATGCTATAATTTTTTTACAATACACGTTGGTATTTAAGAGTAATTGGGCCTTAGTTAAGCCCAATTGCCCTAAATGTGCTCATTTATTTTAACAACCACTAGATACGTACGTAGTATCCAAAATAGAGCATCGAATACATACATTTCTATTTACTTTTATCGTTCATTTAGCAATTTAATATCTCAGTTATGATGACAAATTACACTTAAATATACTCAAATAGGTACACATTTGTGTAGATTAATAGAAATTTCAGCTATTTGGTTGGAAATGTGATTTTAAGGCTCATTAATGCCAAAGAGAACCACGGAGACAATAAATGGCCGCCATTTGTAACGGCTACACCACATTCCAACATGTTTATAACCTTGTTCTGCTCATCAAATAATTATGATATCAAATTTTACGAATGGTATTTTAGGTACCTTATTGTTGTTTGCTTTTTAAATCACTCTTTTTTAAGAAATAATAAAGGTTTTAGTACTTTTTAAGTTTGTTTTCACATGGTCCTGAGAGTCGCTGCTTGTAGAATCGTATTGTCACCAAGTTTAAAACCTATATTTATCTGTATTATTTTAGACTAGCAGTTTCCCGCCACTTCGTACCCAGTCGACAACAGTGCCACCAACTCCCGGGTCTATGTTACTTCTGGATAAGGTAGCTTTCCAATGGTGAAAGAATCATTAAAATCGGATCAGTAGTACCAGAGATTACCCTGAACATCCAAACTCACAAACTTTACCTCTTTATAATGTTAGTATAGATTAATATTTTCCTCCTCTTTGTTATCTTTCACATCTATAGCGTTGCAACTTTCGTTGCAAACTAACATTTTAGCCGATACGGCAACCCTGTGGTAATGCGAAGCCGCATCCTATCTCGAGCATTTTCCATATTCATATTCTTCTATATGACCCAAGATAACAAACGCAATCTCAAAACAGACTTTATCAAGTATGGAGCAACTTTAAAGAAAACGAAATCTTAAAACAAACCATCATTCCATTTTACTCACCCACACTAAAACTAATCCTATTTTATCATTGTCTTACCCTAAAAACATTTACGTAAGTGCTCGGGCCCTATAAATATATTCCCAAACACTAAATCTGCGTTTATCATTTATCTTTCCGCCTCGAGTTGAGGGTGTAAATAGCTCGTCGGCTTCGTGCGGCGCCTTTCGATTACCGCATGCTTTAAGTAAACTGCTGCTATGAACAACTAAAGTATGGATGCTGTGATCCACGGTTTCAACATAATAAAGATAATTTATTTGCGTTAAATATTTTAGTAGTATTATATAGGTACTCAATAGTAGTCAGAATCGGTCCTTTATGTCGATGTTCCGGCTAGAAGCCCGAGAGCGGTTACCCCTAGCTTTGGCCGCCTACGACTAAGTGGGTGGCTGCAGTTGGTTGCCTTAGATGTGTCCTATTAGTTTATCACTACTGCTTAGATCAACCAATAGTGCAATAGGTGAGTTTTCTGTCCCGTCATCATAGCTTAAACTAGGTGTGACCTATGTAGTTTTATTTTTATTACAAGTCTAACCTAACCTATTTTTTTTGAAAATTGCTCTTGTCTTAAACTTGCTAAACTGCACTTCGGTTTTTATCCGTGACATATCACCCCCGTTTAGTCATAGTCGGCTAAACCCAAGTTGTAATAGCACTTTGCATTTTAGCCGTGATATATATAAACAAATAATGATATAAATTCAGAAAATTGATGAGGGAATTATTCGCATCTCTTCGGAATTTAATTTCTTCGGATTTGCATTTCTTAGCCTTTGATTAGGTATCACCACTAGTTTGGCTCTATCAGATTGGCGATGACATACGCAAACTAAGATTACTCAAATTATGATAATTCATCTATGAGTTAAAGCTAATAATTTAGTTAACTAACTTCGAGTGTACGGTTCTACATAATTATATCCTCATTAATACAGTTGCAGTTACATAGTAAGCAAAGCACGTACATATTAAATAAGGTCTTTCAATATAGCAAACACGAATCCATTGCAAATAGAGGAGGAATAAAATCTTGATCGTTACTTTATTTGTTTGGCGGCGAGAGCACCTGCCCGCGCTGCTCCGGCGTGTTTGTGTGGATTGAGGAGCCACTTTTGATATTTATACGCGGATAAGCGCGGATGCTACTTCTATTCAGTAGCAAACTATCAAATTTTGTAGGCCTAATCCTGGAATTTGCGGGCATAACGATACCTAACACATCAGAATCGTCTTTGTAGATTACAATTATTATTTTAAACTATAAAAACCCTCACGACCGTTATACTAGAAGAGGTAGTATGACGTTTACAACACTTTCATATTCCACACGTTCACATTTTACCAACAAAGGATTAGATCAGTTAATAGCATTATAAAACAATGGTGGAACGTGGATTGTGGTGAAACACTCGTCATACGAGTGTAAACACGAGGTTAAGGGTTCCAATTCCGGCTCGCATCTCATTGGGGCCAAAAATACCTTGGCAAAATATGAGGAAGTACGGACGTAAGAGGTATGTATTGTCAAGTGATTGCCATTGTTATAAAGTCGTCTGTATATTTTCAACTTGTTTTTTTTCTAGATAGAGTATGTAATACACATAGTGCAATAATGCGAAGAAAGCGTCACACTCAATTAAAACATCATTAATCTCCGTCGAAAAAATCCCAAAGAGATGATTAGAATTTGGAAACTTTTGATGTAATCCCTTTCAATTGTTTGGAAGCGCCCGCCTTGGGGAGCGGGTATCAATGTAATTAATTGAATTAGCGTCTGGCGAAGATTTCATTCTTGTTCAAAATAAAATCTTCGACCAGACTGCCTCGTTGGTCCAGTGGGACTGCCTCGTTGGTCTAATGGTGTGTAATGCGTGTAGCAATAACTAGGTCCTGGGTTGGAATCCTAGGTCGGACAAAATTTTATTTATTTTTAAAAACGTAGCCCCACACTAGGATTTATTCCTGTGTCGTGGGTGCATTTACAAACATGAAAGTTCACATACACAAATACCCAGACCGAAATAATTGTGGATCACACAAAGATTTGTCCCGTGCGGGAACCGAACCCGCGACTATTAGACACAGTGGGCGGAGCGGCTTAAGCTCTTAACCATTGCGCTAAATCGTCCGTCAAATGTACATATTCTGTCATAAAATCGAATGTTAGTCCGAAGTCATTAAGTTGTGTCTGGTATAATGGCAATGAGCTCGCTTCCTATTATATAGGGCCTAATAAGGTCGTCGGTGTTGGTGATACACAGTACAGCTCTGCAACTTGAAAAGTCCTTGTAGTGCATCTAAAAGTCTCTGCCACCCTTCTTCTTCTTCCTGGTTCCCTCATTGCTGTGGATCGCGACCACGCACAAACAGTCTCCATTGGGTGCGGTCATATGCAGAGTGCACCGCCCGATGCATGCTACCACGCACCGCCTTCTTTATTGTGTCAGACCATTATCTGCTTCTCCAGACAATGCTTTGAAGACCGCATAATGTATCTGAAGAAACTGAGGGCTCTTTGTCGACAGATCGTGGAGAACCATGTGATGATTTTAAGCTCATTTAAGCTTTTTTAAGTATAAACTCATTGGCTCTCATGGTAGTCCAAGGTACACCGAGCAACTTCGCGAACACCACATCTCAAAGGCATCTATCTTACTGCTATGGCGGCTTCTTACAGTCCAAGTTTCGGCACCATACGAGTACAAGAAAACATAAAAGACCAGCGCTCGGACCAAGCGTACACTTTGGTTGTTCGTCGTATACCTCTGTTCTTCCAAATCTTGTCGAGGTTAGCATAGTCTTAGCAGCATAACAAGCCTTAGTATTTTTGGCCATACCAACTCTACGGAATTTCATTAGTGCAGCCCCCGTCACTGGTCATCAATGACCCAAGATACACAAACTCACTGACTTTTTCAAACACGTTGCGTCGGTTACTGTAAGTACGTCTGTTCTGTTCACCACTATTATTTTTGTTTTGGAACCTGATCTTAAGACCGAGTAGCACTTTCTAATTCAACTTTATTCAGAAGAGTTGCCATCTCCACTTCACTCGACGCAACAATCGTCTTATCGTCTGCATATCTTAAATTATTGACCCTGCGACCACCCACTGTAATATTGCCATTCCAGCCGTCTAGGGCTTTCTCATGATATATCTATCGTACAATTTGAAGAACTTCAGTACGGATTTCTGGTTTTCCAGTTTCATGAAGCTTGAGCCATCAAGATACAAATTCTATATAAGGAAAGCAACAAGGTACGAGGCATGCCTTTTAAGTTTTGTCGTTTGAAGAAAAAAACACAACTAGAACCTTATAGTACTTTTTATTGTTTTTCAAAGTATTCACCACGTAGCTTAATACACTTTTCCATTCGCTCAACCCAGTTATTATAACATTTATTCCACTCTAAAGTGGGGGTATTCAAAATGGCTGACTTGAAAGCGTCGACTGCTTTTTCACCGGACTGGAACCTTTGACCACGAAGACTTTTCTTAATTTTAGGAAATGTAAATAAATCGTTAGGGCTTAGGTCAGGACTGTATGGAGGATGGTCCAGAATTTCTACATTTTCCTGCTTCAAATACTCAATCGTTTGACGAGCGCTGTGTGAGATTGCGTTGTCGTGGTGCAGGATGATGCGTCGCTTTGAGTTAGATTTTCGAAGTTCGGCGATGACTTGTGGTAAACAAACTGTGGTATACCACTCTGCGTTAACCGTTCTACGATATTGAAGTGCAATAGTCACAACAGGGCTGGTTTTTCCAACGAACGTGGCCACCATCTTCTTTGAAGTGCTTTGAGAACGAACAACTTCAGTCGGCTTTGGCTCGTTTTGAGAGACCCAGATTGTAGATTGTTGTTTGGAATCAGGATCGTAGGCATAGATCCAAGATTCGTCACCACTGATGATGATTGTAGACGTGATTTGACTCTCCTCGGTTGAACCTTTGCAGAGTTTTCTTACACCATCTGACGCGGGCCGCCTTGTGATCGTCGGAAAGCAGATGCGGTATCCACCGGCAAACTAGCTTTCTCACACCAAGCGCTTCATGCAAGATCTTCTGAATTTATTGTCCCTGAGATGCCTAATAGAGCCTCTATCTCTCGATATGTCACATGACGATCTTCGAGAATTAGTTGTCTCACAGCAATGATGTTATCTTCAGTGAAGGCGGATTTTGGGCGTCCTTCGCGAGATTTGTCACTAACACTAGTATGTCCACGCTGGAATTCTAAACACCAGCGTTCGACAGTCCGCAGACATGGGGCTTCATCACTGAATACAGATGTTAGCTCTTCAAAACACTGAAGCCGTGTCAGGCCTCTTCTAAAGTTGTAGAAAATTATTGCACGAACATTTTCCTTAAGATTCATTTTCGTACGTAACCTGATAGATTCCAATCGACGCTGTGACTTAACAATAGCATTAATCCTAATACTTTCAACAGTTTTGAGATTCAAAATTTAAACACATTCGAATATAGAACAGTTCCAAATTCAAAATTGCCGGAAAATATGCAAACGACAGAACTTAAAAGGCATGCCTAGTATCTAGTAAGGTCCTGAGGTACGCCCATCTCCACAAGTACGTTAAAAATTGTCCTCCACTGCACCCAATCAAAGCATAGTACCTTTGCATAGTCTATAAAGGACTAGACCAACGGATTATTAAGGTCGCGACATCTTTCGATGAGAACACGAACATGCAAAATCTGTTCACGAGTGCCCTTTCCAGTCACAAAACCAGACTGTTCGCTCGGTATCTGGTGATTTTTCTAGCATGCAACATAAGTAGCAACATCCCTTGTCCTCTCTTCTCCTCCTCCCTAAGTCCCTCGTCTTCCCGATAAAGTTCATGGCAGTAGTTTCTCCATCTATCCAGAATATCTTGCAGCCCTGTCAAGGTGTTACCTCGACCGTCATCAATTATCCAATTCTTTGGTTTGAAGGTACCAGCCAGTTGCTCTACTTTCAAAAATAGGTGTTTCGTTTGTGCTATGTGAGCATGGCTCTCAATTTCATGACATATGTTGTTGATGTGCTCGTCTCTGTGTCACCGCGTGGACCGTTGAACTTCGGCATGACGCTGTACGGCTGTAACGGCATGTAGCTGGTTATAGCGAATAATCTTAATTTCAGTCTCAAGTCCTTCACACTTCAGCATCTTCCCCTTCTCAATGAGAGCCCATGATTCTTTGCTTATTCACTCTTTCTTTCCAGCCACAATTTTGAACAAATTACTACTCTCCTTTGCAGTATCTAAGACAACCTCTTTAAAAGTGTTCCAATCCGCTTCACTAGAGTTATAATCCGCTTCACTAGAGTTATAAGGATCCCATTTCCGGGATTTGATCTTAGTGTCAACCGTTTTGTAAAAACGGTCTAGAGCCCATTCATTAAGTAAAAAGGTCTTTTAAGGTTTTCGTCGTGTACTTTTTAGGCAAAGTCTTAAGTCAGCTATTACGCCTGGGAGGGTTTTGTCATAAATAACTGACGATCGCCCTCTGGACCTAATTGTTATTTAATCTATCTGAATTATATAGTCTTGTGGAGAAGTTCACGTGTACTTAAGGAAGTAACTATCGTGCATGGTGACTGGAACGAAAACGTTGGCTGCACTATGGATGAACTACTCAAAGGTACACTTGTTGGTAGATATGGCCTGGGGGTTCGAAATGACAGAGGCGAAAAATATCTTCAATATTGTGTGGGAAATCAGTCGACTGTTATGAATACATGAATTTGAAAACCACCCGAAGAGATTGTACACGTAAACTTCTCATCACATCTAAGGAGATGTTATGGTGCGTAACAAGGTATCAAGATCGGCATAGAATTTGTCTGAAACTTCCTCGTCTGATTAAGAAGTAAGTGCATACACCTAAATAATGTTAATTTAATTGGTGCCAGCACCAGGTTTTACAGCGATTATTCTATCGTTTAGAGTAATATATCCTTTGACGATGGTTAGTAGTTTCCTCGGTATAATGGAGTCTACTCCATTAGTACTATGATCCACAGCACCGGTGTAATACATAGCGTTGTCGTTATTTGTAGTAAAATTGTCGCTGCCTCGTCGATGCACTTCGCTGAGCCCCAAGATGTCAATATTGCAACTGTTCATCTCTTTCTCTATGACTTCTAACTTTCCTGGCTGTAGGAGCCCTCTCACATTCCAAGACCCAATGCGAAGGTGCTTGCGTAGTGGTCTTTTAATTATGTTCGTACTATCACCAGTAGCATAATTTCTACTCACTGTCTGACCCCCAGGTAAGTGGCGGGTCGCATATTTCACACCATGTATTCCGGAATCGCGATGGGGCCAAAAATCAGTTGAATCACATGACGTGACACATGACTTATTGGAACTGTTCATTGTGGTATTCTTGGGGATATTAGCACTAATAACTAAGTAGTTCCCCGTGGCTTTCTGCACCAGACCTTTTAGGGGTCATTTAATCTCCAAGCAGCCTCTTCTAACCAATTTTCCGGTTGGAAGTATGGTTATACCACCAACTTGTTGGTGAGTGTGACTTGGCGCTTGCAGGTGAACTTGACATTTGGGCTGGTAGAGTTGTTATAACCGTTCTCCCCTTACTTGAGAAATATATGCGTGACACGTGGTTTACATTCATCCTAAACTCGCGTTGAATGGAGTGTAACACACATATAAAGTTAATGTACGCTGACCAATTTTATATCTACTTTCCTGCTCACTTCGACGTGGGTTTGCCAAATGTAAACGAGAGGTAACATTTTGGGTAGCGGAAAGCGCGAGTGTGCGCGGGCGTGCGGTTCACCGCACCGCGGCGGGACGCTGCGCTGTCAGCGGGTCTTATCACACCGGTACCTTATTTTGTATAACGCATAAAACATTTAATGCGGCGCGTTACTATAACTTACTAAAATGATAATATAATACGCACTCCCATGGTATACAAAATACCATTACACGATCATTTCATGAAGTTATCGTGACCCACCGCGTTTGGTCATAGCAAATAAGGGCCTTGCGTCGACAAATCGGTAAAGGCCGCTTGTTATACGGCTATACGGCTAGATCTACAGTCAGACACCTGTTATTTTGAGATAATATAACGGTACCATTTCTGGTTCCTGTAGATGTTAAAAATAGACACTGAAAAATTGACTTCTTTCGTAATAATGAATGGAAGGTTCAGATTAAAAGTATCTTAGAATCCATTATTTGGAATTGATTTGCATGAGAGATTCGAGTGAAGGCAACAGTACAATAGAATTCATCAATTGTGGCATCCACTATCTCAATTCCTGATGCAGATAAATAATACTATAACATTACGTAACTACATAGAAAATTTGGTTGCTAATAAGTCGATTAGGGTCTAAATTAGCAGAACCATACTAGTATAACGCCAAAATCTAAATGGCAATACATTCCAACCATAAAGCGGGTAAAACGACAACGACTGCTGTTTCAATTAATTAAAAAAATAAATTAACAAACCGGCTATTCAAATTGAATATAGAATTATCTTTTGCGTAGTACGAGTAGGTAAATTCAAAGCAGATGGTCAGAGGATGTGCTCGTTACAGTCCGGCGGATGATTTATAGTCTGCGGCGGCGCGGCCACTCCTGCCGCTTGATTAATTACACCTCGCGTGAGAAAACTATCGCCCTGTCTCCGTCACTTCATTTATACAGCCTTATCGAACTGATATTAATCACCTAGTGTTTTTTAGATATCAATATCGGAGTTTTGCAGTGCGATTGTTGAGTAGGTACTTTGTGATTGCAGGTATGGAGCGTACCGTAACTTCCTACGAGTGTCGTTTAGGGGTGCCTTAATTAAACGGAAGCGCTGCAGTGGTATAGTTATTACAAATTATCGTATAATTTCTGAACTGCAATTAGACTAATACTAGGCTTCTAGAAATTGTGTGAGAATTTGTAGCCGGCCGTAGCGGCACCACTAAATTCCCGTCCACGAAGGTCTAATTTGTAGCCTGAGTAAATGAGTAAAATTTGAAACAGCTTGATTTATAACAAACTCTGTGTGATCAACATTAAGCTCAGCTGTTTGAGACAGGTGATTTTTTTTTTAACGTAGCCCCACACTATTATTTATTCCTGTGTCGTGGGTGCGTTTACAAACATGCAAATTCACATACACAAATACCCAGACCGGAACAAATAATTGTGGATCACACAAAGATTTGTCCCGAGCGGGAATTGAACCCACGACTATTAGACATTGTGGGCGGAGCGGCTTAAGCTCTTAACCACTGCGCTAAATCGTCCGTCAAATGTTCCGTATATGTCCTTTAGGACATGGTCTGAAAAGAACCTGACTATCTTAGTATGAACAAATCAACCAAACAAAACTTTAATGTCTGCAACACCTTCGACTCTGTTTAAGATAAACAATAACGGCCTTACTAATAAACGTAGTATAGGGTGTGAACAATACCTATATGTGGATATAGGTGGGTACCTATACCCCTTGTTTTCTCTCTTTCTGACATCTGTCTATTGACATTCAAAAGAAGAAAACAAAGCATTGTATAACCATTCCGCCGCTATACAATGTTTCTGTAGTATGAGGATGAGTGTAAGGGTCAAAAGAAAGTTCTAAAGGCTTAGCACGAAAACTTGACGTTAGCGTGATGCTAATAAGTAATCATGTTGTCACATTCATGTTTACTCAGTAAATCAGTAGTGTGAAGAGGATGGCACATCAACTCGTTAGAATCACGCCAACGTCAATCCTTTCGTTTTTAACACCCTGATTTATAACAATTTTACAAGTTTTGGAAACCAAGCTCCAGAGCAAGTATTAAGTCACTCAGTCAGTTAAAACAAGACTCGACAGAGGACAATTTCTTCTTTACATAAAGTTTGCCAAGACGAGGTGTTTCATGTATTATTCAAATGGACCAATGATCGCTGCCCGGGCGCCGCTGAGCCCCTCGTTACCGCGGGCTGCCTCGTATTCGGCTAATGGCGCCATTTGCAGAGATTCCTTGCACCCCCGTAAGCAACTGACCTTATTGACACTGAGTTAAGTGAGATTGACAATCACTCAGCAGTGATATGGATTGGAGCCGGTTCATTTCTTGGTCAACAGATATGTTGAAACGTACGCAATCATGGCAAAATAATACATAAAGAAAGAAAATGATAAAAAGAGAATATGGGCTCAGTCATCCTGTATTAGCTAGGTTGATTTCCGTTATATTTAGGTTTTACTTGGTATTTTTTGTATGAGTACAAATAAAGTGTGCGTTTGTGGCTTTTTAACTGCTGATCAAGTGTTCTTTAACCAACGTTTCAAATGTTTTTGGTAATGATATTTTAATTTGTAAAACAGGATTATGAATAATAGTAACTTGCGAATGGACTATCGGTACCCAATGTCTCTTTTTTTAAATTTTTAATCAAATTATATAGTCTTTGTAGTATTTGACACTAAGTTGGTACATTTCAAGTACATTGACACGACATCGCCAACGAAAAGGTAACGTATGTAAATAGTAACATGTTTGTGTACGAAATAGATTTGTCCGTCGAACTTTTACAATTTACGCCCGCGCTGCCCTTTTCAAAATGGGGTTTACTGTGTGAAGCGTTTCTCATTCCGAACGGGTCCTGATATATGTTCTCATAGATCTCGGCACAAGCTCTTATCAGCTGACCATTGTACCGCCGCTCAAACTCAAGCCTGCCTCGCCATATCTGAAATGTGTTCACTTTAATCTCACGGGAAATCGTGGCGCGCTAACCTTTCCATATTAACAAAACTTTAATCCAACCGACGCGTCCCGGAGGAGGCCGAGCTATACCAACGCTACATTTTTGTGGGAGGTAAATTTTCTTTAAATCCGTTTCGTGGCATATGGCCAACGCTGCCATGTGCTCCTTAAATCTCGCCCTATATCTCTAGTTGCATACATAGTTGTCATGTTAAATACACAATTATAAGTATGTAGTCCTCACTCGGCACCGCCCGCACCAGTGTATTTACAAAACAAAGGGGAAGCTCGAGTAACTCATCCGAATTTATACGAACAATACATCTTCGGCTAACAACGTAGCTCGTTTCAGCTGCAGACAAAATGACGGAGCATATTTCAGGCGCTATCAATAATGTTCACTGTGTATCAGAGGATCGTATCGCTGGTTTTACATTTGCCGTTCTTATTTTAATAATAATATGACTTCCTCGCTGGTCTAGTAGTGAATGATGCGCTTTACGATCACGAGGTTCTGGGTTCAAATCCTTGGTCGGCTAAATGTAGTTTTTCTATCGAAAAAATCTAGTATCAGTCTGGAGTCTTGGATTGTGCCTGATATATGGCAATAGGCTCGTCCCCTATTCCATGGGACTTTAAATCTTTGGCGAAAAGTAGGTGCATTATACCTTTGCGAATATAGGCGTATCGGTATTTTTTTTTAATTATAATATCAGCCTATACTGTTCCAGTGGTGTGCAAAGGCTTTCTCTCTCAAATAAGGAAGATTAGGTCGTACTTGACCACGTGAGCCCAGTGCGGATTAGTGGAGGCAGGTACGTGGTCACCAGCTGTTGGAATTTATCAAGCCGCCTATAAGAATTTTAACTTGGCTCAACGACTGCATTATGGTAACCCATCTCAGGCCGACCAAGCCGTACGCTGAGTTTCTCACCGGATCTTCTCAGTGGAGGCCGCGTTCCGATCCGGTGGTAGATGTAAAAAATGTAATAATTTTGACGTTTGTAAGTGCTTATGTATTGGCCTATACAAATAAATGATTTTTGACTTGACTTGACTTGCTGATTAGCCTTGGCTAAGATCACGGCGGTCGCAAAGTGCTACGAGCGCCATCATTCTTATTTGCAGGGAAAAAAAAGCGTTGGAGTAGCAAACTGTAGTTATGGTAGAGCGGTCGGTTGACGAATTGCGCTCGCCAAGTGTCGGGGGCGCTCCGACACCCTTGCTGTCTAGACGTCACGCGGACGTGCCTTGTTCGCGTTGTTGTAAATGTGAATGCACTGTACTTTTATAATAAACCCGCAATATACTGGGACCGCGGGAAGGCCGGGGAACCAATTCTAATAACAAAATTTTGGGAAAACCGAACCTTAACCGGCACTGATTGACGGCGTTAAGATATTTATGAAAAAAATGGTAAAAAACAATAAACCGTCGCGCCAGTATTGCCTAAGCTGGGAGCGACAGAGGTGTACTATGTACCCACATATCGCCAACCATGTTAGGACTCTATGTAATAGAGTTGATAATTTTCGTATACCTACCTAGGCTGTGGTCTGAATGACGCTAATATCGATATTCATGCTCATTTCTGAGTGTAAAAATGACGGAAATGCGTCGAAGTCTTGACACGTTTACGCTGTTTTAGGATACGCCGTTTTAGATGGCGCTAATATCGATATTAGTGTCATCAGGACCGCAGCCCTACCAGAATGAATATGAATAGTTAAAGCTTAATGAAGCTGACTGGCGGCGGTTAGGATGAAAATATGAGCAGCGCAGGTTTACAATCTGTTTGATTCATATCAGGCTTAGTTACGTTCGTATGCGGTCCAATTTCATCTCGGCTACTCGTATTACAGGCAGAGCGCTTAGCACAAACGACGTTGGCGTAACGCCGAGAAAGCGTGTTGTCACAATCAACATTACTTAATCATATCTAGTGTGAAAAGGATGGCATATGAACTCGATAGCGTTACGCTAATGTCAATCCGTTAGGGCTAAGCCCTTAGTTTACTATGTTCCTGTATATGAACTCCGGTTAGCCAACCAAAACGAGCTTTTCAATAGAAAATTACTTTTTTTTATGCTAACCGTAGTAATACTAAACGGTACTTATTTAATGTTTGACAAAATACATATGTACGTACACCGTACACCTGACCCTCCCCGCTTGAGAAATACCTACAAGCGTTCCAGTAGTTATTTTTTTTTCTAAAAACCTCTGTAAACCGGAGTCTGGAATGATGCCTGGTATAAGAAAATAGATTCATCCCTATTACACGAAGATCTAGCATCATCGGTGAAATGTGGATAGATCACCCCGCTTGGGGAATGTAGGCGTAAAGTTCGACGGACGATTTCGCGCAGTCGTTAAGAGCTTAAGTCGCTCCGCCCACTGTGTCTAATAGTCGCGGGTTAAATTCCCTCACGGGACAAATCTTTGTTTGATCCACAATTATTTGTTCCTGTCTGGGTATTTGTGTACGTGAATTTTCATGATTGTAAATGCACCCACGACACAGAAATAAATCCTAGTGTGTGGCTATGTTTAAAATAAAGTTGTTAATTATTCCTTTAGAGCATGCAATGCACATTGATGGCGATGAAGTCTAGGGTTCGTGGCAGAGATGGGCAATATATAATTAGATTAATAATTAACTAGCTGGGCTGGTTGGCGAATATAGGCGTGACGGTGTATTAATGATTAACGAAAACAATTACATTTTGTAATCTTCAACGCTTACGATTACACTTTTAATCTTTAATCATGATTCAATATTACAAAATGCAATTATAATCATTAATCTGATTACATTTTGCCCATCTCTGGCTCGTGGTTTATAAGGTAGGTATAGAATACAAGGTAGGTATAGGTTTATTATATTTTAACTGTTCTCAATACCTATGTGTCCTCAATTCATATAAATACGACTATTTTCTTAAAAACCATTTGATAAACGGTACGTACGGTAATTACGTAATATAATTAATTAAAATATTTAAAGGCTTAAAAGAGAAAATTGTAAGATAAATTTTAGTCTGCACAGCCCTTTTATAACTTGGATCCTGGGCAAGTACTACTACTACTACTAAGTGATTTGAGCCGACTCATGTTAGATCCAATGAATCGGGAACTATATCACTCAGCAGAAAATAAAGTTAGTAAACCTTCTTTGTTGTCTGTCTCGAAATGGTAAGGCACCGCATTCAATTATTTTAGTTAACAAATGACAGCTTTTCAATTTCAAGTTTTTTTTTTAGAATAAACGTAGGATTTATTCCTGTATCGTGGGTGTGTTTACAACCATGAAAATTCACATACACAAATACCCAGACCAAAACAAATAATTGTGGATCACACAAAGATTTGTTCTGTGCGGGAATCGAACCCGCGACTATTAGACACAGTGGGCGGAGCGGCTTAAGCTCTTAACCACTGCGCTAAATCGTCCGTCTAACTAAACTGTTAGATAATATGATAGTTAGGTTCTGAGATACACTTTTATTTTTATAAACTAGCTGTCCTCCTCGGCTACGCAAGAGTGTACTTATGAAGAAAATGAGACGATTCTGACAATATTTTTGAAAATCTTTTTTTTATTTTTATCATCATCAGCCCTTATCAGTTCACTACTGGACATAGGCCTCTCCCAAGGCATGCCATTGAGCCCGATCTTCGGCTCTTCTACTCCAACCGCTGCCAGCCACCCTCCGTATATCGTCGCTCCATCTAGCTGCAGTGCGTCCCAGACTACGTTTGCCAAGCCGCGGTCTCCACTCGAGAACACGTCTACCCCAGCAGTTATCGGTCCTTCGGCAAATATGGCCAGCCCACTGCCACTTCAGCGTGCTGATCCTGTGAGCTATGTCGATGACCTTGGTTCTCTGTCGGATCACCTCATTCCGGATTCGATCTTTCAGGGAAACTCCGAGCATAGCTCTCTCCATAGCCCGCTGAGCAACTTTCATTTGGTGGACTAGTCTCACCGTAAGTGTCTCGGCTCCGTATGTCATGACAGGTAGGACGCACTGATCAAAGACTTTTGTCTTCAAACTTTGAGGTATTGGTGACGAGAAGGCTTGATGAAGTTTTCCAAACGCTGCCCAGCCCAGCTGTATCCTCCTGCGGACCTCTCTCTCAAAGTTGTTTCTATCTAATTCTATTTTTATTTATATAGATGATTATTACTTATTTACGCCGAACGGAGTTTCATAGGTCTTAGCACGAACTGATTGACTTTATCGTAGCTCTGACGAGTTGATATACCATATTTTTCACGCTACCAATTTAGTAATTAAAGATGAACGTGACAGTGTTTAGTGCAGAACCCTTAGTGGGTAATATTCGGTATCACTACCACTTGTTTATAATGCACTAAGTGTTTACCACAAGTATATGGAGCCAGCGATTTATTTAAAATCAAATCAGTTTTACTACTTTCCACTACATACTTTACGAAAGCCGAAGTATTTTACACAAAACATCACAAATCTTGTTATCATATATACTTAGAATAACATATCCAGAAGCCGCGTCCAGTCGTAATTGCACGTCGTGCCAAAAATTCAACAAACGCCCCGCCCTCACCGCACTTCCCACCCGCTTAATGTTGGCAGCCCGCAAAGATACCACTTTTTGGAGTAAATGTGTTTGACATTAGAAAAGATGATAATAAAATAATTGCTGCGGTAACGTGTATTTTAATGCATATGTAACTCAAGAAATTGATACATTTAAACTATTAAGGTTTGTAGTAATTTAATGTAGGGAAAATATATTTTCATCATTTTAACTAAATAATAAATCGTGATAAGTAGTCAACTATATTAGTACTATTTAATACTAGAACTTATAAAGTCCTCAGTAAATAAAAGTAGGGAAACATAAAATTGTTTTAGTAGCAACAAAAACAAAATGGTCGCGTCTTTTACTATGACCATTACGGATGGAACAATTAAGTCGATATTTAAATAATACGGCACCTGAATGCACTACTTACACATGAAATGTGATTCTATCACGTTTCCTTTTGAGCCTATTTGACCCGCGCAGAGCACGTTATTTCGCACGACGGTCACAGAGTGCCTCACGTGAACACGTGGGTACTTGCTTTGGAGGTAGTAAATGTTGCTTCAATTTGTTGCGCGCCCGCGGCTTCTAGATTATATTTATTCTAAGCATATATACGGGCATACTTTGTAAAGAAACGGACTGCCGTAAAGGAGGAAACAGTCGTTGAACCTTTTGTCTTTCTCCTTCTATTTTAGGGAAAATCAATATGATGGACACATATCGTGACAGTGGAATGGCCGTGAAAACAAAAAGCATAGCATTATGAATAGCAGTGATGGACAATTCAGATATTTGTCGAGCGTCAACCGCATCCGTATTTTCAAAAGGTTACCTGCTGAAAAACGCGGAAATGGGCCAACAAAATGGTTTATTTGTTTGCTTGACTAATTTTAGAAAGTGTGCGAAAGACAGTAATTGATCTTTGATGTTTTGAGTGATAAGTAAGAGATTTTGTTTGTTAGAAGCATCATGTGCAGTGTAAATTTCTAGTCAAGTACGAATTAATATACATATATTCTCTTCAATTAGAGATGCATACAGATATATACAGAGCAGAGCATATATACAGATTTGACTGAGAGTTCTAAGCAAGTTTCTAAATACATATGTTTTAAAATTATTTGTATGACTGTGTAGAATTATGTTCGTGTGACTGGCGATAACAAAATAAAAACAAATTATATTTTACGCGGGTCGTGCGTCGTAGGTAATTCAATATTTTGACGACAAATAATTCGAACTCGATTCGGGAAGCCATTGCCAACAAATTAAGTAACCACAACAGAAAAAAAATCACAATTTTCACACGGATTTCGAGAAATAAAGGTCGAACCGTCATTAACGAGGTTAAAAGGTGGAAACGCACATAAAGGGTTCACCTGATGCCATAGCATCAAAAGGTTGACGTTAGCGAGTTGATATGCTATCCTTGTTACACTACAAATTTACTAAATGAACATGAACGTGATAGCACGCTTACTCGCTAACGTCACGCTGACGTTATTTTTTTCGTGCTTAACCTTCTATGGTATTATATTAATAGCTGTAGCGTCGCGTCGATCGCCTCGTATTGTAATGCCTATAATAAAACAGAACGATAAATAAAAAGGGTTTTTAAAAACCTGAAATGCGGACCGAACAGAAAAGTTTCCTCATTATAATGAGAAAAGCGATAAATCGCTTGTCACCGTTTTCCCTTATTTTAAGGAATTGCAAATTTCTGCGTTACTTTTCGGTCCTCAGTTGTTTTGCATAGCCTACTTTGTATATTGAAAAAACAATGACGTATTTTTTCTTTTGGATATTTCTTTAACTCAAGCACTCAGCGAATTCATTATCATCATCAGCCCAAATGAGTATACGGCTGGACATACGCCTCTTCCTGTTTACCACAGAGGCCTATCATCGGTATTATGCAACCAATTCTTGCTGGCTATCCGATCTAAGTCATCACTCCATCTCGCGGGGAGCATCCTACACTACGTTTGCCAGACGGTGGTCTCCACTTCAAAACCCGTCTACTCCAACGGCTGTCTGTTCTGCGGCCAATGTGGCTAGCCCCCTGCCACTGATTTTCAGAGTTATGTAGGTCACTTTGGTCCTATACCGCGGTCCTATACCTATATATAGTGGTCATTTCTAAACCGTTTAATTGAGCGATGTAGAATAAAGTTGTTATTATTGAATAAATATTGAATAAAAAGTAATGAGTATGTATGGTTTTGCCAGGTGATAAGCATTGCATATTTATTTTTTTAAAACAAAGCATTTTTAGCGTGACGTTTTTGCAACGTTGCATTCAACTGTATAAATATAGAGATATATTTTTTTATATTTCGAAATGCCGGTTTTTGAATCCCAGTTAGAGCGGATTTTATATTTCCATGAAACGCTCGTTTGAGAGGTTTCATCGTTCTCTATTTAGAGGAATTAATACAAATGGTCGTAAATACTCGTATAATAATTTACATTTAATTGACATTTTTGTATTGACATTGACATTGTTATCATAAACTCTAATTCATAGCAATAAAAAGTATCTATCTATATCATCACGCCAGCTCCCTCGCGGGTTAGGCAGAGAGTACAGAGTTCCAACAGGTTCTTTCCTTACATACATCTCTGGCTTCCTCCACTCTCATAGTTCGTCTCATACACACTCGCCGGTTACGAAGACTCTTGACTTGCCCTTCAGATAAAACACGGTAAAAAAAATCTAAAAAAAAAAGTTAATATAAAATCAAGTCAAGACAAGCAAAGACAAGAGACAAGAGTTTCTGTAACCGGCGAGCGTGTATGAGACGAACTATGAGAGTGGAGGAAGCCAGAGAGCTATGTGCGGAAAGAACTTGTTGGAACTCTGTATTCTCTGCCTACCAACTAGAACAGCTTCCTTCTTTTCGGTTACATTAGCATTTTCATAATTAGTGCCTCTTCTATGTAAATGTGTCAATTTTTAAGCTCTTTAGTACCCAAATTAACGAAACTTGTACTTTTGTATGCATATGGAGGGATAAGAAACGTAATTAAAATAGCCGTATTGCTATAAAATAATGATTAAATTTTGTTTATTACAGCCGACTCCTAAAAGTAACAGCAATTCTTCATAATTAAAAAAATAACATACTTTAAAAATAACTGGATCGATTCAGTTGCCGATTAAGAAAAAACTACTTTCAGATCTTTCATCGTTTATATTATACCTTGTATAATATGTTGCTGTGTTTTAAGGCACAGTATTTATACTTCAGTGAACAGTAACCATTAAGTTACGTAAATAATTTATCGTTCTCCACGAATTGTATAATTTGCATTACAAATTTGACGAAAATATCCATTTAAGTACAAAAGTAGAGAAAAGTTCATAAAAATATATATATAGCAACTCGCAAATGATGTGCAAATTTGCCTCGTGACGGAGCCTTCATTTCCATAGAATCAATGACATCACTACCCAACGGAGGTAGTGGGGTAGTGCCTGATGCTATTTGTGCCATTCAAGAGCCATTACAGATGTAGATAAATTACAGAAAAAAGAAAATGACAGATCGGGCGTGTAATTACCGCGTATATGATTATTGATTGCGTATTTACATATAATATAATTTATTAAATTTCAGTCACGGCCCCATCTCCGTAGAGCTTAGCATGTCATGGCGTTCCCGCTTAACTTCTATCCAGCTTGTTACTTCGGTTCTATCCAACTGATTTTGAAAAAGTATTTTTGTCCTGCAGTTGACGTTTTTTGGCTGAAGATAGATTGCATTTCTAAACTCAGAAACTTTGGAGTAGTCAGGTTACTAATACTTAAAAAGTACAGCAGTTTTGCCCGGCCTTTCCATTTAGATGTAAAGGCCCTGACAAAATTGATTAATAACTCTTTGCTTTATATCAGAATAAACAGATAGGTTAACAAAAAAAAACAAATAGTGGCACTCCAGGAGTGCCGACAGAAGTAAAAACTTGAACAATTACGTGTGTATTTTTTGAATGAAATATTCAGGAAATATTTTTTTGTATTTTGTTTATATACAGAGGTGTCGGTAAATGTAACAGTGTCGCGAGTTAAATAGTTTTTTCCCATCTCGAAAAATGCCAACGTGCATGTGTATCTATGTACATACACACACAATATATGTACATACTTATATAGAGGTGTCGGTAACGGTAACAGTGTCGCGAGTTCAATTATTTTTTCCCGTCTCAAAAAATGCCCAACGCGCCTAAAGAAGTTTTCACTTCCGGTCGTCCTGTACCTCTTCAACTGAACCAATTTTTACTGAACGTCTCATATTGTCAGACTACATGCAAATGTGTGGATACTGTCAAATTTACAAATTGCCATGGGCTTAAAAATAGTATCAATACAGAGTGTTGCTTTGTATTCTTACGGAATTTACAGGAGTATATACTGGTGATACTAATTACAAATTCATAAGAAAACGAGACACATTTTCAATTTAGGGTACTTTATTACTCATAAAAGAACATAACAGTTCACTTAAATATGAGCAGTGAATATTAAAATTAAAATAAGAAAAGAAAAATGTAGTTTATCTTACAATTAAAAAATAATTGATGATCCCCTAGAAGAAATGTATACATGTCTTCACTAATAAATGTATTTAGTTTAGATTTAAAAAGGGACAAACTTTACTACCCTAGGTCTTTTGGTAAATTATTAAACAATTTCGTAACGTCATATAAAACGTTTCTTTTTCCATATCCAGTTCTCGGAGAATATTGTTTGATTTGGTTAGTGTCGCGTAAGTTGTGAGTGTGTTTTCCTATTGAGCGATATTTGTGTATGAATGTGACCAGATAAGATTTCTTAAATCAAAGTGCATATATTATACGTGTACGTTTGCTTTAAGTTGAATATTTTGGCTTTTTATATAATGTACGTGAAGGCGTCAGTCTGTCGAAATTGAACAATATTTTAATTGCTTTATTTTGAGCGATCTGTAGTGGTTTTAAATTGGTTTTTAGTGCACAGCCCCACACTTCTATTAGGTAATCTATATTTGATTTAACTAGGGCATTATATATCATTGATCGTGTTTTATGCGGGATAGAAGAAGCCATTCTACGTAATGCACTAATAAGGGATATTACCTTAATTTTTATTTTTTCTATATGCGGTTTCCACGTGAGTTTATCATCTAGCAACAAACCTAAGTACTTTTCCTGATGGGATCTATAAAGAACGTCGTTATTAAGGGTTAAGGGTGGATAGTCGGCAATAACTTTTTTTTTTGCGTTAAATATCATGTCGGTGGTTTTTTAGTATCAATTGTTAATAAGTTTCATTGACACCAGGTGTTATATTTAACCAAGTCATTTTGTGCAATTTGTATTGAAGATTTTATATGTTTTTTAAATAAAATAAGCATGTGTCGTCCGCATATAAAGTAATATATCCTGATAAACCAATTTTGTTTATGTTATTAACGTAGATCAAAAAGAGCAAAGGCCCAAAACACAACCTTGTGGATTTGAGCATGTCAGATTTTGGGACCTGTGTCCTATTCTGTAAGTAAGAATTTAATAAATTATAGGCTGATCCGGATATTCCCATGTCCCTTAGCTTTGCAAGGAGAAGAGAATGGCTTATTGTATCAAACGCTTTTTTTAAATCAATGAATATTCCCAAACATATATATTTTTTGGTCTATTTCAGTATTAATTTTAGTAACCAAATCAAGAACGAACGATCGAAGAATTTTTTTGTTTGTTTTTCTTTTATGATAAACCCGTCGTAGCCGTTGCCCCACCACGGCTTTGCACAAGCTTATTTTGTAATATCTATCTATATTATCACGCCGGATCCCTTGCAAGGATCTATATTTTGTTATATAATTATGAATTATTACAAATACCATTATTTCGAGCTGGAATCTTATTATTACTGAAATACAATATAGCATATGTTACTTCTGGATATCTATCTACACCTATCACATATACCAAAAATTCCGCGAGAATACAAAACACAATCTATATTTCAGCAAACCATAGGTTAGCACACCATAGGTTTCCCTGCACACGTTTTTCAACTTTTACAGGGATAAGTACCCAGAAACATATTTCTATTTCAAATAAATACTATTTTATATCATACAAACATTTATTCTTTGCTAGTTTTGAGTAAAGTATTCCAAACAAAACTGTGAGAGGAGCCATTTGAAAGCTCGCGAATGATAAAGTGAATGGTTGAGGCGCCACAGAGGGCCCGTCGCGGCTTTGTGCCAACGATAAGCTGTCAAGTTGGTACAGAGACGAACGCGGGCGAAAGCGTGATAAAAATACTTCCACTTACCATGCACCATAAGCATTTTTGCAATACCCATTACTGGAATCAAACATGAGGCTCACAAATAGGCACCGGTATGATTTTTTCGTATCTGTGGTGCTTTACGACTGAGCTTAGTTCCTTTTTAGTTGTAGTCTCTTTTTCTGATCTGCCAATTTTGTGTCTCCCGCTTTGCAAAGGAGAGAAGTGGAATTTAATTTTTTCCTACTTCTCCCGTTTTTTTTTCTTGTTGCGGGTTCCAAGATAATTAAAGCGATCCCCGGGAGACCTCGAGGTTTCAAACCTTCGTGTTATCTAAGGAGACCATTATGGATCCTGGCTTACAGGAGTAGTTCCATACTATATAAAAATGTACAACTAGCGTCACTGACCATTATCGATTTTTCAACTGGGTAATCTATCTTTAGCCAAAAGACATCACTGGAGCCGAAGAGCAGGACTGAAGAGCAGGACAAAGGCTTCCCCAAGATCGCCACAACAACTGGCTTTGTGCTATACCTACGCAAGCACTTTTTACCGCGACCACGTTTTACCAGGCCAGCGCAGTTTCTTTATGAGATCGAATCAGAAACAAGGCGATCCACAGTAGGACCAAAATCACTGATATAGCTCTCAAAATTACTAAACTTAAAGTGGTCTCGGTAATATTCTTTATTTTACAAACATCTATAGGTGGTCTTTGCTGAAGTATTTTGCCCCCAATGCGGTTAAGAACACATCATTTTAGGTCTTTTGAAAAATTGACAAGTGCTCTAAAAGTTTGTTCCTATTTAGTTCATCAAGCATGTTATTTAAGTATAAACAGTTTAAAATAATACGATTGGAAAAAATCATCGTCAGCATTTTTTCCGCCACAAAGCGTGACTCGATAAACCGTCAAAGCGTTTAAAAGATGCTAATTTGCCGATCTCGCTGCATTTAAAATACCTACTTGGAATCTGAAGCCGAGTTTCCTTTATTGAAGTGTAATACCGCAAATAGTATGCGAAACAGGTCATTAATTATACGTCATATTTTGCTGTGCGCAAGAGACGAGTATATACACAGTTTATAGATACATCTCTTTCTCATGGCAAAGTAAAATTACAGTAGTACTGCTAAAGAAATTATTAAATCCACTTGATCTGTTTTAAGGTAACAATATTATGCTGTATGCGCTGTAGCTAAGAAATGAGACCAACAATTTTGTGTAATAAAAAATATTAAAACACTTCTTTTCTCATGCTCCATTTTATATTTTAGATGGCTAATTATAGTGGTAAGTCGTAATTACAATATATAATAACTCAATGGTAAAATCTTTGTATTTAAATCGCTTTTTTTCTTCCAGTGTTTAAAATGTATAATATTGAATGTAAATAACCAATATAAGAACTACAGAGCAAAGCAGAAGTAATAAGAACAGTTCTACTTTCATTTACATACCTACGTCGAATTTCAAACCGATCTTGTGTCGTTTTCCATAAGTAGGGACTAATGAAAAATGACCGTTTCTGAAGTCAAAGTCTTCAAACGAAGTCAAAACATTCGTAATATTAATTGTGTTTTAATGTCCCTGTGGAGAGGTGTGACAGGGTGACTAATGAAATGTGCTTATAATGACAATTTGTGCGTGCCCGCAGCTCGGTAAAGGCAAGCAGTCGCTCTACGGCCGCGGGAACTAACGTGGCAGGCGTTCGAGGCGAACCATATGTGAAATGCCACTCAAATCATAGGCGGATTCATAGAGATGGGACTTAAAAGCATAAAGGAATTATATACCCAGTTCAACTGTACACTTTTTGTGGACACTTGGTACCATTTAGGTAACCAATTTAAAAATCTTTGTTGCTCCTTCCTTTTTATTCAAATATTTTATTGCTTCTCTTTTTGAAGTAGGCTCAACGCAGCCAATTTATCGGTTAATATTTGTTTGTCTAGTGACTGTGTTCTTGGTGACTTTTTATTTGTTTGTAACTGATTACGATAGATTTGTCTCTTTTCTTATCACTGACATGACTTAAGTGTAAGCATTACAATTATATTATCTTGTGAATGCTCCTTCTATGCTTTTAATACCTCTATGGGCGGAGTGGTTTGAGCTTTATTTCCTTAAACTAGGGATTTATTGTATCACCAAAAGAATTTTGCTGTGTACTGAATAATGACAGATTAACGGCTGATTACTGTTAAACATTTCAAAATGAGAATGGTTTGAATGATGAAATCTTAAATCATTTTATACAAAAATTTGGCAGTCTATCTATAACCTCACGCCAGATCCCTTGCGGGGTAGGCAGAGAGTACAGAGTTCCAACAGGTTCTTTCCTTACATACCTCTCTGGCTTCCTCGACTCTCATAGTTCGTCTCATACACGCTCGCCGGTTACGGAGACTCTTGACTTTTCCATCAGATAAGACTCGGTTTATTTGATCGTGGTAAGATAGTCTAGGTCTTCCCCGGTACCTGCATCCTTCCACTTTTACATTGTATATCTATTTTGTCATTCTTTCTTCTGCTATTCTTTCTATATGCCCGAACCAACGGAGCATGCCCTTTCTCATCTTTACACCGATACTATCTTTCATACCTACTCGCTGTCTTACTATGCTGTTGCTAATGCGGTCGGTCAGCTTCACTCCGCACATCTTCCGCAGAGCTCGCATTTCTACCGCATTTATCCTACTTTCATTCTCCTTCTTACATAGCCAGCTCTCGCTACCATATAACAGCGTTGGGACAAGAACTCCGTTATGTATGGCCAGCTGCGCCTTATGGCTTAAGTGCCGGCTCCCGAGTAGCTTTCCCATCGCACCATTCACTCTGTTCCCTGCACTCACTCTTCTCTCTATGTCAGCGGTGTATTTCCCATCCTTACTGACGGCGCATCCAAGATATACAAACTCATTCACTTGCTCCAGCACATCGTTACTAACCACAATCCTTACATTCGTTCTGGTTTCTTCCCTTTCAAAAACCATAATCTTGGTTTTCTTCACATTCAAGTGTAAGCCATTGATCATGCAGTCGTTTTTCATAACTATGACTAGTGTTTGCAGATCAGTGGCTGTTGGTGCTATTAAAACCGGGTCATCTGCATAAAGTAGATGGTTTACCACTAAGTCACCCATTTGTACACCTTCATTCATCGCTTTCAGTCTTTTAAGACTTTTGTCCAGATATATTATAAACAGTCTAGCGGACAACACGCAACCCTGCTTGACGCCGATTTTAACGTCAAACCAGGGTGACCTGTTACCACCCACCCGTACGCATGCCTTGCAGTCCACATAAGTGGACTGGATGGCTCGCAACAGAGTGCCATCTATACCATACTCTGGCAAAATGTCCCAAAGTCTCGTTCGCACAACTCTGTCAAATGCCTTCTCCAGATCTACAAAACCGCAGAAAACCTTCCAGCCCACTGCCAGATGCTTCTCTACGATGTTGTGAAGTGAGAAGACTTGATCCGAACATCCTCTTCCAGACCTGAAACCCCCTTGTGCCTCGCACAACATTCCATCGGACTTCACGCGCATTCTCCGTTCAATAATTTTACCGTACACCTTGGCTGCCAAGCTGATCAAACTGATGGCTCTGTAATTGGCGCAGTCATATTGTGAACCCTTGCTTATTGAAATTTGGCAGTACTTCACATAAAGCTTCTTTGTTCCATGAAGAATCCGCTGAAAATATCTTAATGATGCGATTTAGTTAGGTCTCCAGCGACAGATATTTTCCCTTTATATTTGCTTCGTGTTCAACAAAAGGAAGTAGAGGAGAGCCGAGACAAGATTAAACGTATTCAAACATCCATACATTAAAATTGCATTAAATCTAAAAATCTTAACATAAAACTAAGCTTAAATAAAGCTAGGATAATCCACTTCAGAGAATATAAAATTCGTCGGATTAAAACTGCGACTGCAAATAAGTTATTAGCCTCGAAAATACTGTTGCCAGCTATTTCAGGATAGCTCGAGTAGTCTCATTAATTCAAGTGTCCGTAGTCCACACAGTGGGCGACGGTTTCTCGCTAAACCCATTATAATAGGCAGCTTTGTGATTTTTGCGCTCCGTTCGCCGCCGCCCCCGCCGCCCGCCCTCACAGCCGCCAGCCACCAATCCAAAACTAATTACGGAAGAAGTGCAAGAAATCCAACAAGTACCCATTTACAAAACAAATTTGTGCAGAAATAAATGACTGTTTGATAA
Organism: Phalera bucephala; assembly: GCA_905147815.2. Lineage (NCBI taxonomy): Eukaryota > Metazoa > Arthropoda > Insecta > Lepidoptera > Notodontidae > Phalera > Phalera bucephala. Next base: position 20,006,688 of record LR990617.1, on the reverse strand, counting down.
AAATTCGCAAGCAATTTATGTTAAGGAACAATGGAATGCTGTTATGGTTGAAATTTATGAGTGATCTACGCTCGCTGTGTTTTTGTTTCACCGTCGTTTATTTGGAATATCCTGCTGTTTTCATAATGAAAACAGCAGGAGAATCCAAATAAACGGTATGTGATTATGTATGAATAATATTGTTAAAAAAATAAACACTGTCACGCCTATATTCTCCAAGTGGGGGTGGCAGAGGTGTATTGTGTATGTAATAGGGGGTGAGCCTATTGCCATTATACTGGGCACGATGTCAGTCTATGCGTTGATACTGGAAATTGCTCTATCGAAAAATTAGTTTTATGGCCGACCATTTGAACCCGTCCTGGGTTCTTAACTTAGGTCTCATGATCGCAACACTCATTATTCGCCACTGGACTAACGAGGCAGAGGATCAAATTGTATATATAATATTTCGTATTGTTTTGAAACCACATATGTTTCCACCCTAGTAATTATATATATATCGTAGGAAAATGTATTATATAATCGCATTAATATGTGGACAAATGTCAAATAAATTAGGCTCATGGCAAATAATATACGAATTACCCTTTTCACAGATACGCTAAGGGTACTAAACAAACATATCTGAAATTAACACGCAGGTTCAGTGCCCATGCATTTTACATCCCATTTTCTCCGGAAACAAAAAAGAATTTCCGCCATTCGATGTTTCAAGTTCGATGGGGAATCAGGAACAATCATTTCGATAGCGCACCAAAGCGTAAAGTTCCCTGCGCCCGCCCCGTCTAATGAACATCGTTTTATGCCATTTGCTTTCGAAACATAAAAATGTTAATTCAACTGCTCCGATGAAAAATGTCGTAAATACGAACAAGAGGTTTGCCAATTTTATTAATGAATAGAGACTCCGTCTGGGTTTCGTGTAATCTGCGAACAAATAGTTAGCAGAAGTTGTATGCAAATATTCACGAGAGCTTGATAATTTTGCATTATATCTGTCTGATCAGTACTTTGCTTAGAGTTTTGTGACTTTGGGGTTGCATCCTTTGGTTCGCCTAATTTTTTAGTCTATGAGACACAACTCTATGAGCTGCGAAACTTGGGATTATTTTCTATTGTTTGGATACGTGATTTAGCTATATTTTGTACAATTTAAGTATGGCACTTTGATAACTTTCTATCTATATCATCCCACCAGATCTTTCGCAGAGTAGGCAGAAGGATTACTTTTACCTTTAGTATTATGTTATTGTATATTAGGATCCTGAGGAACCAAGGCCAGGAATTTGAGCCTCTGCAAATACGAGGAATAATTTTGTTGCAAAATTTGTTGCACAGTTTGTCCTAGCTCCTAGGCATAAAGACATAAAGTTATTAGAACTAAATGTGCTATTCTAAATATAGTATAGTTATGCACGACTTGTTGATATAATTACGTTAACATTTATATAACTCTTCACAATAAAATTCGCATGCAAACTCAAATAATTTATTTTGTATAAGCCCTGCGGGGGCGTTTACAAATAGTCAATTTACATTTTTTTTTAATCTAATTTAACTACAAATCTACCACCGGATCGGAACGCGGCCTCCACTGAGAAGATCCGGCGAAGAAACTGAGCGGGCTTGTCTTTTTTTATTTAATTCTATTTCTCTTTTTTCCTTTCAATTTTTTTTATCATATTGTGTGGATACAAAGTTTAGGTTACCATTAAATAGTTTACGATCTAGCTCCAGTGTGATGCCGTACGACCGAGATATGAGACTAATGTGGTTATTTATAAAGAGTGTCTAAAGGTATTCAGATGGACCAGTCCCCACAAGCAGCACCCGTTCAGGAGTATGACTACTGGAACAGCTATCACTCCCCTTGATCATATTGCCGCGTATCTTGTGATGTTTGCGCCTCAAATTAGAATGATATGGACAAATTCATTTTCTATAAACGGATTTAAAATCAATATTTTAGAATTTGCAACGATTAACAAAGAATAGGTTTTGCAACACCCGATTTGGCTGTTTGGAACAAATCATCTTTTGAATTCTTGAACTTCTTCTAACGAACTTCAACATAATATATAGTGTCATATTTATTGTTCGTTGCACTTCGGGTCCGTAGTAGCAATCATTCAATGTTCTGCGTGGTTAGTCTGGGATGAGGGCTGATTCTTTCCGACATTTCCATATTCTAGTTTCTACTGTGTTTTGAAAGCCACTGGTCCTGGTTACCAGTTAATGTAGTTGTCGTTTAGTCAAGTTAGTAGTCTTTTGGGCAGCTTGATAAGTTCCAAACTCTTGTGGTCACGAACCTGTCTTCAACAATCCTGTGGTGGAGTACGACCTATTTTTTCTAAACTCGATTATTTAAAAGAAGATGCTGTCATACAGTATAGGATGATTTATAATTATATTTATTGGCTTAATACAATGATTACGTCATCTCTATTTCTTTGCTAACATATCTTCAGTTTTCTATTTGCGAATTTGGTTTTCCAAGAGACCAATATTTGGTTGAAGCAATATATGAGAGGCGATGAAGTGAGCGCGCGGCTCTGTGGATTACGACACATAACTCCCGAAGATACGGCTTAAGTCTTCCCGTTACGACATTTACATGCACTTACTTATTTATGACTTGTTTTTGGTAAGCGATTTTATGCTTTGTATATTTGGAGAAATATATACTGACATTATTTTGTCTACATAGCTCATGTTATGTATACAAGGCGCTTAAAAATTGTTTAATGAGTTACCCTAACCAGAGCCCTAACTATTGGTATAGGTGGTACATGGTTCCAGTTAACGTTCAAACTAAATGCTTCGACCACTAGTGCGGATAACCCTTTATGGTAACATTTTGTTACTTGCGTGAGGACTGGACTTGCGATTATTTACTCTGTCATTTGCTGTTTGTAACCCGTACCAGTATTACCTTGCATTGTGGGTAATGACGCATCAATTCACATTTTTTTGGATTTTATATACTTTCTCAGATTAAAAGTTTCAGTTATATTCTTCAAAACTATTTTTTTCCGATAATTGCATAGATATTTCTAAACTGGCAAACACTGAGTGGGCGTGACCAGTCCTTTGAATCCCGCTAAAAATCGCGCAATGAAGGGAGCGCAGGGTAATTATAGTGTAGGAAGGGAAGTAGAGTGAAAGTAACGCATTTATACGACTAAACTTCCCTCACTTCACGCGGGACTGGGCAGTGTGTAAACCGGATAATAAGTTTATGAGGTAAGGTATGTAGTGGTATATAAGGTCGATTCCTTGGATTTTAATTTGGCTAGATACTGACATAAAATAGTTTAACAAATTAAAAACACGCTCAAATATTTCACTCACACTAGATCTGTCTTATACGACAACTTGAAAACTTATTTTGTGGGCCTCAGTTACCTTTATCGTCTATGCAGAGTATTATAAACTTAAACCTTTCAGTGCATACAGTTCACAATGCAAAATAACTATGTACCAACCCGTATAAATCATCGCTTTCTTTGGTACATATTTGTGGCCTTTATGACAATGGGAAACATGTCTGCAAGAAATTTTGTATGCACAGGAAATTCAAAAAGAAGCTTCCAACCGGGTTTTGTACCTGAACAAACCACGGAAGTGTTTGGCGATCGCTTCCCGAAGCGAATCACGTAACGTCGAGTGGACGATGTGTCTCCAGAATATCTAAGGACTTAAAGAAGGTAGGTATACCTGTAAACATATTATTAAGATGGAATGGGAGAAAGGTTCTATTGAACGATGTGAACCTGTGAGGTGACCGTGTGGTGAAATAAGAGCGTTTTGAGTACGAGTTAAATTGGTCTTTACATTTAGCAAAATCTCGGTCCTAATAAAATTATAAAACTACGCTAAAACCAATTATTAGCCACCACCTATATACGATGTACTGGTGGAAACCTTGCGGGATAAGCAGAAAATACAGACCTCTCTGGATTCCTCCAGTCTCATAGTTTGTTTTAATAGACCCTGTCTTTACTAAAAGGTAAGCCAAGATTCTCCGTAACCGGCGAGCGTGAATGAGACGGACTATGAGCGTAGAGGAAGCAAGAGTGGTCTGTAAGGAAAGAACTTTTTGGAGCTCTGTATACTCTGCCTGCCCTGCAAGGGAGCTGGCGTGATGATATAGATACATAGGTTTGTAATGAAGTACCCACCGTTTAGTTAAATACTCTTAGCAATATTTCTGTATTTATTTAATCGTCCTGGCCGGGTGGGGCGGCGGGGAAGGGGCACTAGAACGACCGAAACCGGCGCACTCGCGCCTTTCTATTAATCTTTAACACTAAAATCGAACTGCTGACATAGACGTTTCACGTTAAAACCAACGGCCGAGGGCCCCGACACCCCGGGCCCGATTTTTTAAAAGCCTGCGTAGTTAAATGAGGAGTTAACTTTTAAAAGAGTCTATTTCCTCTAAAAATACATTTATTATTTATTTAATATAAATTTAAATGCCATTCAATTCTAACATTTACACAATTTTTTTTTTAATTGTTTTATTTCTCATTGTAAATCGACATTAAGAAGTGATTTCCATTTCAAAATGACTTCTTTTTCTATAAAAATGTAAATACTTTTACCACGGTTCGGAGACTTTTATATGTTCTGCAAGAACGTATAGAGAGGCGGACGGAATCTAAGGACGGAAAAAGTAAGTCAGTTCGCACAGACTCACACCATAGTAAGTCTATCGGCCACCTTTACACGACAAACTTTGTCTGACGGAAGTTGTTTTCGTAGTATAAAAATAAAATGCTTAAAAATCGTGTACGTATGAGTTGAAACGCACACAGCGTTTCAGCTTGTAATTACACGCGAACTGACTTACTATTGGGCTTCACTTTGTGCTTAGCGAGATTCCGTCCGCCCTTTTAAACGTCCTTGATTTTCAGAAAAAATATAGTAGAATGGAAATAAACTCTTTAGTCACTCGTCAAATACAGACGTTGATAATGACAAAAGTAAATTTTATCTATGTATAGCAAGGCGCTCGTAGCGCTGTGCGAGAGGCGCTCGTAGCGCTGTGCGACCGCGGTGTTCGTACTGATTACAAAGGTTAAGCAGCGTTCGACTTGGTCGGCCTGAGATGGGTGACCGTTTGTGGCATTTTCATCTTCGAGCGTCTCCGTGCTTCGGAAGGCACGTTAAGTGGTTGGTTCTGGTTACCACTTAAAGCGGTAGTCGTTAAGCCGAGTTGGAAGCCTTAAACGCGGCTTGATAAGTTCCAACAGCAGGTGGCCCCAAACCTGCCTCCACCAATCCGCACTGGGTCCGCGTGGTGGAGTATGACCTAACCTCTCTCACCCCTCTCACCTCGATCTGTAAGAGAAGACCTTTGCCCAGCAGTGGGCAGTATAGGCTGATGTTATTATTATTTTATTATTTATATCATCACACCAGATTCCTTCCGGGTTAGTCAGAGAGTACAGAGTTCCAATAGGTTCTTTCCTTACAGAACTCTCTGGCTTTCTTCACTCTCATAATTCGTGTCAAACACGCTTACCAGTTACAGGAGTAAATAAGTACGTATATATCGCTTCTGATTGTACGTTAGCTGTTTTTTTTACCTGTAACTGTTCTTTAATCAAGCTGCAAGCAATAGCTAGTTTCAAATAAATTTAAATTGTTAGGTGAAATTCCTTATTCATTATCTGTACTTTGCAGAGCACTTATTTAGCTTTATTTAGCTAAATAAGTGCTCTGCACTGCACAAAGTTGTTTCGCTGCAGGTTCAGTTGTAAAACTAAACGTTTCAAATTATTGCGGAGCCGTGTGCTCTGCGAGCACTAAACAATTGTTATTCATGCACTCCCTCTGATGGGAGAACGTGAATTTTAATAATTCAATTTACTATGATATTTACTAGTTTCAAGGGGGAAATTTAGGTAAGTTTTTGTTGTCTATCTATTCAAAGGGGCCTATTCTCTTCTTCTTCTATCTCTAAAAAGGTAGCTACCGCGTCTTTTATTCGCAGGCTTTTTTTTGGAAACTTATTTCTAGTGTATATGACAAAAACAGACGGGAAGAGTATGTCAATATCATTAATATGTAATCATTTATAAATTAAAAATAATGCACACAAATAGTGTATACCGAACAAATAAATTGAGAGTCCGTTTTTTGAAGTCGCTAAAACTCTAATGAACCATTAAATAAAAACCAAAATCAGTACTAATTAAAAAGCATTAGTTTTTACATAACCATTAATCAAGTTATTTGAAATTTATACTGGTCTCGCCACTCGCCGGCGTTGCTAATCTTATAAATTATGAAAAACAACGAGAAAGCTATAAATTGCAATTCAGTTATCCGACACGCGGGAATAGCAGCCCGTCCAGGGCCATACTCGCTATGACCAAACGCGCCGCGGGAAAATAATTTCGTGAAAATAAAATAAAGAAACACCGTTACGCCTATATTTCCCAAGCGGGGGTGGCAGAGGTGCACTGGGTACACCCACTTTTCGCCGATTTTATTATTTCCTATGACAGTGACAGCCTAGTAGTTAAACCGTTGGACTGCAAAGTCAGAAGTCTCGGGTTCAAACCCAGGCACGCACCTTTGTCTTTGTGAAAGCATGTGCGCATTAAAAATTAATGATCACTTGCTTTAACGGTGAAGGAAAACATCGTGAGGAAACCTGCATGCCTAGGAGTTTCTCGAAAGTTTGTGAAGTTCGCTAACCCGCACTGGGCCAGCGTGGTGGATTATAGCCTAAACCGTTTCAGTTTGGGGGGAGGCCAGTGCCCAACGGTGGGACAGTTCCCAACAGGGCTAATATTATTATTATTATGTCATAGAGGGCGAGTGTATTGCCATTGTACCGGGCCCAACACCAAGAAATAATCGTAAAATGGTATTTTCTGTACTTCCTGCCTACTGTGGAAAGGACCTAGTGTGGTATTCTAAATTATATATTTTTTTAAAATAAAGTAGCCATTATTCGCCACCAAAAAGGTAGCTCCACACTAGGAATTATTCCTGTGACGTGGGTGCGTTAACAAACATGAAAGTCACATACACAAACACTAAACCGAAATAAATATTTATGGATCACACAAAGATTTGTCAGGTGCGGGGATCGGACAGCGACAACTCAATCCAGTGGGCGAAGCAGTTTAACTTAACCAATGGACCAAGCCGTCTGTCTGTCAAATCTATCACCATATTCCTCAAATCCATCTAATTGTTTAAATATTACGAGACCATAATAAAATTGTGTTTTACCAAGGTATGAATTGAGCCATACGTGTAACAGAATGTTATTGAGTCCGACTGAGCGCTGACTGATAGCTGACAATTGGGTTTCGCCGTGTTTTCTTAATAGTAGTGTCTGACCGAAGGTTGTTTTTTTTTTTTTTTAAACCTGGCTCCACACTATGATTTATTCCTGTGTCGTGGGTGCGTTTACAAACATGAAAATTCACAAACAAATACCCAGACCGGAACAAATAATTGTGGATCACACAAAGATTTTTCCCGAGCGGGAATCGAACCCGCAACTATTCGACACAGTGGGTGGAGCAGCTTAAGCTCTTAACCACTGCGCTAAATTTTTGGCCGAAGCCTAGGGTTTAATAACCCTAAGAAATTTTGTTATATTCGGCAAATTTTTTAAAATTTATGTTCACTCTTTTAACAAACTTGTTTTGTTTTGATTTGGTTATTTACTGACAATGGCGGCCGGCCCGTGTAATGCAATGTGACCCCTGCTCCCGCGCGTCGCCTCTTCCGTCGCGCTCTCGAGCATTCGTAAGACGTAAATCGGAAAAATCGTTCAATTTCGGTGCATATTAGAAACCTTCAGCTTCGGTCAAAATTTCGGCCCATTTTAGCCGAAACCGAAATTTTAACTGAAGGTGGTATTCTTGGCCGAAGGTAGCTCAATTCGAAGCAGAAGGCAAAGGTTCGGTCGGTCACTACTTAAAAGGCAACTACTTGATCCAGTAGACGAAGCGACTCAAACTCTTAACCACTAAATCAAGCCGTCCAGCAATTATATGCCACTATGCACCATTAATAACTTTATATGCCACTATGTACCATTAACAAATTCTACAAAGTTATCATAACGCACCGCGTTATGTGTTTATTTGGTCTTAGAGAATAAGCGCCCTGACAACATCAGTGGCTCAATACACTGTTATTTTATAAAACACTATTTTTATTTTTCATTTGAATCGCGTATCTACCTACTATGTATCCGATATTCATGTAGTAATGTTTTTAAAGAATGTGTTTGTGGAAAAAATTACAATACATGGATTAAGGTGTTGACGGAATAGCGACAGACCAATAACACGGTGGGTAGACAACATATCTAGAGTGGATAGATGGATTAAGGTGTTGATGGAATGGTGACAGAAAACTGGCAAAAGACGAGTGGGCAGACCAATAACACGGTGCGTAGATGCGTACCTAGAGTGGAAAGGAGGGATTTCGGGGTAGATGAAATGACAATAGATGGATTAAGTGGTTGATGGAATGGTGACCGATAACTGGCAAAAGACGAGTGGGCAGACCAATAACACGGTGGGTAGATGCGTACCTAGAGTGGAAAGGAGGGATTTCGGGGTAGATGAAATGACAATAGATGGATTAAGTGGTTGATGGAATGGTGACCGATAACTGGCAAAAGACGAGTGGGCAGACCAATAACACGGTGGGTAGATGCGTACCTAGAGTGGAAAGGAAGGATTTCGGGGTAGATGAAATGACAATAGATGGATTAAGGTGTTGATGGAATGGTGACCGAGAACTGGCAAAAAACGAGTGGGCAGACCAATAACACGGTGGGTATATGACATACCAAGAGTTGAAGGAAGGATACGGAGTAGATTGGCACAGGACCGAAGGAGGCATATGCCCTGCAGTTGATTATAGAAAAATGAGGATGATGATGAATATCGTTTTAAAGAATCTGGGGCAACAATATTAGCAATATTTATTTTATATTACTTTGTCATTAGAAAATTATGGAAAGCAGACCACTGGCGTGAGTAGCCTTCGATGGCAACATTGTGTAACATGAAGGAGTTGACGAACGGCTTCGTTTAGTGATTAAGAGCTTAAGTCGCTCCGGTCACTAAATCGAGTATTCGCGGGTTCGATCCCCGCAGGGGACAAACCTTTGTGAGACCCACGAATATTTGTTTCAATTTGGATGTTTATGTACGTGAATATTATTTTGTGTGTGTATGTATGTGTGTGTGAATGATCAACGCTGTTGGCCGCAGGACCTTTACAACTTCTCCAGACAAGAGGGCGAGCGTGCAACCACTACGCTCGAGCCAAACTCGATCAAGTAGGAACGGCCTCGCCTTGGGCATTCACTGTGGAGGAGGGCGTATACTAGGTGTTTCGCTGTGGTGCTCAGCACTGGCCGGCGGGCAAGGGATTCGTCGACCTGTGTCCGATATCTGTGTCCGAAAGAAGGGATGTAAAAGCATCGGGAGGGTCGGTGAGAACATGCCGCGGTCGGCGGTAGCGGCTGATAAGAGGGGAGTTAGGTTCGTAGTCGGCGGCGGCTACGATTAGCGGATTTCTATGATTGGAAGCGTTTGCGAAATATTGAGTGTCGTCTTTTTAATAAAGACGTGAATAGGTTCGAGACCGAGATCGGAATGGAGATCGACATTCCGTATGAACCATGGGGCACCGACGGCTTTGTAGAGGAAACGGGAACGTGAATTTAATGTTTGTAAACGCCCCCACGACACAGGAATAATATATAAAGAGGGGCGACGTTTAAATGTTATGGCAGCAGGCGGGTGAGCCTTTAACTGAAACGTTTGGCATCAAGGTCAGCTTTACGCTGAGCTTCGAACTCGCGTACTTGGCTGTTCACCATCCTGCGCCATTCTGGCCGCTGTGCTGCCAAACGTTCCCAACGAGAGGGCTCTATGTTGCATCTCTTCGTGTGCCACTTTTGGACATCCTTGTACCGGAGGAGGGGACCGCCATGATTCCGCTTGCCTTTCTCCAGATCGGAGTAAAAGATGCGCTTCGCAACTCTTTCCTTCGCCATACGAGATACGTGACCGCACCACCGAAGTTGTCGACGCATTAAATAGGCCTCAATGCCATCAACATTGGCTCGTCGCAGAACTTCGGTATTTCGCACTCTATCGGTCCATCTGATCTTCATAATGGTACGGAGGCATTTAAGGTGGAAGCGATCCAGAGTGCGAATGTGGCGGCGGTATACACACCACATCTCAGAGGAGTATAGGAGGTTTGGCAGCACGATTGCCATATACACCGATACATAAGTGAGCAACTTAAGGTGTGGGTAACAACGAGCAGAAGACCTTGGCACATAGCTTGCCGAATGCCACAGGTGCGGTACCCACCCTTCTACTGATCTCCGCATCAAGGTCACACTTGGATTTTACAGTGTTCCCCAGATAGCGAAATTTGTCCATCTGCTTTAGCACATCCTCACCAAGTTTTATGGTCAGTGTCTCGTGACCGTGTATGTCCAGGGACATCACCTCCGTCTTATTGACACTGATCATTAGGCCGAACTTACGGCAGGCTTGGTTAAATGCGGATATCAGCTGTTGCAGGCCGTCTAGGGATTCTGCTAGGAAGCACAAGTCATCAGCATACATGATCTCAGTGATCAGTGCGTAAGAGACTTTAGTGTGAGCCTTAAGTCTAGCCAAGTTGAAAAGGCTGCCGTCTGTGCGGAAACGAATGCGGACTCCCACCGCAAAGTACAAGGCGAACAGAGTAGGCGCTAAGACGCATCCTTGCTTCACCCCACAGGTAACGGGGAAGAAGTATGTCTGTTCACCGTCTACGGTAACGCAGCATTGCATGTCATCATGCAGGAGTCTAAGAAGTCTCACAAACTTTTCCGTGCACCCAAACTTACCTAGCACCAACCATAGAACTTTCCGAACCACACTGTCGAAAGCCTTGTCCAGGTCAATAAAGCAAAGGTACAGCTGGCAGCCCTGTTCCCTGCTCTTTTCTTGCAGTTGTTACACAGAGAATATAGCTTCGCATGTGCCTCGGTCCGGTCGCAAGCCAAACTGGGTTTAAGGCAGAATCTTCCCAGACAAGTTCTTTAGACAGTTTAAGAGAACTCTAGCAAAGACCTTTCCGGGGGCTGAAAGGAGCGAAATACCACGGTAAGAGTTGCAGTCAGATCGGTCACCCTTGTTCTTGTAAAGAGCACTTATGCGAGATACTTTAAAGGTGTCCGGAACGCGCTCCTCCTCCCACATGCGAACAAATAGTTCCCACACTAACGTGTGCAACTCCTCTCCGCCGTATCTTATCAGCTCTCCCGGTATAAGGTCAATGCCAGCCGCTCGTTTGTTTTGTTGCTGCCTGATGGCAGTTACAATATCGTCACGCAATGGAGGCTCGTCCAGCTCAAAGGCAAGAGGGAGCTGAGGTATTAAACCAATACCTTGCAGATAAGCTGATCGATCCACATTTAGCAGAGTATTGAAGTGCTCCGCCCAACGCTTTAGTACTTCCTCCTTGCTCGTCAACAGGTGACTACCGTCTAGAGACCTAAAAGGCACCCTTGCGTGGTAGGATGAACCAATCAGCTTACGTACCTCACTGCAGGACTCTCCCAGCTGGTTTGTGTCAGTGAGCCATTGCATGTGACTAGCTTTGTCCTGCCACCACTTGTCCTTCATGTGTCAAGACAGCTTGCGCAATTCGAGGTCTCTAGCTTTAACACCCGCAACAACGGCGCTCGGGAAGGCGGTCCTTGGCATACCAAGTGTGCTAGGGAGGAAAACCAGGAGAAACCAACGAGCGGAGGAGGTGGCAGTCGCCGCCGAAACGTTCTTGAGGGAGCCCCCTCCCAAGAGTCATAAGCAGCCGGAAGAGGCTCGAACAAGAGCCCAAATGGGACTTGTCGATCCGCCGGAGCTCAGCGAGGCGACGGAGCCGCTGCAACACACGAAAAATGCATTCCTCGAGTTCAAAGCAATCACCAAAGCAGCAAGAAGGGTCAACATTGAGACCTGCAGATCCATCCTGCAAACCTATCACCTGGGTAATGAAGGATTGCTAGAGGTGAAGCTGGAGGAGGCAGAGGCCGCGGTGTAGGACAATGACATCTCCACCATATTGAGAGGAGAAATGTCGGGGAAGTACATGGCGGCCTATAGTGGGACCAGCGGTTTCGTCGAATACGATGAGGAGGAGTCCCGGCGGACCGGCAAACACACGTTCAGGACCCCCATTAACGACCCAATAGTGGTCGCGGCGAAGTGCTCGAGGGTGGTGCTCGACGATCGGATACTCGAAATGGCAGAAACCATCTCGAGTGGCCGGGGTCGGGGACCCGCAATCGAGCACTGGACCGTACCCAAGATAATATGGGTCAACGGGGTTCCTGGATGTGGTAAAACAACATGGATAATCGCAAATTACAGCATCAAAAGCGATATCCTAATAACATCTACAACCGAGGCAGCGAATGACTTAAAGGAGAGACTCGCGCAAAAGGTTAAAACAAACACCAAGAGGAAGGTCCGCACTATGGCTTCAATGCTGGTCAACGGATTGAAAGAAGGTGAAGAGTGCACACGTATTATCATCGACGAGGCACTCATGAACCACTTTGGAGCCGTAGTGATGGCCATCTTGGGCAATCCAGTGTTTGTCGAATGCTGCCCACAGGATTTCATCATTTCCATCAAACCAATCTTCGTTGCGATGGATTTTTTTTACGCAGTACAGTTAAAGCGGTATCCGTGATATGAGATGACAAAGTTTCCCAGGCAGCATCAACATCACCTACCTCAATAGCTGACATCAGCTTTTCAGACAGGGCTTAAGCGTATTTCTCCCTGACCGCGATATCTTCTAGCTTATTCACGTTCAAAGACGAAAGCTTTTTTATAGGAGATCTACGCGGGCGACGTATATAGGCCGCGTAATGCGCACCACGCATTACGCGGAAGACCTGTACTTGGCTAAAATCTTTTTGCCTCACGATTGCATAGTTAATTAAATGCCAATGCTTGGATCTTGGGTGCATCCATGTTGTCATGTACTTGGCGGCAAGTCTAAAGGCTAGGCCTATATTTCCCAAGCAGCGGAAGCAGAGGTGTACTGTGCACCCTATACACCCACTTTTCGCCGACGATGTTAGGTCCCATTTAATAGGGGGCGAGCCTATAGCCATATACCGGGTACAATTCCAGACTCCGGGCTGATAATGGAAGTTTTTCGGTAGAAAAGTTACATTCGTCCGACCTACGATATGAACCCAGGACTACGTGATCGCAAAGCGCATCATTAGACTAACGAAGCAGTCTTTAAATCTTATTTTTAAATTATTAGCAGTAAGCATACTTTTCTATTGTTTGTTTTTATATGATTTAATATTTTTTTTGGAGCGCAGACTACTGGAGAGAGAACATCAATAAGTAGTGTAGTTTACACAGTACCACACCGTCACGCCTATATTCCCCAAGCAGGAGTGGCAGAGGTTTACTGAGTACACCCACTTATCCCCGACGATATTAGGTTACATATAATCGGGGGCGAGCCTATTGCCATATACTGGGAACAATTCCAGACTCCCGACTCATACTGGGAAGTTTTTTTTGTTGGAACTTGTCCGACCTAGGATTTGAGCCCAGGACCTCGTGATCCCAAAACGATGAGCTTTGCCACTAGACCAAATAGACAGTCACAGTACTAGTAGTATATTTGCTGTCGTACTAGTTCCCCGTGACTCGGCCATATACTTGTACCAAGTACCTATCTATCTATTTATATCATCACGCCAGATCCCTTACGGGGTAGGCAGAGAGTACAGAGTTTCAACAGGCTCTTTCCTTACATACCTCTCTCCCTCTTCCTCTACTCTCATAGTTCGTCTCATACACGCTCGCCGGTTACGGAGACTCCTGACTTGTCCTTCAGATAAGACCCGGTCTATTTGGTCATGGTAAGCTAGTCTAGGTCTTCCCCGGTACCTACATCCTTCCACTTTCGCATTCTATATCAGTTTTGTCATTCTTTCTTCGGACATTCTTTCTATATGCCCGAACCAACCGAGCATACCCTTTCTCATCTTTACACCGATACTCTCTTTCATACCTATTTGCTTTCTTACTACGCTGTTGCGAATACGGTCGGTCACCAAGTACCGTAAAGCGAAAATAATATGACCGCATGTGGGTACTCGTATGTACTCTCTTCCGATAATTTGTATATAAAAGCTGAATACATCTCCATCATTACGACTAATGTCGTTACGTGGTACGGAACAAGTAATTGCGCTTTCATCAACTTACAGTGACGTTACTCGGACGCAAGTTTTAATTCATTTGCGAATCTCGGACAAGCATACCAAACTGAAAACGGGGAGTTGATTTCCACTCTGATATCGAAATTCTCTTCGTGTTGTTGACGTGAAATTATCCAATGAGATACTCAACCAGCTTTTTATTCGTTTAAAATTTTTGAACAAACATTGCTCTATAGAAATATATATGATAATGATAAATAATAAATAAACATCGTCAAGCCTATATTTCCTAAGCGGGGGTGGCAGAGGTGTACTGTGTACACCGTGTACACGTGTACACTTTTCGCCGACGATGTTACGTCCCATGTCATAGTGGCGAGCCTATTGCCAACCCGCAGGAGGGAAGTCTCCAGGACATGATCACCCTGCTGAAGGAGGCAGATCCCGACGACGTGCCCGCCTTCGTGGCGAAGCAGCTGCACAGGCTGCCCCCCGTCACATTCGACCACGTCGACGGCACCAGGCTGCTGAAGGACATAAACACCTTGAAGTCTAGCCTGGCCGAGGTTCAATTTAGGTTGAAGGCTTCGGAAACTACCATCCGCGAACTACAGGAAAAGGTTGCGTCATTACGTGGTGCCAGCCCGGAAAGTAGGTCGCTCGAGGCCTCTAATGTCAACTTACGTTGCGGGGCGCAAAATGCATCCGTCGGCGTTTTAGTCGGCCGATGCATCGCCGGCTGTTGCTATGGCCCCGTGCGATGCATTGCGTCCCGCCGCCCGCAGCACACCGCGCCCCACCATCCCGCAGGACACCGCGCACCGCTGCCAGCTCCGCGGCCCCGCCGGTGACGTCTAACGTAAACGCGACTACTTCTCGTCGTGGTTATGCCGCAGACAACCGAAATGACCCGTACGAGGGGTCAAGTTGATGAGGAGGCTCCATCAAGGTGGAGAAGAAGTAGAAGCCTCCCCGACGAAACCCGTGTAGGACTGCACCAGTAGAAGATGGCATACTCCTTCGCTCAGCAGTACCTACAACACTGCTGTACGTGTCTCAGCTACACTACACCTCTAAAGCCGAGGACATTGCAGAGTACGCCCGTAAGAAGACCTTCCACACTCTAAGGATCGAGAAGCTTTTAATTTCTTTGTTGTGTGAGTTCCCACCGCCAAGCTAACTTCATGAGCGAGGAGTTCTGGCTGAAGGTTGTCGTCTTCAGGAGATTTCGAGGAAGATTACGAAACATCCCTGCACAGCGCAACATGTCGCCGTCACCACATGTGTCTTAGTTTATAATTTTTTTTTATATATTATATGTATGTTAGTATGTAAATATATTCTATGGGCCTGTCAGTTGCACATAATTATTTTTGTGAAACTTCAGTTGCCTGAAATAAATTATTATTATTATTATTATGTATCTCGCTGCGATTCACGGGCTTTACCCGGACCTTTGAAAGGCTTGCATGGGGGACATGGGCCCAACACGTAGAGGCCCTTTGCGAGATGTTAATGTTATGTAAGTCACCTGGCGAGATCACTTGCTGAAAATGAAGAAACATAACCAGCAAACTGACCCCGGCAGGTGCAAGGACTATTACAAACTATGGAAAGAAAACATGAGCTATATAAATGAGGTTTGATGGACAAAAACTGGATTATTTCAAAGGGGACGGACACCGGCCATAAGTAGTGATATCTAATTACCCGTGGCCGGCAGTGTCTCGCCGCTTACTAGATGGGCCCCCAAACGGTCGTCCTAGGATAACTGAGGGCAACACCGGTGTGAGCGGCTCAGGGGTGTAGAGAGGTGAGCTGCGCTTTCTTCGAAGTTACTCGCGGCGTTATGCCCTTTAACACTTCCACCCCTGGAGTACATGTCCTGCGGGCACCCTTTGGTTTCCACTCAACCGACGAAGACAAGCCGAGTTGGGGGCCCTGACCAACTCTCTGAAGCAATCGGGTCCGTGAGGTCGTTACTCACCAACAGCTCGCCACAAGCTGCCCTGCGGGCTTATTATTATTATATTATTATATACCGGGCACATTGCCACTCCAGAATTTTTCGATAGAAAAACTACATTCGTCCGACTTAGCATAAACATTGATAATGTGTCAGCTAAAGGTGATACATGGGTTATAAATAACGGAGGATCGTTACTTTCCTGATTACTCATTGTGGGCAAAAGCAGGGATTCGGACGGGAAAATAAGCTCTCAGCGGTTAACTAGATAATTGAATGCAGGCACACTAACTTGTCACACAACTCACTCACAATACACAACACAGTTTCTAGGCTTGAGGTTAACTTTTCCATCAACAAACAGCAACGGAGTGACTAACGAGTACAGAGTGCTCCCTGTTTTATTAGTTATCTCCCACCACCTATAATATTTTTCACATAAGATGGGTAGTGACAGTTCTAAGTGCCCAACGAAATTAACATTTAATTTAATGATATTGAAGGATAACACCATAAGTATAGAAACAGGTCATGCCTCTTATTGCCATTGAATAAAGTATAATTTTCTTTGACACTTTTCTTTTACAACTGTCACAGTACCCTTCCTTCATGAAAAATATTATAGGCTCTGTATACGTCACTTTGTCGTTTGTGTGTCGTTTAAAAACTGTACTCATGACCCGGCTGCGACATACATAATAATATTCACGAATATATCCCCGTAATTGTGACAATATTAGCTCTGTTAATTAACTGTCTCACCGCACGGGCCTCTCAAACTGAGAGGTTTTAGGCCATACTCCACCACGCTAGGCCAGTGCGGGTTGGCGAACTTCACACGCCTTCGAGAAACTCTCAGGCATACAGGTTTCCTCACAAAGACAGAGGTGCGTGCCGGGGCTTAAACCCGAGATTTCTGACTGCAGTGAAACGGTCTAACCGTTAGGCTATCTAACGGTCTAACAGCACAGGGCTTAACTCTTACTTGTGATCAAAATCAAAATCCAAAGTTGTTTATTCATATAGACTAAAAGTACTTATGAATAGTCAAAAAATAAAAAGTTATTGATTACTTAAGCTGCCACTATTCATTAAGTAATGTCAATATCATTCCTGTGGAGAAGATCGGCAAAATATTCCATGGTTACTCTTTTAAAAATGAGAGTTTTACAATTATTTTTGTATACATTTCGTTTATGGGGTATGGGAAAACAGTGCAGAACGAGCTAATTAGATGCTCTTTAGTATAGATTAAACATAAATGTACTCAGATTCATGGAATCAATCAGTGTCTATATAATCCTTTTATTTACAAAATAGAGACTTTGTAAAGGTATATAATAAAAAGTATAATAATAATAGTTAGAAAGAGAAACGGATCTTTACGACTACTACTACAGAAAGAGTTAGAGATATGTATAGCAAAAGTTTTGCAAATGACCCAAAAAAAAACTATCGGCACGTGATGTAAAGAATGAGAAGGGCAAGCTATTTAATCCGTGTTTAATGACTTTTATATTTTTTAAGCTCTCTACGACATTTGCGGTAAGACGGTGAGGCGATTCTAGTGTTGTAAAAATGAGCGTTAAAGTCGAGCGTTTACCGCTGACTCGTCGCTCAGAGGCGTTGAAACACGTAGACGACGCGAGCGATTTAGGCGCCGACTCGAGCGTTTTTACAACACTAGGCGATTCTCCATTCACGGTGACTATAAGATCCTTATGTAATTATACAGCAATAACGATACAATTCATTCTATATATGTATTAATAAAGACAAAACAGATTTTGATTTAGTTTTCATCAATAGATAAACGGATCTACAAAAGCTTTGGTGAGTATGTTATTTACAAATATCTTGTGTAAATTGACTAAACCTATTTGTGGATTAAATCGGAAAAAATCGTGTCTCCTAGGAGGTCCCCTGGTGTGCTCTAAATGAATTAACAAAGTTATATGAAAATATTGTATGGTGGAATTATTCCTTTCAAATTATTATAATTAAATGTCAACCGTAGATCCTAAGTGCTAATTGCGCGAATTCGGGGAATTTTAACTATTATTTTATAAACTAAAGCTTGCAATGGCCTACGAGCGGAAGTTTTAATTCACTTGACTATGCACGACCACACTGCATAACTGCGGTCCGTTAACGTTATTTCATTACAAGGAACTGCTTCGAACGAAAGTAAATTACTTTGACCCCTCTATATTATTGAACAAATAAGTTATATATATGCATATGTCGTATCCTATTATTTGAAAATCACAGTTAATGGAATGACGAGCAGTTACTTTCATTTTAATAACCTTTTAATCTTGTCATAGACATACTCTATGCCTTTAATGATTGCTCGAAGATTGCTCGAGTGTGTTAAGCTGTGAAGCGATGACAGATGACATCTTTCAGATGACAAATCACCGATGACAGATAGTCGATGTAAGATGGCAGACGGCGCTGCGTTTTTATTCAATTGGCAACGGGGCAAGCGGTCGGACGTATCGCGGAGCAGCTAACCTCGCTACATTCCATGTGAATATTTATCTGCAACTATTGTGCGCATACTCGGATATTAAGCAAGATCAGTGTACCGGACAAGACCCTAGTATTATTTAAGATTTCTTTATGTTTGGCCACCATACGGACGACTATAAAAACGGAGATAAATTTACCTTTCACCGTTACCAGCATTGAAACGACCATCCAGAAAACCTAAGCACCCATATAATATACTATATTATGGTTGATATTGTGTTGAAAATCAATCTTCAGTCAAACTTAGTGCATCAATAGGTAATGTATCCTAGTAGTTTTTGGAAAACTATCACAACCAAAAAATTTACCTACTAAAAAACAGCATCCAACCGGTCTTCGGGTCGATTTTTGAGGGAGGATTTTGTTCTACAGTCGACGTCTTTCGACATCATTGAATTATGAAAAAATATTTCTAATCATTTTACATTTCCTAGCTACTGTCCTGGTTTACCTATGCCAATTCATGAGTTATTTTTTAAAACCCCTAATTGGAATGCCTTTACTTTAAAGTAAGATTCGCATTCATAATTGATTCTCATAACGATAGCATACTTTTAAAGCTTGTTGTTTCTCCTGTGATTATTTTTGTACTCCAAACAATATATCATGATTAGTCCAAAAATGCACCATGACATCATCCAAGAACCGGTCACTACGTCCCGCCTTTGTGATTTATCAACAACCTGGCTGAATGGGATGTAACATTTTTATGCATTTTAGTTTTATTAAGAAATTTTGTGTTCTTAGCAATGATCATGAGAAACCTTAACGTTGAAAACACGAGGGTACAAAATTTTAACTTATTTAAAGGATTTTTTGAATAACCGTAAGGAGTCAGAGTTTGTTTAATGTTTGCCCTGATAACATTAAAGGGGTACATATGATACATCCCTCCGATATCTAAGAACTCGAATTGTAGGTTAGAAAATATGATTTTTCTGCCTAATAAACTCACTAACATTGATCTGTGGAATTTTGCCTGGTGTAACGGCATTAAGCTACCTCCTTATTACATTGAGACCTAAAAGCGCCGGTGAGATGGTGGGAGTGCACAGTACATACACTGTCTCTGTCACACTTGAGAAATGTAAGCCACATCTCTCTTAGCATTTTATACAAGAGTCCTGTTTTTATTTGCAATCTTAAGTTAAGCCGGGGCTCGTCGAAGTCTAAACAAAGGACGGCAAAAGACACGCCGACGTCGCTACCTACGGAACCCTCAACCCTTTTAATTAGTGCACAAATGTTATTTATGAGACACTAGCCTTTTTCAAAGAGGAAGAAATAAATAATTTGAATTTGTTACATGTTGTCATATTTTGGATGGCTTTTAGAGATTCAATTTTCATTTAACACAAGCAGGTTCCCGCGACTTCGTACCCGGTCGACAACAGCGCGACCTACCGGGTCTATGTTATATAGCCTATGTTACTTCTGGATAAGGTAGCTTTCCAATGATGGAAGAATCATTAAAATCGGATCAGTAGTACCGGAGTTTACCCCGAACATCTAAACTCACAAACTTTACCTCTTTATAATATAAGTATAGGTAAGCAAATTAAATTAAATTTCTAGGATGTAAAATTCTTACTGATTTGATCTGAATTGATTTTGAGGACAACTTATTAATTATTTCTGTAGAAAATGTGTACATAATAAACAATTTTATTGAGTTCCCAAAAGTATAGAGAAATAAACGAATTATTTTCACAATTTTATCATATTTAATTAACAAGGGCGTCAATTAACAATCTGGCGTGATGTTATAGATAGAATAATATTTTATTACGAACTACGGTTAATTATAATACCACATTCTAAGTAAAAACATGCATCTTCTCTCCACAAACTTACACATAATACCTACACGCTTAAATAACACCGAGCCCAGCTATCTTTTGTTAAATCAGCTAGAAATAAATGTCTAGACCAGCAGTAAATTTTACTTAGATTAGTTGGAATAGACGCGCACTCTACGGCCAGGACCAGCAAACAGTGAAATAGAAGGAACGTCGGCAAATATATACGTCTCTCGACACCAAACCAATTTCATTTTACATTTATTGAAAATTTTTCTTGAAACATTTCACCTGCGCCCGGTAAACACGGGAAATTCAATCTCTGTTAGTTGGTACAACGTTGGCGATGACATTCGCGTTGTGTGATTACACCTGTTTGCATATATTTTATTTTGTTTTTCTAATGTATACAATGACTGCGTTTCTGGTTTTATAGGACATGATGCGGCTAGTGATCATGAGGTCCTGGGCTCGAATGCTATGTCGCATAGACTATATTTCTCAGTAGAAGTCTTGGCTTAATACCGTCCGTGAAATAATAATAATAATATATTTATTGTTCTCAACACAAAGGCAAGTTAAAATGTTTAATATAACAAAATAATTCCTTAATTACAATTTCTACCTTTGTGAGTGTCTGGTGTCCAAACTAGGGGTAAACTGTGCGACGGATCACCAGGCCCTCACCAACTTTAAACTCATTAAATAATAAACAATAATACTAGGAATAAGTAGCACCTCACTGCCTCGTTGGTCTGGTGGCAAAGCGCATCGCTTTGTGATCACGAGGTCCTGGGTTCAAATCCTAGGGCGGACAAATGTAGTTTTTCTAACGAAAAATTCCCAGTATGAGGCCGGAGTCTGGAATTGTGCCCGGTATATGGCTATAGGCTCGCCCCCTATAACATGGGACCTAACATCGTCAGCGAAACGTGGGTATACTCAATACACCTCTGCCACCCCCCCTGCACCTCAATATGTGTAGACTGCGAGGATATGCGTGCGTGCGTGTGTGTGTGTGTGTGTGCATTTGTGTATGGCTATAATGTCTATGTGTATGGCTATGATGTATATGATATCTAAATGTGGGTCCTCATGTACTTACTCTAAGCAGGCACTCCTCTGCCACCCCTGTTTGAGTGATATAAACGTGACGGTGTAAAACTACAAAACAGAAACAACGTAAAACTCATATATTTAAATATAACACTAGCATATTCAATTCCTTGCTTGTTAAATTCACTTCGTTTTCGTTTCGTTTTCTAGTTTTCACAGGCTACATTACTAGCGGATAGTGCCAATATTTAGATTTTATTATTGTACACTATCTATATGAAAGCAATATTTTAGAGACTAAATCGTTACTAAAAAATAACTACTGTTTAAAATTACAAAAAAAATCTCTTTACAAAAATATTATATAGCAATGGGACTTTAAGTGAACCTGAACGTTTAATACAGCTCAAAGGTTACAAACAGTAAAAATATTATCAAATAGAAATTCATCCATATATGAAGTCACACAGAGTCCATTCCCTCGGCGGAAAAGATTTTATGGAAACGTGGAGTCGTCGGCACCTGCGGCCTGTGGGCCAAATGTCGCCTCTGCTCACTCATTCAAATTTATTCACGAGGTAGGACGCCTCGGGCTCCGCTCACAATTTCCCGCAGCCGCGCTAGCGCACGCGCCCCTATAATTTGAAACAACATCGTATCGTTATGGGAGAATGGGAGGTGCAGCCATGGATATTTATGGAAGATACCTGGGATATCGAAAAGATGTTACTGTTACATATTTTGGAATTGAGGTGTAAATGTTTTCAAATTTAAATTGAAAATATTTTTAAATCAATTTGAAAATGTTTTATAATTGAGTGGTAGTCGTTAAGGTAAATCTGTGAAGAGCAGCACATAGCGCTTATTATTTAGCAAAGATAGGTTGTCCCAGCTTGAAGAAGCTCGCAAACAGAAGATGGATGGACGCAATGGAATTACTCTAGGACATTCTCTTATAGTACTCGTAGTAATGATATAAAATGAAAAAAAGAATCAACTGCCTAAAACTGTATTTTAAATAGGATTAAAATTTGCTCTGCTCTCTGAAACCCTTAAAATAAAAATGATTGTGACGCTCAAATCATGTAACTTATCAAATCATATCTAGGGGGGCATTGATGAAAAATAATGACGAAATTGACCGTTATGATGACAATGTGTCTTCAACTTTATCTCTACAACATTTAGATAGCGGTACTACTCATTCAAGAAATTCCTACGTCTTTAAACTTATGAATCCATAAAAAGTAATAGTCAGAGAGTTTGCATACATAAGCCGACCTAATGTGTAGATAAATATAGAAGCCCCATCAAAATTGTTAGGATTTGGACTACTCGTAATTTTGAAGAGGGTGCAGAATCATTTAGGTAACAAAGTGGTATGTGTAAACTCATGCTTGCCTCCTGAACATTCGGACATAACATCGCTAGCGAATTATGGTTGAACACAAGTACACTTCAGTCACTTTCTCTCAAGAAAGGTAGGCGTGACGGTGTTTATTATTTCACCGAACGACGATGTTAAATCATTCCTATTTACGTAGCCAGTATAATATAATACCTAAAAACCTTGCCAACTTTCATTACTCCTTTATACCTAGGTTCTTATTCGTGAGCAAACACGGCGCGTTATCCTACCTTCCTGAAAAAATCGAGTAATGGTATTCTATATGTGACTGCAGTACTTTGGCAGGAACGTTGTGGCAGGAATTGTCAAAGGGAAGATTTTCCAGCCCGACGTGTTACTTGTTTGTTACAGCCCGAGGCCTGCTACTCGCCCGAGAGTTGTGTGTGTGTGTGTGTGTGTGTGTGTGTGTGTGTGTGTGTGTGTGTGATTGAATAATCTACGGCGCGATCAAGAGGGCGAGCGTGCAACCACTCCGCTCGAGCCAAAAGGGCAAGGGGGTAACTAGCTCAAGGACACTTTAAGGAGGAACGGCCTGGGCTTGGGCAGTCGCTATGGGGGAGGGCGTATACTAGGTGTCTCGCCGTGGTGCTCTACACCGGCCGGTGGGCAAGGGATTCTTCGACCTCGCCGGCGAGGTCGGTGTCTGATCCTGTGTGCGGTATCTGTATCCGAAAGAAGAAATGTAAGGGCATCGGGAGGGTCAGTGAGAACATGCCGCGGACGGCGGTAGCGGCTGATAGGAGGGGAGTTAGGTTCGTAGTCGGCGGCGGCTACGATAAACGGATTCCTATGATTGGACGCGTTCGCGAAATATCGGGTTGTCGCCTTTTTAACAAAGGCGCGAATAGGTTCGACTCCGAGATCTGAATGGAGATCGACATTCCGTATGAACCACGGGGCTCCGACGGCTTTGCGGAGGAAACGGCATTGAACCGTTAGGACTCTATAGATGTGAGTGCGGGCGGCGTGCCCGAACACCTCACACGCGTACGTCGTGATGGGCCATACACGAGTTTTGTAAAGTGTCATCTTATTCCTAAGGGACATTTTACTCCGCTTGCAAATTATCGGGTAAAGACGGCCGATCACAAAGGCTCGTTTATGGACTCGTTGTCCGAAGAACATTGTATTGTTTAGGGTGACCCCTAGATATTTGACCTGTTTGACCCAGGGAATAGGTCGGTTGAACATGGTCACTTGACCGAGATTATTTCTGAAATGGCGCAGGGAGGGGCGCGGGGTAGAACCTCTGGAGAAGAACACCGCAGCGCTCTTGTCCGTGTTAACCTCAATACGCCACTTCCTGAACCAATGCCCTAGGGTATTGGCGGCATAGCTAGATGTACCTTACCCGAACGAGGAATATCGTTCGTGTAAAGGCTGAACAGGAGGGGGGAAAGAGCTGAGTGCTGTGGGGCTCCAGCTTGTATGGAGTGGAGGGTAGAGCGCGTCATTTCGACGCGATGCTGAAAAGCGCGATTCGACAGGAAGTCTCGTAGGATGAGCACGAGTCTGTCCGGCACACCCAATTGGTAAAGCTTCTAAATCAAGCCGTTGTGTCAGACTTTGTCGAACGCCTTCGCGACATCGAAGAAAAGGGTACCCGTGTAGACGGATCTGGGCCCCGAGAGTTGTATTCGGGGGCTGGTGTATATGTTACGCGTCGTGCGAACTCTCATATGGCGTTCTAGATATGTATGGAGAAGAGTCGTTGGTTTTATATTTGGCGCCATTTGTGGGTAGGTAGTTTTACAGCTTTGTAGCGATGTATAGCGGTCGCTACATGGCTCCTCCCAGAGATCGGAAATCGTGATTCTAGTCACTGCGTCGTGCTCGTAGTGATGAGCTTGCAAGTGCCAAGTTGCGCTTAGTCTGCGGTGCGTCGAGACTGTGAGCGCCGATGCTCAAAGTCTTCGGTGAGTCGAGACTGAGCTTGGAGTGTCGACTGGTAGTGGCGAAATCCATGAGTGCGTTGAGTGTCAAGATGAGTCGCCTATAAGTAAGCTGCCAATGATCATCGGTTACGGAGTACCATTAAACGATAATTTCAAGTTATTTTAATGCGCCGCATTACTTGCTGAATTGATCATAGCGAATAAAGGTCTTGCAAGCCATTCTAAAATTACAGCTACAAAATATAACCAAGAGATTAAAATTGATACTCTTTAACATAAAGGGTCTCGCTCGACCAAACCCGCATCATAATTAGACCTTCTGCGACCCTTGAATCCAATTTAACTGTTCCACAGATATGTGCGCGAACGGAGCCCTGTATATTAATAATTTATGCCCACATAAATTACGAAAACATTTTCCTCTCCTTTACACAGCAAACACTAATAAATTCTACGAATATCTACTTAGTTGGCGTACATAATGTAAGGTTGACAATAATTCCCTTGGCCTTGCGTTGTGATGTGCCACCGCATATGTGGGGGACTGTATATTATTTTGGTAGGTAACAACTTCGCTGGAATACGAGTACGAGTGGTATCTGTTAGACATTGTTTTGTAAATAAAATATCAATGGTTTTTATTCAATGTTACCGGTTCTGTGTTGTAATGTACATTTCTTTCACATTCGGATAATTAATATAGCTACCTGGTAATGCTAGTGGCGCATATTGCGGCTGAAGATTGCGGAGTCCTGGGTTCGATTACTGGGTCGGATAAAATTTGGTTTTCCTTCTTAATAGCAG
Organism: Phalera bucephala; assembly: GCA_905147815.2. Lineage (NCBI taxonomy): Eukaryota > Metazoa > Arthropoda > Insecta > Lepidoptera > Notodontidae > Phalera > Phalera bucephala. The sequence continues at coordinate 19,980,959 of LR990617.1, read as the reverse complement.
TCTGGAGTATAAAATTGTGCCTATAAGCTTGGTATTATGACTATAAGCTTGGCCTCTATTACAATGGAACCTACTTATAGAATACTATGCTTCCATAGCCGTATTTTTAAGACCGGTGTGATTACTTACAGAATACTGACATTTCGATAATCTGTCTCTACAAACTGTACTACATAACTTTTTCTACCATCCATTGAAGGTGTATATTTCAGAATAATATAAATTTATCGAACTATAAACTAGTACTTCTATCAAATACATTCATTGTTATACAACAAACCAAGCTTTCATTGATTAGCTCATGAAGTAATCTATTAAAATCTTCAAAAGCAGCTTTTGTATAAGGCCGCCCAGACAGATATAATGATGAAATATTAGGCTTAAAAGGAGGCATTAACGTCTTTAACGAAATCACCTCTCTACCTACACTAAACTCTTAGACCACCTACAAAAATGGTAAACAATTAATAAGAAACCGAAAGCGATATAAATATTAATAGCTCTTATTAATTCCTCACTTGTTTACGATTGTACGCCACGGTAGAAATGGATGTAAACACAAATTATCTAAAAACGGGATTCTTTACATTTCAATAGTAACCGTTTCCGTATGTAGCGCCTTTTAAGTTTAACGATCATCAAAATGACAAACGTATTTGGCTACAACATGCCTAAAAGCTGACATAACATACGAACTTCTATAAATACCTTCCGCTGTTTAAACTAGGATGAGTAAAAACATGTAGAGTCATTTTCCGCGTTTTTCTGATTTCCCACACGGCGAGGTAATTCATGACTATTACTAAATTCCATTGAAAAACCTTAATCACGCCGAGTGCAAGACACCATATGGCCGTTATGGCCATCAACCATGTCCAAAGACATAAATGGGCACGTTGTCGTCACAGTCGGAATGCCTGCGCGGGGCAGGCTCGCGGGAGCGGGGGCGGGGGCGCGGGGCGTGCGCCCGCGCAACCTGCTGCCTCCGTCACTCCTCGCGGCCAGTGCCTCGCCCGCGCATGCTTCGAACCCATACGCGCTCTTACAACACACATTACGAACAGTTGTGCGCTAAAATCTTCAAAACAAACCATTAACCAGTGTTAAGAAAGTGCAGTGACATAAAAATCAAGTGATGTGCTCTTAGATAAACACTAATAAGGTAAACAGTGCTTATATACTTAGTTTCGTTAATTTTCATGCGATTCTGCTATCAACAAGGGCATTTGTAAGTTAGCTATGCAATACCGTTTAGTATTTATGATTATCATGTCAATTCGTGATCGGCTATGGTAGCGTCAGCGTTCACTATCGAAGTGTGAGTACTATCGTAGTATTTCGAAAGCAGGTGCATCTGATTTTGTGAATGACTCTGCTTCAACAGCGAGTGGCCGGTTTATATTTGCATTATAAGGGGTAAATGGAGTAGTGTGTCAGCAGAGCCTGCTCATTACTTACCAAGTACGGCGGATGACAAAGATTGCGGACTGTTGAATTAATGACATCACCTGTAACATGTTCGCACTCCACCCACAGTGGGCACATGTGTCTTTAGGTTATATTAAACCAATGATTAATGACAATTACTTAATACAGTAAGTGAGGAAGCAAATGCCATCTAAAAGATTCATATATTTCTTCATAGTAAGTTACGAAATATGAATTAGCTGGGCGATTATTTGAGCGCCTAAACAAATGTAAATACATGATTGTAGATTATGTTTAAAAAATCCAGGTTTTATGTATTGCGTGTTTTAGTATCTTATTGATCAAATGAATCATGTATTCTCAGTTGTTCAGCCTTCATCGAGCCATGACCTAGACCAGTATACCGATACATTTATAACGTATCAAGTCGATTCATGGCCTTATGCTATAAGCTATATTAGCCTTCCATTATAACTGCATCGGAGATTAGTGTACTTAGATCAATGTTATCCTAATAAAATGCGTTTAGTAAGTAGATATAGAATCCCACGTAGAAAATTGAATCCAAGTTGAGGAATTGGATATATGTAATTTTATTTATTATATTAAATACTTTTAGATTTTTGATAACATGATAATGTGCCGTCATATTATCTTGTTGCTTGCTTACCGGACTGAGAGGACTGAGGTCCTCTCAGTCCGACCGCACTTCGACCCGATGGGATCTTTTGTGCTGTTGTTGCCCTGATCCTCTCACGTACATGGAGATCTAAATACTCCATGTACCAGGCTGTAGATTCCAGCAGGGAGAAGAGCCGAAATTCCTCTAGAGTTGGATAGGCCACTCCCAGCAGCTTCATTCGCCGCGCCGCCAGTGCGTCGCAGTTGCAAAGGACGTGCTTGAAGGTTTCAGTCTCTGTACAACAGTTCCTGCATACCACGTCGCTGCACAGGTTCATCTTGTGCAGATATTCTTTGGGTCATAGTGGCCTGTATATGCTCCAATTAGTTGCCTTAGTTGAAGTCTACTGTGTTTTTGCTGTCGCTGTCATACCATGTGGAGATAAATTTCTTGGAGTATCTCAGCCCTGTATTTGTTTTCCACTCTTTCCTGTGTTATTTCCTGGGCATATTTGTAGAGCGCGCCTCTGTAGACGCCATCTGGTATGCGTATGAATGATTCGGGACCAATAAGTTTCTCCATTGCTCCCTTTCTGGCTAAGTCAGCCGCACGTTCTTGCCATCAACCCCCGTGTGCCCAGGGACCCCGGCTAATCTGATGTTGTTGCGCGCTCCACATCTATCACGAAGTGCTGAGGGCTTTGAGCCTGACTGTCACTACAGATGTAGATGCTCTTGCCTGTAATTCGTTTGTCCAATATCTCTTTTGCACAAATATTTATCGCATGCTCTGCATGGAATCTAGACGCAAATCTGCCCATGTTCTGACTTAGATTGTATTCTTCTGTATATACACCGGCTCCTGTTCCAGACTTGGTTTTGGATATAGGTTCACATTAATATTACGAAATAAACACCGTCACGCCTATATTCCCCAAGCGAGGGCAGAGGTGTACTGTGTACACGCACTTTTCGCCGACAGTCTTAGGTCCCATGTAATAGGGAGCGAGCCAATTGCCATCTGACGGGCATTATTCCAGATTACGGTCTGAAACTGGCAGTTTTAGATAGAAAAACTACATTTGTCCTACCTAGGTTTGAACCCCGGACCACGTGGTCGCAAAGCACATTAGTTGCCGCTAGACCAACGTAGAAATATTACGAAATGTATTAATATGTTATTAATCTAAACAGTCAATGATACATAAGACAAATATTACAACATTGTTGCTATTTGCAACAAAATAAATTGATTTGGTAATTTTAAAAATAACCTTTTTACAATATAGATTAAGGTAAGAACGCTGTTTTTAAAAGGTAAAAATTTAGTAAACTAAATTATAAAATAAACTAAATAGTGGCAAGTTATCTTGACTTCTAAATGGTTTTCTCTAGAATAAATTATATTAAACTTTAGCAGCTAATGTAGTACTGTACCGTTTCATTATCCGTGCTGGTTTCTAAAAAAGAATTCATATAAAATAAAATCACTAATGAACAAAAAATAATTATAACCAGTTTTAAAAATTGCTTTATTTAAATTCAAATAACCGCCGGCGCGTAAAACAACGTCATGCATAAAAATGCATTTCATTTTATATCCATCGGTTTGTGTATTTGAAAATCATGATATCCTACGGCGTGACTGAGCGCCATTATGCTTTCAATATATTTCATTCGATATTCCTATTTTCCGTATCCTCTGTGCTGTTAATTATCGACGTGATATTTTATTAGGGCTGGCAAATAATTGTATTTACGTACCAAGTGCAGATTATTGCTTATAAAAAATAATTATGTAAGTTAGGCCACATAATTATTATATGCAATTATGTAAGTTAGGCCACAAGAGGCGCTCGTAGCGCTGCGCGACCGCGGTGTTCTTACCGATCACCAAGGTTAAGCAGCGTTCGACTCGGTCGGCCTGAGATGGGTGACCGTTTGTGGCAATTTCGTATTCGAGCGTCTCCGTGCTTTGGAAGGCACGCTAAGCCATTGGTTCCGGTTACCACTTAATGTGGTAGTCGTTAAGCCGAGTTAGAAGCCTTAAAGGCGGCTTAATAAGTTACAACAGCAGATGGCCACAAACCTGCCTCCACCAATCCGCACTGGGTATGTGGTGGAGAGTATGATCTAATCTCTCACACCTCAATTTGTGAGAGAAGGCCTTTTTCCAGCAGTGGGCAGTATAGGCTGATATTATTATATTATATTATTAAGTTAGGCCACAAATTATATATATATTCGTAATCGTTTGCATAGCCAACTAATGATTGAAAAATGTAATGATAAAGTCGGACTGCCTCGTTAGTGTCGTGGCGAATAATGAGCTTTATGATCATGAGGTCCTGGTTTCAGGTTCTAGGTCGGACAAATGTAGTATTTCTATCGAAAAAGCCCAGTATCAATCAGTCCGTAGTCTGGTTCAGGTTCTAGGTCGGACAAATGTAGTATTTCTATCGAAAAAGCCCAGTATCAGTCCGTAGTCTGGAATTGTGCCCGGTATATGTCAATAGGCTCCCCTCCCCTTTTACGTAACCTAATATCGACGGTAAATAATGGTACACAGTACACCTCTGCTACCCCCGCTTGGGGAATATAGACGTGACGGTGTTTTATTTATTTTTGATAAAGTCGGTATTAATGAAAGAAGTTTCCAAAACCAATATATTTTCTACGAATAAGACAAACTATGAACATTGAAGCGGCAAGAAAAATATGTAACCATAAAGCCTGATAGTTCTCTCTTTATATAACGAGAATTTTTAAATAAGTATCTAGGATGGCCACCTGTACAGTGCACGACAATAAACCTACGTTTATTTGATGTGATCTATCATCACGACCGTTCACATAGCCAAATGAATTACCAATACAATCCGTGAATCAATCGGCCGTGACGACCTAATGTTCATGTAGTCTCACGTTCTTTTTTATGTAATCAAGCGTCCCGCTTGAATTTTAAAAGGGCCGCCATCCCTACACTTTCCAACACGATATGTTTTATATAACTTATAGACACGTCGTTATTTCTACGTGGATGCTTCGCATATTATCGGACGCAGTCGGGCACGAAGCACGTCGTTAGCCAGCCGCTTGTTAAATATAAAATTATACAATTTTAGCACCCCCTCACCTTTATTCCTTTGTACCTACACACAATTTAAGAAAAATAACACTAAATAAGATCGTTATTGTTACCTTCGGGTATTGTTAGCAAGATTGGAAAATAAACGAACAATGAGTGAAATCTGTAAGGCTTTATATTTTACGATTTATGTAAAGCGTTCCTTTGAAACATTTCTGCAAATAATTATTCTGTTCATATCCTGCGCATTACAATGGATCAACTGTTTGGACAATATTAGCACCTGGCTACAGTACTGCCATCTGATAATTAAAAAAAAATTAACTGTGTTTAAAAGCGCAGCCATATTTTTTTGATGTAGTATCTAGAAATCCTGTCATCTCATTTATCTTTCAACACTAAACAGATGAGTATGAGATTGGTATACTCGATAATGTTTTCTACTTCAAATTATTTTTACATCAAACTCGGATCCGATTCAAACTCATGCTTCCTACAAGTTCTTCGTAGCTTTTTACATTATTGAGAATCGTAGAAATGCTAATTAACCCTGTAGGGGACGCAACGTCAACGCAATATCTTTAAAATTATGATTCAAACGAAAGATCAAATCAGAACCCAGAAAAAGTTGCTTTGCGTTAGATATTTTCGTCTACAATTATTACCTACGTAACCTACGTACCTTAAGACCAAATGTTATTTAATGTGTATTCATTTCTTCCAATTTGAATATGTCAACAACAGAATAACTATAAATTTTTTTTCCTGATCTTCCTATTACATGAACTCTGTTTGAAAAAGACAAAGGAATCACGTAACGCACTTATATGTTCAAGCTATTTTTGATATTGTAATACGTCTAAGGATAGAATTGAAAACCTTTAATCTTCACAAAATTGTTCCCCTCTCAATCATGTTTAAAGATATAAGTCTTAATGTAATACATCATATTCCGTAACAAATATTTTGTTATTTCGTTATTGTATGTAAATACTTGCATGTTACATCTTTACGTGATCGTACTTGGTTATGTCATCAAGTAGACTGGTCATCAATGACAATAAAGTTATGTTGCGCACTTAACTTGAGTAAATACTAATCTGTACATCTACAGACTCAGTGAAAAAATTATATGGGTGTCGAAAAGTGTTCAGTGCGTTTACCCTGATTAATTCATCAATCTATAACTTGAAAATCTTTAAATAGTCTAGTAACTGTAGCTTGAGCACTTTACTAAAAAGAATCAAACTTAGCGACTGCAGTCGGTTGTCATAGTAATCTTTGGGACAGGCCTTTATTCTGCAGTAGACGTCATAAGGCTGAAAAAGTAGAAGCTTAGTGACTTATTTATTAATTTTAGTGAAAACCAACAGCTAGGTACAAAATATTCTATCTATATCATCACGCCAGATCCCTTGCAGGGTAGGCAGAGACTACAGAGTTCCAACAGGTTCTTTCAATAGCATAAAAAATATTAACCGACATAGATAGGTAGCACAAAGCCAATTACGTGTTTCCACGTATAGCAATAGTATAGTTTACGAAAGATGTTTTAACAATTGTTGATTTAGCACACAACAAACAATTTTACTTATACTATGAGAAAAATTGTACGTTCAACTGCTATCTTACCGTACAGCTTTTTGTAGTAAATGGGTCGTCTTTACATATTTTAATGTATAAAGTCCCTGCTCGCTCGCACAATGAAAGAATTTTGTCTGTAGTTTGAGGATGAAGAAGAAATTGACAGTGGGGGATTGAATCTTACTGACTTTTGAGGAACATTAAAGTTTGTTAAGAATGTTTGTTACAGATAATTTTTGACAGGAAAACACAGTCCGCTAACTTACGGCGATTTACAAGAGACTGGATATGTAAAGTTTTACATGTTAATAAAATTAAAAAGAAATGTACTGAGCATCGATCGCCTCGTTGGTGTAATGGCAAAGCGCATCGCTTTATGATCACGAGGTCCTGGGTTCAAATCCTAGGTCAGACAAGAGTAGTTTTTCTAACGAAAACTTCCCAGTACGAGTCCGGAGTCTAGAATTGTGCCCGGTCGACGGCAATAGGCTCGCCCCCTATTACATGGGGCCTAACATCGTCGGCGAAACGTAGGTGTACTCAGTACACCTCTGCCACCCCCCTTGGGGAATATAGGCGTGACGGTGTTTTAATGAGCATCGATTACTAAAAGATAATGTATCCCTATTACATAAAGTACAGAGAAGTCCGTCTACTTTTAGCCCTTAGTTTCTGCTCAATAGCAGAGAATGAGCCAAGATAGGCAAAAAATACTACCGAATGGCGACCAGATGGACACCGATGCCGGGGAAGACCTAGAAAAAGATAGCGCAACGACACTGACGCCTTTGAGGAGAAATGGTATATGAATGGAATATGGTCAAGGATTGGGTTAAGCGGAGAATCATGGGAGAGACCTTTGCCCAGCAATGGGACAAAAGAATTTAATAAAAAACATCTATTCACAAACAAAGTATCAAAAAGGAAACAAATAATAATACTATAAATCGATGTCTTTTGTGGAAAAGGTCAAGTGATCCGTACATATTAAAAATAACTGCGTTAATCCGTACCTGTTGACATTAAAACAAAATATAAAAATATATTTGGTAGAGTCTAAATATAGCAGGGACACTTTGCAAGACGTAAGCCATTTCACCTACATCAGGGTATCATAAAAACAAGCTTGTCAGTCATTTCGTAATCGCTTTGCCCAACACTTTTTTACCGGTGGACATTTAATATAAAAAGTTACAACAGCTCTATACTTGTTTAACCTGTCACAAAATGTTTTCTGCGAAGCGCTGAATTACGTTGTAGCACTAAACATTTTTGTGTAAAAAAACTTGTGTAAAAAAGTGATTTAGTTTAAAAATACTAGAAGTTTATAACAGGTTAATATTGCAATAAATTACTGGGTTTTCAGATAGTCACGAGGTCCGGAGTTCTTATCTTGGATCGGACAAAAATTTTATTGGAGTTTTTCTATCGAAATATCTTTATTCTGCTACTAAAGATATTTCAAAGTCTGGAATTATGGTACAGCTGATAACCGTGTGCTCTCTCTCTCTCTATTTCACTGAAATCTTATATCGTCAGCAAAATATGAATGTACGAACACAGCTTAACTTTTGACTCTGCCACCCCGTTTGTGGAATAAACTATTTCTATTTGTGAGACCGCAAGCAATGATAGCCTAGTAGTTGGGCCGTTGGACTGCAAAGGCAGAGGTCTCGGGTTCAAGCCCAGGCACGCACCTCCGTCTATTTGAAAGCAAGTGCTTATTAAAAAAAATTATCATTTGCTTTAACGGTGAAGGAAAACATCGTGAAGAAACCTGCATGCCTAAGGGTTTCTCGAAGGTGTGTGAAGTTCGCCAACCCGCACTTGGCCAGCGTGGTGGACTATGGCCTAAACCCTCTCAGTTTGAGAGGAGGCCCGTGGTTCTTAACAGGGCTAATATTATTATTATTTCATTTGTTTATACCAGCCTTGTTTTCGATGATATTTCCCATCAGTAATTTTTAACCCCCTATCTGTATAAAAATATTTTATTATAACATTATTGTATGTAAATGCATGTTACATCTCTTCGTACTTAGTTATGTCATCTAGGGACTCATCAATGACAATAAAGTTATGTTGCGCACTTAACTTGAGCAAATACTAACTGCAAATTGGTTAAATGCTTATTTGTACATCAACAGACTCAGACTTTGGGACATTTTGCCAGAGTATGGTATAGATGGCACTCTGTTGCGAGCCGTCCAGTCGACTTATGTGGACTGCAAGGCATGCGTACGGGTGGGTGGTAACAGGTCACCCTGGTTTGACGTTAAAATCGGCGTCAAGCAGGGTTGCGTGTTGTCCGCTAGACTGTTTATAATATATCTGGACAAAAGTCTTCAAAGACTGAAAGCGATGAATGAAGGTGTACAAATGGGTGACTTAGTGGTAAACCATCTACTTTATGCAGATGACGCGGTTTTAATAGCGCCAACAGCCACTGATCTGCAAACACTAGTCACAGTTATGAAAGACGACTGCATGATCAATGGCTTACACTTGAATGTGAAGAAAACCAAGATTATGGTTTTTGAAAGGGAAGAAACCAGAACGAATGTAAGGATTGTGGTTGGTAACGATGTGCTGGAGCAAGTGAATGAGTTTGTATATCTTGGATGCGCCTTCAGTAAGGATGGGAAATACACCGCTGACATAGAGAGAAGAGTGAGTGCAGGGAACAGAGTGAATGGTGCGATGGGAAAGCTACTCGGGAGCCGGCACTTAAGCCATAAGGCGCAGCTGGCCATACATAACGGAGTTCTTGTCCCAACGCTGTTATATGGTAGCGAGAGCTGGGTATGTAAGAAGGAGAATGAAAGTAGGATAAATGCGGTAGAAATGCGAGCTCTGCGGAAGATGTGCGGAGTGAAGCTGACCGACCGCATTAGCAACAGCATAGTAAGACAGCGAGTAGGTATGAAAGATAGTATCGGTGTAAAGATGAGAAAGGGCATGCTCCGTTGGTTCGGGCATATAGAAAGAATGCCAGAGGAAAGAATGACAAAACAGATATACAATGTGAAAGTGGAAGGATGCAGGTACCGGGGAAGACCTAGACTATCTTACCACGACCAAATAAACCGAGTCTTATCTGATGGAAAAGTCAAGAGTCTCCGTAACCGGCGAGCGTGTATGAGACGAACTATGAGAGTCGAGGAAGCCAGAGAAGTATGTAAGGAAAGAACCTGTTGGAACTCTGTACTCTCTGCCTACCCCGCAAGGGATCTGGCGTGAGGTTATAGATAGATAGATAGAACAGACTCAATATAATCTCTATACAGTTGCCGAAAAACTCTCTGCCCTCTTAAGGGATAAATTTGCAAAAATTCTATCATCTTCTTTCTTACCGACGTTATATAAGGTACTCCTATGTAAAATAATGCTTCTAAATCCACCAAATTATACAATACGTTGTCTGTCAGGTTATAGGAAGATAAAATAAGAACGCCTCTTACATTTGAACTACGGAATACGGCTTAAGAAGCATTATAAACCCACTAGTATCTGCCCGCGAACTCGTCTACGTTGGCTTTAGAGAGGAACCTTATATTTTTTTCATCCTATGTGTTAATTCAGGTAATAAATTTATCTGTGTGCCAAATTGAGGATTGAGGAACAAACATCCAAACATCTAAAGATATAAACTTTTACATTTTTAATATTACTATTATTTGCCCGCGACTTCGTCCACGATGACTTTAGACAGGAACCTAAAATTTTTCAGGGATAAAAAGAATCGTTTAAAAGCAAGACCGCACTGGGCGACGCTGCACTGCAGCGGAGCGTAGCTAACCTAACCTAACATTTTTCAGGGATAAAAAGTGTTTTAATCCTATGTGTTAATCCAGGCAACAAACGGATGAAATCTGGCACACAGATATGTGTGCCAAATTTCATCCAAATCCATTCAGCCGTTCCAAGCAGCCGCAGTGCGTAATTAACATCCAAACATCCAACACCTAAACATACGAACTTTCATATTTATAATATTTGATTTGATTTTAATTAGGTAGCAAAAAGTCCTAGGTTATTTAAAAAAACATTTATTGAGTTATAATTATTAAGAACTACGTACTAGAGTATGCCCTCCAACGAGAGCTACAAAAAAAATTGAGATGTATTCTCTAGTACAAAACATATAACATCTCAATGTGAAAATATAGGTGCTACTTTTCAGGTGCCTATGCTTCTATTGTATTGTATATTCAAGGGCCTTCTAGGTTTTCTACCGGTCCTGATGCCATTGTGAGTTCGTTCCGAGGCTTGTTTCATTATTAATAGACAATGACCAGCGGTGGGTGCTTTGTGACGAGTTTGCGCCGCCTTTGAGCGCCGCCGAGATTACTTACCGTGACCAATTCACCTGTTATGCAACGTTTAATTGAAAACTACTTCAGTTTACAGCGTTTCAAGTAGTGCAAGCATTTACCATGCTCGTTACATTAAAATTCTATGTTGCACTAATTAATAGCATCGTAAAAATGAGGGCTTGGTCTAGAGGTTTTATAACCGCTCCATTCACTGGTTTCATTCCCGCACACGAAAAATCTTTGTGTGCATCACTAGTTTGTTCAGGTCTGATGTTGATTTTTCTGAAATGGACATTTTAATTTAATATTGGCATTTTCAATTACACACACACACATAATTTGACAATATTTTTGACATTTTATTAATTTTTGACCATAATAATTACTAATTTAATTTATCTATTATTGTTGTTATTTTAAAGTATAGTGCAAGTATTTTATAATTAATATTATTAAATGAGAAATGTATGTGACAATAGAATGTCGAAATTTGTATTATATTTTGTCAAATTTTAATACATAGTAAGACTGCCAAATTTTGCATGCTATGTGGCAAAGTGTGGAGTTCCATTTTATAATAAAATAAAAAATAATAATATTAGCCCTGTTGAAAAACTGTCACACTGTCGGGCACGGGCCTCCTCTCAAACACAGAGGGTTTAGGCCATAGTCCACCACGCTGGCTCAGTGTGGGTTGGCAAACTTCACACACCTTCACACACCTTGTTTCTTCACGCCTGCGAGCCTGGGTTTGAACCCGAGACCCCTGACTTTGCAGTTCAATGGTCTGACCACTAGGCTAGCACTACGTTATATCCATTTTATAATACAAGACCTAATTGTTATCAGTAGGTAGACGCTTGGAAAATAAATGATTATGATTATGTTGGTGTATGTGGATTTCGTGTCTGTAACAGCATTCACGATACAGGAATACTTCCTATTGATTGACTACAATTTTTCTTTAAATAAAATATAATACGAATGTACGCACCCGTAATGTGGATGTTATTAAACTAACTGACCACGTCTTCCATTGCCTACATTTCATACCAGCACACTCCTCTCCGATTTCTGGATGAACTTTAAAAAAGCTTTTGTTACAGTGCACCAATGAGCAATGTTTAAAATTTACATTATTTTTTATCTTTCTAGCTATATCATGATGTCAGATCCCTTGCAGGGTAGACAGAGAGTACAGAGTTCCAACAGATTGTTTCCTTACAGACCCTTCTCGCATCTCCACTGGCATTGTTCGTATCATACACGCTCGTCGGTTACGGAGACTCTTGACTTGCCCTTCTGATCAGAGATTTGTTCATAAGAAAATTCAATATTCTGTAAATCGTTAACCATTCTGACGATTAATGAATTGCCTATTTGTATCATCTGATCCTATCCTTGCTTTGAACCCGCCTACAGCTTGAATCTCTTAACTGACACAGGTTTAAGTTTTCGCGCATATTAGGTAAAAAACCACTCGAGCAATTTGCAACTGATGTTTAAATATTGTTCTTATCCTATTCAAATAGACCTGAATTTAATTTCTACATCTGTGGGCTTTTTCTGACTGCACTATGGGGTCTGTGATTGGTCATGCTCTCTAAAAAGTCTATGTTTGCAGTGGCTATTTGGTGCGGGTCACTTCCTTCCCTCTAATATGTTCGAGGAAGATGATCAAGTAGTCGTATTCGTGAACGGGTGCAGCTTGTGGAGACTGGGCCACCCAGAATCCTCTAGCTTTTCAATATAACATATATTTAAAATATTATTATTAGTCTTATATTTCAGTCGTAAGGCATCACACTGCAGCTGGGTCGCATAAATGATTTTGTATAATATAAAAATGTATAGATATACTATACAGAAAATGATAAAAATAATTAATGGAGAATTAGAAAAAAAGACAAGCCAGCTGAGTCTATCTATTTCAATCTAGCTATTTATAATTTGACACACCGTCATAGTGACCTTATTTTTTTTCTTTGACATAAATAAATTTTGTAGTAATAAGTTCAGGCTGACTATAGATACCATGTATCTGCCATTTTACATACAAAGACGTATAGCTACACTATTAGCATATAATATACATCAGTTTGTTATATGTAATATTACTAGGAATAACAGTTCAAGTAACTGTAATTTAATTGACATACAATGTGAATACTTTGACATCTCAAATAATTTAAATTAAATTAATAAGACAACAGAGACAACCTCTCGCAAAACGATTAATAAATGCTCTTTTAATGTCAACCTGAGCAAAGATTTAGAAATGGAATTGTATTTGAATTGTAATAATATAGATATTCTATGTATAACAGAACATGGGCTCAAAAGTGGAAAATTGATGGTTTGTTTTAGTAATCACCAGGTTCACGGTTCACGGTGGCTCCTTAATAATATTGAATAAAAATATAAAATTTAAAGAACGCAAGGATATTGTGAGCCTCTCTGTTGAGCGTGTAGCTGAAATAGCGTGTGTTGAACTTGCACAGTTCATAGTGTTGTGTATATACAGGCCTCCGTGTGCATCATTTGACGTATTTGAAAAAATACTAGAAGATGTGTTATTTAAAATTTGTGCATCAAATAAAACAATTGTTGTCTGTGGAGACTTTAACATAAATTTACTAGATAATAATACTGTAATTAGTAAATTTTTAACACTTTTAAAATCATATGATTTATTGTACACTTTTCTTGAGCCGGCTAGGATAACAGCTACGAGTGCAACTTACACTGATAACATATTTACGAATAGAAAACCAATATACAAAAAAATAATAAACAAGTTAGACTCAGATCACTATGGACAATTAGTCGTATTCAATTGCAATAACTAGAAACCACAGAGAAAAGGTAGTTTTATTCCGATAACTGCATGTCGCCTTGAGCACTTTAAGAATAACATAGCGAGTAGAGTGTTTGGATTGCCCCTTTACAGCGATCCGAATGCTTCTTATAATTCGTTATTTTATCTTATTGATGGTGAGTTTCATAAAGTATTTAAACAGAAACCTCAATCAATTAGGCAATAATCTTATAGTGAGTAGGCAACTGTGGGTATATGCAAAAGTAGAAATAGGTTGTATGAATTATACAATGAAAGAACATACAATCATTGCCCTCAATTTAAGGAATATGTCATGAAATATTCGAAATTATTTAAGAGAGCCTGTTCCTATGCAAAATCTAGTTATTTGAAAAATAAAATAATAAACTCGTCAAAAAAAATCAAGACAACATGGAGTATTATAAATAGTGAAACGGGTAGAAGTACAGTATGCAATAATAATAACCATAAAGAGGACTTAGATGTAGCGGCTGAGTTTGAGAAATTTTTCACTAATGCTCCTATTAGTACAACTAAAGCTCTTGAATCGTCATCCGCCGCCGCCGAATTACTACTTAATCAAGGCGTTTCTAAGTGTGATACGGCTTCTGAATTTTCCTTTGTTAATGGTAAAGATATTTTAAATACATTTAAAGGCTTAGAAATAAAAAAAAAACCGCGGACCTGTGGGGGCTGTCTGTAAAAACTATCTCGTCTGTAATAGAAATAATATCACCGCAATTAGCATCAATATTTAATAGCTGTGTAGCAAGTGGTCTATTTCCTAATCTCATGAAAGAAAGCAAAGTAATACCATTATTTGAATCAGGAAGCACTTTTGATCCCTCAAATTTTAGGCCAATTTCTGTTTAACCGACCTTAAGTAAAATATTTGGAAAAATAATTTTAAAACAATTACTGGGTCACAAAAAATAATCTACTTCATAACAAGCAATTCGGTTTTACAAAGAATTGCTCAACCATAGATGCAGGAGTAGAATTGTCAAAAAACATTTTTAATGTTTGGGAAGAGTCGCAGGATGGTCTTACTATATTCTGTGATCTGTCTAAGCATTTGATTGCGTGCATCATGAAATATTCCTAAAGAAATTAAGCCACTACGGCATCAGGAACAGCGCTCTCAATCTTCTGGCATCTTATCTAAATGACAGAATTCAGAGGGTTGATATCAACGGGAAGAGATCTAATGGATCTGTGATCACCTTGGTTTTTAATATACATTAATGATTAGTTCGTAGGGGACAATCACAAAATTGTTTTGTTCGCAGATGATACATCTCTCTTTTTTTAAATAAAGAGACAATTACAAAGTTATGACGATGTGAATAGAGCAATTTCCAGAGTTAATCTCAATAAGAAGAAAACTAATCTCCTACTCAATAAGAAGAAAACTAAGTGCATCAAGTTTTCGACACCTAACGTGAGGCAAGTAGGAACGAATGTACAACTAAATGGAGTCGAGTTGGATCTTGTTGAATCAACTTCATTTCCAGGTGTTACTATAGACGCCAAATTACAATGGGGCGAACATATTCATAAATTTTCGAGTAAGTTAAGTTCGGCAGCATATGCAGTTAAAAGAATTAGACTCCTAACCGATGTAAAAACGGCCAGAATCGTTTATTTCAGTTATTTTCATAGTATAATGTCCTATGGAATTTTGCTATGGGGGAGCTCTGCAGCCATCTACAATCTAGCTCCTAAAGAATATCTTAAAGATAAATATAAGGAAATAAACATTCTAACTGTTATATCCCAATTTATATATGAAAACTTATTATATACAAAAAAGAATATTGACAAGTTTGAAAAATTGAGTGGCACCCATACTGTAAATACTCGGAATAAAAACAATCTCGCTGTACATGTCACGCGTCTCCAGAGAATCAGCAATTCGTTCATGGGCCAGTGCACCATCACCATCAATCCACGTCGTGTCACGTAGGTGTCGCCAGCGAATAACATTATGTATGTGCAGGAAGGAGACGTCGGGCCTCGGCAATTATTTATTGACGAGCTCGATGCTGCGTGATATATACCCGGCTAATGTATCTAGGGCGGGCATATAAATATTTTTGTGGGAAAATTTTATGCGCGCCCGTCACTTTAGTACCAATACCTCCGTTCTATTTGAATACCCTATGTATATATCTGCTTAGGAGTATATGCAATATTTTATATCGGGAAAAGAATGTCAAAGTTCTCTTTTGGCAGCCCTTTTGTAAGTTAGAATATATTGAGCGTACTCCGATTCCCGGAGATTTTTCGACGCAGAACTAACTGATACGTGAACTTTTTTTTAAGCATGTCGTCCTATCATAGAAATTACTCAGGTATCGTGGGTGCGTTTACAAACATCGAATTTACATGCGCAAACACCCAGACCGAAACAAATACTTGTGATGTGTGTACTAAGATTTGTCCCGTGCGGGGATCGAACCCGCCACTGCTCGATCCAATGGGCAAAGTGACTGAAGCTCTTAACCGCCAAGCCGTTAGTCATTGAATTTTTCTTAAAAACTATATGTTAGTACGTTTGTAGCTATACCGGAAAACTAAACAGTTTTAATTATGTCAGATCATTAACAGAAACAGTAACTGGTTCTGGAGAATCTCTATCTATCCTTATCATCACGCCAGATCCCTTGCGGGGTAGGCTGAAGAATAGTATAATTTAAGGAAATATTATAACTAGGATGATGACATCTATATTATGAGCTTTATGATTTCTAACATCGGCAAAATACTAGTCCGAACAAACTCGAAGGTTCAATGTGCCCAAAAGTCACAGAGTATGTCAAAGTTATAATTGGCTGCCTGTCTAACATGCAGTCTGACCGAACTACACCGACGTTGTCTCAAATGAATACTTTGTACGTTTTTGAAACAACGATACCTTTTATCAGTATGTATGTGTGAATAGTAGACAAACTTTGTGTGTCGAAACCTTGGTATAGAGTACAAAAATCATGTAAGTTAAGGAGTAACAAATAATACGAGGAGACGAAAATAATGGATAACACTTAGGCCTGTTATTTCTGAAGGAATAGGTATCTCATCTTCTAATCTTGATATCTGATAAGTACATAATCTTGATATTACCATGCAGCAAGGCATACAGATAAACAAAGGTTTCGACTGTTTATATATAGGCGTTACAGGTGATACATGTTTTGAGGTTACGGCTCCATTAAGGCGGCAACACACAAAATAAACTAGCGCTATTCTATATGTACATACAGTACATTAATAAGCAGTTAAATAAGAGTCACAAAAATGTATAGGTACGATGCACACAGGTTGCAAAATCAGTACTAAGCTTCAATGAGATTTTAATTATATAATGACCGCGGAATTGCACTCTATGTGCGTCTATTGTTCGCTTGTTTCATGAAGATCGCCTATTTATTAAACGTAAAGACTTGTATAATAATATTGTTTAATAATTCGAATTGTAGCGTGTATCAACAAATCACGCTAAATAATACATTTTTAAGGAACCTTTTTTCACTATGAAATTATACCAGTGTTGTTGATACATTCAAAAACATATCCGTCTCAAGCGCCCTCTTGTCCGATGACACTATCAAGCTTCCTCGACCAACAGTGTAAATCATTCACACATACAATAATTTTAATAAATTAATTGAAATACCCTGGTTTGACGTTGGTTTGACGTTAAAATCGGCGTCAAGCAGGGTTGCGTGTTGTCCGCTAGACTGTTTATAATATATTTGGATAAAAGTCTTCAAAGACTGAATGCGATGAATGAAGGGGTAAAAATGGGTGATCTAGTGGTAAATCATCTACTATATTTAGATGACGTGGTTTTGATAGCGCCAACAGCCACTAATCTGCGATCACTAGTCACAGTAATGAAAGACGACTGCATGAAAAATGGCTTACATTTGAATGTGAAGAAAACCAAAATTATGGTTTTTGAACGGGAAGAAACCAGAACGAATGCAAGGATTGTGGTTGGGAACGATGTGCTGGAGCAAGTGAATGAGTTTGTATATCTTGGATGCGCATTCAGTAAGGATGGGAAATACACCGCTGACATAGATAGAGGAGTGAGTGCAGGGAACAGACTGAATGGCGCGATGGGAAAGCTACTTGGGAGCTGGCACTTAAGCCAAAAGGCGCAGCTGGCCATGCAGAACCTGCTGGAACTCTGTACCTTCTGCCTACCCCGTAAGGTATCTGGCGTGATGATGATATAGATAGAATTGAAATACCCAATGCGAAATAAATGTCGCACAAATTTTTTTCCCGTGCGAGGATTAAATTCACCATAATTCGATCCAGTAAACGGATCAGCCTAAGCTCTTGACAATAGACCAAGTAACCTAGCAATATATATTTTAATTCCTCGGTTATGTACATTACAATGAGATTTATCTTATGTACCACACGCCATAACCTGATTCAAATCTAAAGCCTGTGGGTGGGAGCCTCATCGACACCCAATGTCTCTCTGCCCACAACTAACTTTTTTGTCTAATAAACACGTAATGGAATACATTAACCTCCTATGAAATTAGCAGTAATTAGACACTTATGAAATTCCGTGAATGACATAGATGTATCTAAATCAAAAGGTTTTTACATGCAGATAAAAAGTACTATGAATAGGCAAGAAAGAATGGCTGGTGATAACTTAAGTCTCTACTAAATTATCTTAGAAATATCTGTAGTGATAACCCAGTGCTAGGTCATTTGCTTTGTAATTTATGTGACCACGATAACCTTAGCTTCCAGCTTTTTTAGGATCTACATAAGTGCGATTTACACACTTAATAATATGAGGAAACCTTCATATACGTTGAACTAAGTCTTCGATGTCTCCGAATACATTCTCATTCTGTCACAAATATGAGTGAAGTATTCACCTTTATCTCGTATAGCATATATATACATTTGTGCCCTCCCGCTAGTACCTCTGCGGTAGAGTTCTCAAGGGAAAACATGCAGTCTCCTGCACTTATTTACCTCTCGGTAAGTGAAAACAACATCGTCAGGCTTAAATGTGCCAGTGCCAGTGCCGGTGGAGCCAGAGGTGTACCATGTACTCAGAATTATTCGATAGAAAATCTCCGATAACACTTTACCCGGTATAGGATTCCAGTCTAGGACCATATAATCTATTGCCAGCCGCGCCTTGTTTCACTGGAACAACGTGCTTACATATCATAACGTCAAACGTGACGAGGGTCAAAAGCTGTTTGTAACGAAATATATGCATATAAATAAAACAGACAAAAACAAGAGTAATATTTAGGAACATTAGGTATAATTGTATAAAAAACGATTTTCCCTTAATATGTACGCAATCCTAAAAAATATGAGCTCCAATCGCGTAACTTCATGAAACTTTTTCAAGGCATTACGCCTTCACATAATACTATTATCATAACACATTATGCGGCCGCAAAAAAAGATCGTTAGGAAGTACTTGGTGCGTAACATTGTATGGCTTAATTTAGCAAAGAGTTATGATCGAATCACCATAATAGACGATTAAAGTTATCACGCCCAAAAGTAGGCGTGATTAATCATACTACTTCGCGAATATACTCTCCGAACACATTATGATTGATATCTAGTCTTTAATTAAAATAATAATCACCCTTTTATCGTATTATTTAACTTGTTCATAGGGGCTCAATTCCATCGACGGTATTCTGCTAAAACCGAATCTTAACCGCTGCTGATCAGAAGATTTATTACGAAAAGATTAACTTTAGCGTGATGCTAGCGAGTAAGCTCGCTGTCACATTCATGCTTATAAAATAAATTTTAGCATGACAAGGATAGGCAAGGCATATCAACTCGCTAGAGTCACGCTAACGTCAAAATTTGCATGGTAAACCCCCATTTCCGTATTTTAGTGGTATACGAAAATAGCTAATCGTTGTTGATTGGCGGTAGTTACTAGGTTAGAATTTTGTTGCTAGGATTGGCGCACAGCTCGTTGCATTGAGCTATCAGTAACCATTGAATCAGTCCTTAAATGAATTCACCAGAAAGTAGGTGTGTTTAATACTTTACGCGCTACAAGGCACGCGTAGCATTGTGTGGCCGCGGAGTTCTTAGCGATCACCAAGGTTAAGCAGCGCTCAACACGGCCGGTCGGAGATGGGTGACCGTTTGTAGCATTTTCATATTTAAGCATATCTGTGCTTTAAAGGGCATGTTGAGCCGTGTTGACCCCGGTTACCAGTTCATGTGATAGTATTAAACCAAATTGGAAGCCTTATAGGCTTTAGAAATTCTAACAGCAGGTGGCCACAAACCTGAAAACCAAAAGCACTGAGTCCGTATGGTGGAGTATGACCTAATTTCTCTCACCTCGATTTGTGAGAGAAGGCCTTTGCCCAGCACTGGGACTGTATAGGCTGATATCATTAAATGTTTAATACGGAATTCCCGTAACGTCTTCCTCTTTTTAGCCTTAAGCAGTTCAACATTCCCCGGAGCTTACTTAAGGCTCGTGGAATCTAAGCAGGATTTCCACAGGGAAAAAAATTAAATGGATGACCACTAATGTTATATTATGATATGGGCATCTCCGTATTGCGGAGCGGACTGAACTGAGTATGAACTGTTACAAGACTGCAGCCGGTGGCTTTCGTAACTCTTGACACCTTGTTGGCTACTAACCAAATGAAGAAAGATCACATTTTGACGACTTAGCGGTGCAGATAATAAATCTTCAGGTTTTTAGTAGCTTGACGCTTTATGCTGTGTTCATACACGGGATAACTATTTTCTGTATTATGTAAACGTCTACATTACAGCTAATTAAATCTTAGTCATTCCGGTAGCTGTCACGATAATTGTCAGTTTGACTCTTAAGCTCCAATGTAAAAAACTTAAATGTATGAAATACGCTATGCATCGGAAAAATGTACAGACTCCGAGCTGATACTGGATTTTTTTCTTCAGGAAATTACATTTTTGACCGACCTGGGATTTAGACGCAGGGCAATCACGATTGGTATAGCCTACTCGCTGGCCTGCTTGAGGCAATGAGTAAAATAGGGAGAACATATTTGTTGTGGCGATTACCATTAGACATATTTCTACCGTACATCCATAAATGCTGTCCTTAAGCGTCACCGCGATTGAATATTCAATAGAACTCAACAGCTTTTATCAATGCATTCAAATGCCGTAAATTAATTCATATTATTCCGTATTAGCATGTTAAATTGTATAAAGAGTAAACAAGACTAGTATTTGTTGCTTAAACAGCTATTCACATAAACAACTAAGTATGTATAATTATAGAACTTTGGACTTTAGTAATTTTGCAGCTCTCATACGTGGATGCTTACCACTTAATTTGTTATTATAGTCATATAAATCGCTTACTAAGAAGTTCCAACACCAGGTGTCTTCAATACTAATAGCGCAGTGGTTGAGAGCTAAGCTGTCCCGCCGACTGGGCCGAATAGTCGTGGGCTCGATTCCCGCACGGGACGAATCTTTGTGTGACTCACTCAAAACTATGTATTTATTTCGGTCTGGATATCTGTGTATGTGAAATTTCATGTTTGTAAATGCATCCACGACACAGGGACAAATGCTACTGCAGAGCTAAGTTTTTTAAAAAAAAACATCGCGTAGTGTACATCCTATCCTTTATTTATCTCTATCTACCTCAGGTTCTTTTCTTACATACCTCTCTGGCTTCCTCCACTCTCATAGTTCGGCTCATACACGCTCTTTATTTTGTTTCGATAAACAACATAATGCACATTGTTAAATCATAGCTCCCCAAAACTGTGCAGGTGCTTAGTTTATTACTTCGATTTGTTGGAGAAAGCCTTGGCGCAGCAATAGGACAGAATAATATTGCAAAATACCTAAGGACACGAGATCTAAATACAGTAATCCATTCCAGCCACATATAGTGAGATAATTGTGGTGTACGCTGTGATGGGCATACAGTTACCTACGTTAGATGCAACTCATTAGATGAATCATTGATACCCGTTTGAGAACCGGCTCACCTTAAATGACGAATCGTTTATTTTAGAATAAATTCTACAAGATTCCTTTGTTTTGTTTACATAATGCTTAGTTTATAAATCAAATTGGATTTACTTTAAGGCGGCGTGCCTTATGTTTTTATTGCAATTTTAAGTACGTACGTTACTGACTTCACCTCAAATAGATTACTGGCGCTGGTTCAGGATTTTTGTAAGAACTAAAATAAGTTATAAGTTAGCTATCTTAAAGGGAAGATATTTTGAAATAAATACAAGACAACTTTAAAGAATGTGTGTGAGTGTATATCGTTTTTATTTCTTGTAATAAAATAATAGGGTTTACTAAATATAATATAGACTTCATCCATTTTGGAAGGCATTTACTGCAAACATGCTAGCATAGCTTAACAATTTTGTACAAAAAAAAAATCAAAAATTAGTACATCATAGATCAAATTATAGTTTCTGATAAAAGTATCTGCGTAATAAGTTTCGCTTAAGAAACAATATTCGCCAGTTTCGAAGTGACGTGTACCAGTAACTTGATATATCGTTAAAATTAAAAATCTTAACAGTCCCTCTCTAACATTTCCTTCTTAACATTCAACGTCAAATTACGTAATACTATAATGTTTTAAAATAGCGGTGACACTATATCAGCTGGCCACAACTTAGTAGCGAACACGGCCCACAAACCATTTGTTATAATAGAATATCTTACATAATGTATCGAGGGACCGATTCAAACACCCGACCCACACACCCTTCTCGGATCCTATACATTGATTGTTCGCTTTTGTTCAGGAACTAGCTCGATCATAATTTTCATTTGTGAGTAAACTGAATCAATACTAAACGAGAGATTTATGAACAATAAAGGTAAGCTAGCTTATTGTTTGTTCATAAAACATACCCATGTTTTGTGTTCATAGAGCTTGCCTTAATTCGGCCTATTGTCAAGAATCATTCAAACTCTAGGTATTAACTTAGTATCCCAAAATTGCCCTAAATGCTCGTATTCTC
This sequence comes from Phalera bucephala, assembly GCA_905147815.2. NCBI lineage: Eukaryota > Metazoa > Arthropoda > Insecta > Lepidoptera > Notodontidae > Phalera > Phalera bucephala. The sequence continues at coordinate 19,958,042 of LR990617.1, read as the reverse complement.
TAACCTGTCTTTAATATTATACACCACCGCTATTGTTTTTCTGGAAATGTTCAGAAATTAAAATATTTATCCTAAGCAATCTATATTATCACACCAGATCGCTTGCGGGGTAAGCAGAGAGTACAGAGTTACAACGATCCTTCCTTACATACCTCTCTAACTTACTTTACTTACAAAAAAAACAATAATGTATAATTGTAAGTATGGGACTTAAAATATAGTAGGAATTCGAAGAATGTAGATAAACTTTGTAAATATCTATTCAGATTATTTAAGCGATTAGGTGTAATAAAAATATGTTTTGACTGCCTCGTTGTTCTAGTGACATCACTTTGTGATCACGAGGGCCTGGGTCCAAATCCTAGGTCGGACAAGTGTAGTTTTTCTAACGAAAATTTCCTAGTACGAGTCCGGAGTCTGGAATTGTGCCCGGTATATGGCAATAGGCTCGCCCCCCATTACATGGGACCTAACATCGTCGGCGAAAGTGGGTGTACTCAGTACACCTCTGCCACCCCCGCTTAGGAAATATAGGCGTGACGGTGTTTCTATTTAGCTAAGTTTGATTCGTATAAAACAGTTACCCAAACTAACGGAAGCTTATTTCCAGAAATATTTAAGTAGATACACATTAAAAATACTATTGAAAACATGAATGATAATTGATCAGTATGTATATGAACCCCGAGAAAATAAATACTCAAGATAAAACGATCAATTTAACACTACGCTAACAGTCCCAAACATCGCATTGCAAGGAATCTCGGCGAGAAGGTCTTGCCGAGGATTACTTGAGGGATCACAGGGCCCTTTTTCATTTATTGCCCTATTTTGCTTTGATTTTTTTCCCGTGTCAGATCTAATTAATAAACACACACATTTAATTATTGGATGCTGCAACACGAACATCCCACGGGTTTTGTACTTACGTTATAATTACTACTTCTTTTTTATTTGTTTCTTCCGCGTCGCAAGCAAAAAATTATACATAAATGTTAATGAACAATGAGTGATAGTCTCGCAAATATATTAGACAAATCCCACATTTGTGTTTTAATTAATAGTGTAAAACTGTATTTAAGCGAATATTTTCGTTCTTTGAGTACTAGGTTGGCTGTAATACTGATTGTCGTTATCTGCGCTTAAGATCTTATCTACAATGAATTAACCATGCCGAACTCCGTTATTCCGGTCTGCCAACTCGAATTGAGCCTGGCTACTGCCTTTGACCTTTTGTGTCGAGGGTTTGTCGTGTACACCTAATAAGGACATTAGAACGGTTTACTATTACAACAGATGGTCTAATTATTTGCTTTAACACTTATACTTACATTAACATACAACAAAATAAGTATAAAATAAATTATTTCGCTTTAGGATCTAGGATTCCCAGTATGAGTCCGGAGTCTGGAATTGTGCCCGGTATATGACAATAGGCTCGCCCCCTATTACATGGGACCTAACATCGTCGGCGAAAAGTGGGTGTGCTCAGTACACCTCTGCCACCCCCGCTTGGGGAATATAGGCGTGAGAGCGTTTATTTATTGCGCTTTAATTTATTGTATATATAATATACCCTCGCTCCGCTGCGGTGTTTATAGCGATCACCATAATTATGCAGTGTGCGTGTCGATCAAACGGAGATGGGTTACTATTTGTGCCATTTCTGAGCAGCTCCTGGCTTCGGGAGGTAGATAAACGGCGGGTTTCAATTTTTTTCAAAAAAAAATGTATTATTTATTCCTGTGTCGTAGGTGCGTTTACAAACATAAAATTTCACATACACAAATACCCAGACCGAAACAAATAATTGTGAATCAAGATTTATCCCGGGAATCGAACCCGCGACTATTAGACAGTCAGAGGAGCGGCTTAAGCTCTTAACCACTGCGCTTATCGTTAACTCAAGGATAGATTTGCCTACTTTGGATAGAAATTTGACATATTTTGTATGGAAAATCTGTCACAATTCTACTGACAGTAAGCAAATCTATCCTTGAGTTGAATATTGAAACCGGCCATAAGCCGTTGGTTTGGGTAACCACTCCCTGTGCTAGTCGTTAAGCTAAGTTGGAAGCCGTTGGAGGTGGCTTAATAAGTTCCAAAAGCTAGTGGCCACAACAAATCCGCTTCCACTAACTCTTACTGGATCCCAAGGTAGAATATGACCTGATCTCTCTCAACTCTATTTGTGAGAGAATGCCTTTGCTCAGTGGGGCAGTATAGACTACTTATATATTATTATAAACACTGTCAAGCCTATTACCCATGCGAGTATGACAGAGATGTAGGTACTGTACACACGCTCTTTTTGCCGATAACGTTAGGTCTTATGTAATAGGGGGCAGCCTATTGTCATTTAACTGCACACAGTGTCTAAAAAAATAAACACTGACTTGCTTGACGTGATCGCTACGCCCGTTCTCACCTCTTGACCAACGAGGCCGCCAGCAGACAGAGCAGGCAGTATTATTGTTACTAGGTCATTAAAACTGCTAAACAAATAGACCGCGACTTATCTGAAGGGTAATTCCAGAGTCTCCATAACCGGCCAGCGTGTATGAAACGAACTATGAGAGAAAGCCAGAGAGGTCTGTAAGGAACGAACCTGTTGGAACTTTGTACTCTCTGCCTACCCCGCAAGAGATCTAGTGTGATGACATCGAAAGACAGATCTATAAAACGTAAGATATGTCTTATTAACTAAATTGAGCGTCAAGGCGTAGGTATAGTACAAATTTTCCTCATCACATAAAACGTTCAACAAGGCTCGCATTGAAGATGCGTTAGAAACGAGGACATAGCGACTAATTAGTGCGTGTCTTGGTCTGTCCTCAGGTAAACAATAATTGTAGAGCTTGAGATTACTTAGGGTAACTACATTTATCCTATATTTACCTAAACAAGATAATAATAAATTGTATTGGTACTGTGTCTGTAAACTTAGGTTATAAAAATACATTTGGTTTGTAGATTTCGACGCGCCTAAACATGAAAATAACGCTATAAAGACTAGAAAAAAATATTTGTTCAAGCATTACGAAAGCCTCTCTAAACTGATTTTAATGCGACTTCTTCATTTAAATAGCATACAGTTTGACTCAAAGCGATGCGAGCAGCGAGTCGATATGCCATCCTTGTCATACTACAATTAATTAGATAAACATGAACGTGACAGCACGCGTATTTGATACCGTCACGCTAATGCCAATCTTTTCGCGCTGAGCATTCAGATCATTATTAAGTAGGTTTTACATGTCCACGCAACTATTTCATATCCAATTCTCTGTTCACCATCGTGGTTTACATTCTCGCCAGCGAGTTTCATGTCCATTCCTCACTGTCAGCCGAGGGAGCTAAATATGATCCAAAGGTGAATGATGGGATCAATGTTCTTATTTATTATTAAACAAGTACACATATTATAATGTTATAATGCACTTAACGTCTTTGTTTTATACAAGAATCTTCATAATTAATTTCATTATCTTATCGAAACGGTCTGGTGGTCACTACGAACTTTGGAATAACACCCTCTGTTTTTCTTTGTCGAAGAGATTATTTTAGACCGTGGTAGGTACATGATGTACTCGTTATTTTATTCTAGAAAGTAAACTGTGATCGCTATTATATTTTAAAACATAGTCACGCCTACATTTCCCTAGCGAGGGTAATTGAGGTATATATGTACACCCAAATATCGCCGACGATTTAGGCTCCAGTGTAATGAAGGGCATGGCTATAACTATAATACCAGGCACAAATCCGGACTTGCAGACACAGAAGATAGGATCGGTGTAAAGATGAGAAAGAGTATGCTCTGGTGGTTCGGTCATACAGAAAGAATGTCGGAAGAAAGAATAACAAAACAGATATGCAATGTGAAAGTGGAAGTAGTTAGGTACCGGGGAAGACCTAGACTATCTTATCATGACCAAGTAGACCGTGTCTTATCTGAAAAGTAAATCAAGAGTCTCCGTGACCGGCAAGCGTTTATGAGACGAACTATGAGAGTGGAGAAAGCCAGAGAGGTCTGTAAGGAAAGAACCCGTTGGAACTCTGTACTCTCTTCCTAGCCTGCAAGGGTTCTGGCGTTTTGAAATAGTTAGATAGACAGACAAATCCAGACACCGGACTACAAATAATAATTTTTTGTCGTTTTTCTTGTTGGGCCTAGGATTTGAACGTTTCGGACGTTTGAATACCTCACATTTTTAAGTCATGTTTCAAAATTTAAGGCATCCAAACGTACTCTTTAATTTGCTGCTATTGCTAAGATATTAAAGAATTAATCTTAGGTTGCATTTCGCACTGTACCTTACCTTACCTTATTTACCTATTAACCATTAATAGCAGTCTGATGCTAAAATTTCACTTACCGAATAAGTCAATATCACATGTGAAATATTTCGTAATTAATCTCAAACTTTAGTTTTAAAGTTTCTAGCTATTTTGGTATTGGCACCGGTCATTGTCGGAAAGAGTCATCCATCAAACCCACCGTAACAATGCGTCATCAATCTGCTTAAAACTCTAGATCCGTCCGGCCCGTATCGACAGTTTCGAGAGCCTGCGAAGGTCGTATGTACTTACAATAAATAATAACATCAGCCTAATACGATCCTACAGCTGGGCAAAGGTCTTCTCCCACAAATTGAGGTGAAAGAGATTAGGTACTACTATGCGGACCCAGTGCCGATTCGTGGAGGCAAGTTTGTGGCCGCCTGCTGTTGGAACTTGTCAAGCCGCCTATAAGACTTCCAACTAGGCTTAACGACTAGGTAGTTCGTCGGTAGTCGTTCGGTAGGTCGTTTTGGTTAGTAATGTGGTCATCAAATGGTAACCGGGACCAACGGCTTAGCGCGTTTTCCGAAGCACGGAGACGCTCGAATATGAAAATGCCACAAACGGTCACCCATCTCAGGCCTGAGATGGGTGACCGTTTGTGGTCAGGACTGAGGAGCTAAACGCTGCTTAACCTTGGTAATCGGTAAGAACACCATGGTCGCACATTACATGTACAATTATTTTTTTCTACTATTGTAGCGTTAAATAGGTGCAGTCGTAACGGTTTGTAAAGTGTGACTATACAATGTCGCGCAATGGCCGTAAACTTAACATACAAAGTTATGTTGTGAATAGGAAATGGCCGTAACTACATTGTCGGCGAATTTTCATTATGGCTAGTTTTTATAGTTCAGGAACGGAATAAAGCAAAAAAGGAGTCTTGGAAGATTACTTTTGCATCTGTGTGCTTGGTGCTTTAGCAGTCTTTTATAAATTCATTATATAAGATATTATATAAGATACAAAATTAACTTAACAATAGACTACGACCTATGCTAAAAATATATTTATCTGGACTCTGGTGGGTAGACAGATTAAAAAAATGGCATAAATCTCAAAGCTCTAGCCCAAATTATACTTAACACTTTATCATATTTTTACATAATATAAAAAACACTATGAAAAGACTCTACCGACAGTGGTATCTACTTTTCAACGATAGTCAATAACGCAAACAAATATAAATTCAATTAAATTATTTCCAGATGACGACGATGAGCAGTGCCAAAGAAAATGGAGTATCATTAAATAGGCTACGATACTTAATACTTAAGCATTAAATACTCGGGATGGAGGGGGTGCGAGTGACGCACCAGGGGGTGAGGGCGCACTCCGCGGAAGGCTCCGCGGGGCGCATCACCCAGGCCGGGCTGGCGGCCCGCAGCACAGCTGGCACGGCGGCCAAGGGTATGGCCATCAAAGGCCATGAGGACCTGTGGGTGGAGATCCAAGCTAACACCTTCAAAAATTGGGTCAATGAAACCTTGAAACCTGTGAACATAAAGGTAAAATCATTTTTTTACTTACAAACGCATTTATGTGCGCTTACAACTGAGGTATAAAGTATATATACTTATTAAACAGTATGAACACATCATACCAAACGTAGATTTGGAGGGTTGGTATTACGTTACAAGCAGGACCGTATATACCTGTTATTTATCGATCGAAATGCGATCTCTGCGGAAGATGTGCGGAGTCACGCTGACCGACCGTATTCGCAACAGCGTAGTAAGAAAGCGAGTAGGTATGAAAGATAGTATCGGTGTAAAGATGAGAAAGGGTATGCTCCGTTGGTTCGGGCATATAGAAAGGATGCCAGAAGAAATAATGACAAAACAGATATACAATGCGAAAGTGGAAGGATGTAGGTGCCGGGGAAGACCTAGACTATCTTACCATGACCAAATAGACCGTGTCTTAGCTGAAGGGCAAGTCAAGAGTCTCCGTAACCGGCGAGTGTGTATGAGACGAACTATGAGAGTGGAGGAAGCCAGAGAGGTATGTAAGGAAAGAACTTGTTGGAACTCTGTACTCTCTGCCTACCCCGCGAGGGAGCTGGCGTGATGATATAGATAGATAGATAGATAGACCTGTTATTTAATTTCCTGCGAGTTTTTGGGAAAAAAATTAACGACGTATCACTCTTAAATTATAATGACATTCACAGTATTTGTAGATGTGATCTATCTTCCTTTTATTTTAGGATTGGCGATTAATAACAACAAAATAATAATAACAGTGGATAGAGTGCATTGAAGGAAAGAGGGGGATGTCTTTGCATAGTAGTAAGACACATTATTAAAAAATATATTGAATCTGTAATGAATAAAAATTCTAAAATATTAGTAAAACTTCTTTAGCTTTAGCGAACTGAACAAAAATTCTAAATATTAACACCATGATTTTGGCTTTAGGTAGTCGACCTGGTGGAAGATTTCCGGGACGGTACCATCCTGTGTGCACTTGTGGAGGCTCTCCAGGGTCGCAGACTGAAGGGCTGGAATTCAAACCCCAGCAACCAACACCATAAGCTGGAGAACGTGACCACGGCGCTCCAAGCCATTGAGGATGATGGCGTCAAACTTGTTAATATAGGTACAATTTCAAACCTATTCCTTCCATCATAAGATTCTTATTTCTACCGCCTTCCTAAGACTTAATTCCTAATCGAAACTTTACATTCAATTGGTATTTCAATTTGATGACAACTCCGTTGTCTGTCTGGCCGTCCAGGTGTTTATATATACTATGTGACTGTGCATATATATATACACAGTCACATAGTATATATCACATGTGACTTTCTTGTCTATAAACGCACCAACGACACAGGAATAATTTCTAGTTTGAGACTAACTTTTTAATGAAAAAAGTATGTCAAAAAGTATTTACCACATCGATCTATCTAATATATACTTAAAAGTTGGTGTAGAAATAGTCAATCGATAAGTGTAGATTGATAAAGTTCTTGCTTATGATTCCATTTCAGAACTAAATAAAAAAAATGAATAAAGAATAAAAAGACTTTAAATTACAGGATAAGGTTAGAAAGATAATACTTTGTTTACACTCTAAATAACCTTACATTTATTTAACACAAAAACCACTGCAACGAACATATAAAAGTGTGTACTGGTTATACTTAAAATAAAAAATACAAAGTTACACGTTAATTAAATTCGTACTGGCTATATTTTACCTACAAAATAACGGTCACTGCAATGCAAGGACAAAGTACGACTTGATGTAAAACTATAAATATAAGTAAATACACGTACGTTTAATCTTTCATAGAGATACGTGAGAGGCAAGCAGAGGTAGTTTTAGGAGATAGAGGTAAAAAAAATTATAAGTTCTCTCAGACTGAGTGAAAATCGCGTATATACCTACCAAAGAACCCAGAGTTGCGAGCAGAAAATTAAGCCGGTGACTTTGTGGTTTGAAGACGTTTTTTGTTTTTATTGTCATACACAATTTTACACACAAACATCCAGACTGAGACAAATATTTTTCGAGTCATACAAAGATTTGTCCCGTGCATTGTGATTTAGCATCGTCGGCAAAATGTGGGTAAGAGTGGCAGAGATGTCCCGCATCTCTCTACCTAGGGAATGTCTAAAGAATTATATAAATAATAATATTAGCCCTGTTAAGAAACTATCCTACTGTTGGGCACGGGCCTCCTCTCAAACTGAGAGCGTTTAGGCCATAGTCCACCACGCTGGCCCAGCGCGGATTGGCGAACTTCACACACCTTCGAGAAACTCTTAGGCATGCAGGTTTCCTCACGATGCTATTGACACCAGAAATAAATTTATAATAAACGTCCAGTCTTACATCGCTTATTTTTTCAGGCAATGTGGATATTGTGAACGGGAATCTCAAGCTGATACTGGGCCTAATATGGTCGCTGATCGTACGGTATCAAATCGGCCGGAGCAAATTCCCACCAAGGTGAGATTTTTAGTTGCGAATTTATTTAGCCTTCTAACATTCTTTAAATAATTATGCCTTTTAGTGTGGAAATATGTATTTTATTTACATAGTTGCATAAAAAGACTGACATTAAAACAGTTTCGTCTATGAATTGGTGTCTTAAGTTATTTGAGTGAAGTTTTAGTGTATTGTAGAAACGCTTGGGCCATGGAGATTAGCTTAAAAACATTATGAGTAAAATAATACCCGCACTGATCTCCTCCTCGGGTGACAAAAATCAAGAATCAGAATCAGAATATTTTTTATTCATGTAAACCATTACAGTATTTATGAATCGTCAGAAAAGTAACAAAGACTCTACCGCCACTTCGGAATGTCATTCCTGTGGAGAAGAAGGGCAAGAAACTCCAAGGTTACTCTTTAAAATAAAAAATTTTCATCTACATTTTGTTGTGGGGTATGGGAGAACAAATTATAGTATTTATGAGAATAGCTACATGGTTCCCTCATTTACAAAAAAAAGGGAGTTAGAGTTCAATTCTCGCTCAAAAGATTAGTTTGTATATTTAGCGAGGAAACGCAGCCAGCATTCTTGCCACCATTCCACGCTGATGCGGTTTCTATCTATATACCTATCTATATAATCAGGTCAAACCACTTGCGGGGTGGGCAAAATGTACAACAAGTACGAGTCTTGTGGTCTTTATGATAAATGTTTTTATTTGGTTTTTTTAATTTTAATCTTAAGTGTTATATGCCAGATAGCCTAATTATTTAATTTTAATGGATAAGATATCTCAACCTATTCTTGTGATCTCCGCTTCTAAGATAACGGGCCTAAAATTAGCGGTAATTGGTCAATATTACATTCTCTACGGTAAAAATATGACAATGATAATGTTAATCATTAAACTTAAGTACCCATAAATAGTTGTGTTAACTTTATATCTTTATACAATTCTCAAGACGATAAAATAATATAAAACCATGTAAAATCTTAAGGCTACAAAAAATAACAATGCATAATAGCGACTCGTTGCTAACAAATGAGTCGACTTCACACGAGCCGCACATCGCACAAGGATGAGGTGTCGCGACCCAAATGTAAAACTAATAAACCTTGAATATCAAAAACTAACTGTATCCAAACAGTTTCGCGTAAGAGCAATTAGAGAGACACGCCTGTGCGAGCGCTGACTAGGGATGCCCAATATACTCTATTTAAAAACTGTACCCTCATCATTCGCCCTCACAATAACTTTTCAATTTGCGCTCAAATGCTAAACTGATCCATCAAAAATAGTTTACGCCTACCCATACTTGACCAGCACCGTTGATATTTTTTTCCTATAACCTATTTCATCTTACTGCTGGGCAAAGGTCCGCCTCCCAAAATTGTGTAAATCTCCCATAAATTAATAGCAGTAGTAGATTAAGATATAAAAATCCGTGTAGGTATTAAAGAAGACCTCTACCAAATAGAAAGATAATAAAGTAGAGAAATGGTGTCACAATTGAGCAAATTCAATAAAAATGTATGCAGTGCAGTAGCATCTATATGTAAAGGCTTATCGCAGTAATTATAGTTTAAAAGAACTGAATCACATTACGAGTATAAACTATTTACTTGTAAGAGATCATGCAGCTTTACCAGCCCTACCATATAACTCTAGGCATTAAACATAAAAACACTTAAGATACGCTCAGTGAGCTTGCCTCACAACGCTGGTGTTAAGAAACGCCGGTAACTTGTCGGGTTTTCTCATTTACTTAACCTATTACATACCTATAGGTTAGTCAAATATTACGTCCACAATTACGCGCATAGTGTACGCAATTCAAACTGTTATTGATATTGTTACAAGAGAAAGGCATCGAATGTGTTTTGTGTACATTATACGTAGAAGAAACTGATGTAACTGTAGATTTATTAGATTGCACAAATTGATTAACAACAATATATGGAGCAATCAAATTATAAGTTTGAGATTTTTGAGTTCATTAGGTTTTATTTTTAACTTATTTTGTCTCACTTCTGAGCCAAGGTCTCCCCATAATCTTTTACGCAGACCCGTAATAGGCTATCTCTGGCCAATCTTTTTGAAAAGCATGCGTCATATCAACGTTTCCTAGGTCTGCCCCCACGTCGATGTCCATCTGCAGGTACTCATTGCGTGTCGAATCTAGCCCATCTTTCAGGATACATTCGACTAACATGTTAAGAGGTTAGGTTATTATTCACGCTTTAAAATTTAACAGAAATTCTCGTTGATGTTTTTATCATTTTTCGTTCAGATAATAAAGGTAATCTACTATGCGTTTCTAAATAAACACGTCACATGGCACAGCTAGTGGCAAAACAATTTTCAAACGAATCTATCAGGCGGCGTTCGCCTAACTATGTTATTTATTCTCTCTGACATTCAATGTAAATTGCACAGTAACCTGGCAAGCAGTTGTTATTTAGCCTTGTTGAAATACCGAACGAAATCGTGGATATAGTGTGTGTGTGTGTGTGTGTGAATGATGTACGCTGTTGGCCGCGAGGCCTTTACAGCTTCACCGGACTTAAAGGCGAGCGTGCAACCACTACGCTCTAGCCAGCCAGAAGGGCAAGAGGCGACATACTCGAGGGCGCCTCGAAGAGGTGCCCTCGGTTGGGACAGTCGCTGTAGGGGGACGGGTGCACTACTAAGTGCACCGGTCAACCGCCGGCTATGGGAGGGGATCTACTACTACGTCGTCGTCGCCCGTATTCTGAGCGGAAAGAATGGATGACAAAGCATCAGGGGGATCGGAGAGAACATGTCGCGGCCGGCGGTGGCGGCAGGGGTCGGGGGGGAGATCGTAGTCGGGGGCGGCCACGATTAACGGATTCGCATGGGTAGATGCGTTCGCGAAGTGTCGTGTTGTCGCCGTTTTAATATAGGCGCGAATAGGTTCGAGACCTAGATCGGAGTGGAGGTCGACGTTCCGTACGAACCAGGGGGCTCATACGGCTTTACGGAGAAAGCGGTTTTGAACCACTTGGAGTTTATCGATGTGAGGGGGCCGAATGCCCGAACACAACACACGCATAAGTCATGATGGGTCGAACGCAAGTTTAGTAAAGCGTCACCTTATTTCTAAGGGGCATTTTACTCCGCTTGCAGATTAACGAATGGAGACGACCGAGCACAAAGGATGCTCGGTGACGGACCCGCTTGCTGTGCGAACCGAAAGACATGGTACTGTTTAGGGTGACCCCTAGATATTTGACCTCTTTGACCCAGGGAATGGTTCGGTCGAACATGGTCACTTGGCCGAGATTACTTCTAGGGCGGCGCAGGGAGTGGCGCGGGGTGGCACCTCTGGAGAAGAACACCGCAGCGCTCTTGTCCGGGTTCACCTCAATACGCCACTTCCTGAACCAATTCCCTAGGGAATTAGCGGATGCCTGACGGTTTCTGGTAATGAAACCCTTATTCCTATGCGAGACGTAGAGAGCGGTATCATCCGCGAATAGGGCTAGATGCGCCTTACTCGAACGAGGAATGTCGTTCGTGTAAAGACTAAATAGGAGGGGCGAGAGAGCTGAGCCCTGCGGGACTCCAGCTCGGGTGGAGTGGGGGGTGGAGTGCGTCATTTCGACGCGATATCGGAAGGCGCGATTTGTCAAGAAGTCCCGTATGATGAGCACGAGTCTGTCCGGCACACCCATTTGGTAGAGCTTGTAGATCAAGCCGTTGTGCCAGACTTTGTCGAATGCCTTCGCGACATCGAAGAAGAGGGCGCCCGTTTAGACGGGTTTGGGTCTGTTAAGACCGGAGAGGATGTGCTCCGTGATGCGGTGCACTTGGTGGACACAGGAGTGTTTGGCTCGAAAGCCGAACTGCTCGTCGATAAGGATACCCCTGGACACTACAAAGTCTTTGAGCCGCGCCAGAAGTAGGCGCTCGTAGACCTTAGCCGGGGAGTTGAGAAGACTGATAGGGCGGTAGCTCGCGGGGAGATTACGAGGTTTGCCGGGCTTGGGAATGCCTATGACGTCTGCTTCCTTCCACTTAGCGGGGAAGGTGCAGATCGTCATGGCGGCGTTAAATATTGCCACTAAGAGGCAGATGAGTTGGGCGTGCAGGCATTTCAGAACGCGATTCGAAATGTCGTCAGAGCCGGGGGCTTTCTTGGTTTTAAGACCCATAATGAGATCTTCGACCTCCGTTTGGGTGATAGGAGGTAAGGAATCGGCGGGGGGGAGGGATGCCCTGCGCTCGACTTTCCTGTCGACCGCGTCGACGTGGGACTGGTCGACGGACTGAGAGCTGGGGGTGCACTGGCTCTCGAGGGAGTCGGCGAGAAGCTCGGCCTTTTCGTCGTCGTCGAAGGCAGGGGGTGCGCCTGAAGGGCGGGACAGCGGAGGCATGCCAGTCGTGGAGTCGGTTTTGAGGCTACGCGCCAGCTGCCAGTAGGCCAGGTGCGATGGCGCGATGCCCTCTAGGAAGTCACCCCACCGTTCCTTCCGGACCTCCGCGACACGACGCTTTACCTCTCGTTGTAAAGCGCGCATCCGGGCCCGATTGGCTTCGGTGGGGTAATAGTCGTACGCTCGGATTGAGGCATTCTTGGAACTATGTTGTTGTTAATAACGATTTTCTTGTTAATAGCAGTATACAAGGAAGTACCTTATTAAAATAACTTAACACTCACTAGTTCACATTATATTCTGTGTGAAAACTAAATGGATAATTGATTCCTTGAATGGTCAGCCTAAACTATATAGCTCGCAGAAAATCGACTTATTTGCAAAATTAGGTCCATCGTTTCCTTTTCCGCCCAAGGTGAAATAAATTAGAGCTGATCTGCGTAGAAACTTATGACATTTATCATGATTAAGTAGTACTTACCTAACTCGTTACATAATCTAGACAATCGAGGATTGAATATATATCAAACAGATTAAAAACATTAAATTTAAATATTCCAAGCGTCCATGTTTTACCAACACGTTCTAACAGCCCACAATAATAATGGTAAGAAGATAAACCTTTCAGTACATTGACAGGTGCCTCAATAGATGTCAAATTGATTTTGCTCTTTTGGTATGTCGCTTTATACGACGAAAACAGAGTGACATGTGAGGCCCATGTGAGGCCCGAGCACGAACAATTCGACATTATGATAAATTATTTGAAAAACGCTTACAATTATCTATATTTAATAAATTTGTACAAGTAAAAGCATACCATATCAACTGAATAGCGTTACACTAAGCTCTCACTCCTCGATCCTGGCAATTACAACTCTATAGATATGTTATCTCTTGCTTTAAAAAAGCCACGCGGGATCGTACCACCCTCAGAACAAAGAAAACTTGTAGGTAGTTTTTTATTCGGTGGTAACACCAATATGTACCAACCCTGGCGATTGGCAATTTGCACGATTTATTAATATTCGATTGCAGAAAGCTGATGCTGTCGTGGCTTCAAGCTGCGCTGCCGGAATGCCGCGTCAACAACTTGACGTCGGACTGGAACACCGGGGTGCTCCTCTCCGCACTCCTCGACTACTGCAAGCCCGGCATTTTTCCCCACTGGAGGGAGCTCAGTCAGTATTGATTATGACAGATTTCATTACACGCTGGAACGTTCCGAGCAGACTTTAAAAGTAATTGAAAATTCCGTAACGGCGTGTAAATTGATTTTGTAAATTAATAGGGAATATTTATCGCTGAGATAGCTGTTGCGGTGTTTCTCGGATTAAAATGGTAACTGGCTATTATACAAAGCTTAAGAAAAGATTAGATAAAGTACGTATAAAAAAAACAATTACCCCTCTGACATGCGCATATCCCGATTTCCACCAAAGCAGAAACGCCAAACGACGTTTTGCACTACTATTGACGATACGGATCTTACTTCTAGTCTTTCCCTACCTTTATGGACTAGGAGTCTAGTACCCAGATTTCAAAATATAAATATATATACTTCAAACGTACTTCCTAACTTAAGCATTATCCACCTCAGATCGTCATGAAGCGGTCGAGAACTGCAGACGAGCGATGAAGCTAGCACATCGCGAGCTGGACGTGCCCATGGTGTTGGAGCCGGAGTACCTGGCCTCCCCATGGCTCGACGAGTTATCTGGCATGACTTACCTATCGTACTTCATGAAACCGGACTCACCTGGGTACAAGGCCACGCTTGACTGGGTCAACTCGAAGTTGGAACGGAGTGTCACTAATTTTACGGTAAAATCTTCAGCAATTTTTAGCTGCATTACACATAATATGAATAGAATACTGATTTTCTTTTAATAAATAAATTTTTTTTTGGAGATTAGTTAGACAGCCAAAAGGAATAAACGATATTTTTGGTATACAAATTAGTGTTGTAAAAACGCTAGAGTCAGCGCTTAAAACGCTCGCATCTTCTACGTGTTTCAACGCTCGTGAGCGCAAATACGATCAGCCACATTCACAACACTGTAGTATTCCAAAATGAAATCGATCTTTTCGGCAACCTTCTTGGTAAATCTTCGTTTATCTCTTAGTCATTCGATAAGTACTTAACCTTAAATCTGAGGCAATTTCGCTAACCAACCCCTTGGTAAATACACGTTTCTACCTTAGTCACCTATTAAGTACATAGAAAGAAAAAAAAACTGTACTCTCCGATTTAAGTATTTACAACTTAAAAATGTTCATAATGTTTTAAGTCTCCCTAATTCAATATGCTGTGTTCAGACGGACTGGAATGACGGTCGAGTAGCAAACGAGCTAGTCCGTTCTCTGGGAGGGCCTGCCCCTCCCCCAAGCCGGTTGCGAAGAGACCCAGCGCGCTGGGAGGAGAACAACCAGCTGGCCATCGACGCAGCTAAGAAAATGGGTAAGGCCACATTTTTTCGACTGCGGACTTGTGGTTCTACCACTTATCCTTTATTCGAAGCAAAGGTATACATAGAAAATTAAACGTATACGGGATAGTTTGGTTCTAATGAGTGCGTAAACCTACCACATTTTTATGGAATGTAGGATGATATGTAAAGATTTGGTTTTTCTTATGACATATTTTCTAAGAGAACTTATCGTTAGTGATAATTAACTTTTTCTATCTACCGATTCCACTGCTACCTAGACAGCGCATCATAATTGGGGGCCAATTTCATTAATTTACACCACAAAAAGCGATTCTGTTAATTTTACACACTGGACACGTACTTCACTGAAACTAAGTGACCTACCTACAGGCTGTACGATAGAGATCTTAATATGTTAGTCTAATCGGCATTTTCTAAAAAAAAAACATTGATTTTTATGACATAAAAAAATATATCATATATTTTTTTATGTCAAGTGATTAATGGTGACATAAAAAAATATATCATATATTTTTTTATGTCACCATTAATCACTTGTCGTCTTTCGTCCGCCATTGATCAATGTGCAACTGTTGTGCATTTTTGGCGGGTTCCAATAAATAATCCAAGAAGCTTGCTCATTACCCATGATCTATATGGAAAATTTGTCAAAATTCTACTGACAATAAACAAATGTATAATACTAATTAAACTATGCCAATTAAATATTGGAAGCAGCCATTAGTGGAATGCGAAAACGTCAAAACTAGTACTACCGCATTTTAAAACAACTATTATTGATTAAAATTTATGAGTTTGCTTATTACTTTGAATTCATCCATTTGCATAGCAAATATTTCATCACAACGCATTGTATTCGTAAAATGCCACTTCTAATTTATTTACAAAATTCGACAATCTGTAGATCATTATAAAAACGAATCGATCTCATATTAAATAGCATCTGGAGCACTCAATAAAAACTATTCAAATATTTGAGATAGAATAATAAATTAGATATAATTTATCAAAGCAGCAGTTTTAATAAAATATCAAAAGTTGAACGTTATGTGATGTATTGCTCCACTCAAATTGCCTGAAGGACATTGATTTTACATTTGTATTTTACATCTTCTATAGATATTTATTTATATGTATATAAAATATAAAGGTATGTACGTTCGTTATCTACAGAACGTAGTAAGCGCGATGCCTGTAACTGGGGCATATTGCAATTAAATTTATCCCTTATAATAATACTGATACTGGCTGCCTCGTTGGTCTGGTGGCAAAGCACATCGCTTTGTGATCACGAGGTCCTGGGTTTAAATCCTAGGTCGGACAAATGTAGTTTTTCTAACGAAAAATTCCCAGTATGGGTCCGGAGTCTGGAATTGTGCCCGGTATATGGCAATAGGCTTGCCTCCTAATACATGGAACCTAATATCGTCGGCAAAACGTGAATGTACTCAGTACACCTCTGCCACCCCCGCTTGGGGAATATAGGCGTGACCGTGTGTGTGTAATAATACTGTTCAAGATTGATAATACTATGATGCTTGACAAATGTACTATTTAATTTTAATACACAACCAATTATTTTACTCCATGTTGCATTCCTCATTATAGAATATGGTACATGCCCCTGTATCTTTTTTCTTCAACAAAATAATACACAATTCGCAAATAAATAAAAGATTGATTGTAACTATCCTTTCTTTACCAATAAAATTCCAGTGTTTTTATTCATTCTTCTCCATGTCAGTGTGTTTCCGCAAACAGCTCTAAACAGCTTAACCGATTTTAATGATATTTTTGTACAACTGGATGTCAACTGCTTGCATATACTATATTTTATTCATATAACATATATAGCAACAAAAGCTCAATAAACAACAAAAGCTCAATAAACAAGATTAAAAGTATTATAATCCTTTGTTTTCAATGTGCAGGTGTGCAGACAGTGTTGTCGGCTCGTGACATGAGCCAGAACGACAGCGAGCACTTGGGCGTGATGTCGTGGGCATCGCAGCTGCGGAACGTGCCCCCTCGCCCCCCGGTGCATGATATGATCCGCGTCGCGCTTGACTCTACCTCCGGCAGAGTCGGAGAACCCGTAAGTAGCATCAATTAAATCCCTGTAACCTTCGTGGCACAACTGCTTAGCACGACCATACGTGCCATAGAAAATCTTTATCTATAAATTTAGGCCATCCGCCGTGGCTTTTTTATACAAGGTGTAACATAATAAACCCTGGACCTGAAAGTAGTTTGTTTTATCGATATCGATAACTGAATTGATTCTAACTATTTTTTTTTTAATTTGCATAAAATGTTGTTACTCCCTTAGTTCGGTATAATAAACTAAATTTATTCTTGATTGAAAGCAATATGGAGATTTCAAATGAAATTCTAAAACATATTTCTCAATTCGCACACATACACGTACAAGTTTCTTTGTTAATTGGGATATAAAAGTGGGTAAAAAAGGTGTTAAATAATTTATATTTGAAAGATTGGTTTTCGTATGGAATTTGTGAAGCAATTATATATAGGGTGTCTGAGGTCATGCGTTATTTATGATACACCTTGTATATTTTTGCGCTAATTTCAGAAACTACTATACGGATCGGGTCGCTACTTGAATAACTCTTACGTTCTTTTTTCGCAGAGGTAACAAGGGATGGTGTTTTTAGTCGTATCATCGTACATATTTTTCTGATTATTTTTCCCTTCTCCCCACAGAATTAATAGTCCGAGTGGGTGATAGAGACTCGAGTAATCGCTGTCGATTTCTTTCTTGACTGTTCATAAGAACTGAGTTATTGTTTTGATTTTAAGGAAACGAATGTACTGGCTGGATTAAGTGCTATCTCGCTTCGTGTTCCGGTAGATATATAATTACGTATTGTTACTGTAATTTCAATCTTGATATAGTTCGTACTGACAAAGCATGACGTATTTACATATTTACATACATCTATTTTTATATATACTATAAACGTAAGGGAAAGGTATAAATTCGCATTCATTTTTATACGACTCTACTTAAAAGGAAAGCGGAAGCCTTATAAAATTCCCCCGATGCGCGATCTCTATCACAGCCGGAAATGCTCTATCTGATATTTCCGGCGCTGGAAAAGATTAATGAGAATATTTAAAATTATCAAAAAAATGTTATTAAAATCACCCAAGCGATGTCAAAGCGGGTATAAAATCTGATTAACTTCAAAAGTAATGAAATTAAAATGTTATCTGACTGATATTCTCCTATAGGGATTTTATAAAAGCACAGTACTAAATTGTGGATGGTTACCGAATTATATGGTTGCCTTTAAGAATTGCGTTCATTTAAAAATGTACACAAATCAGTCCAGCCGAAATTCTGTTCAGTAGTTGTAGAGCGCAGAAAGCTACTGATTTTTCTGCAAGGGAACACTTATAAATACTTATTGTAACTACGTATCATATAGTGCAAATAAACACATACCCGTAACCACAAACGTTTTAGATCCATCCTTGAACCACTTAGGTTCATTTGACTTTGAATTTAAGCCAAACAGCTGATCAAACAATGGCCTCACTCACTTCCCTGTTTCAGACCTTCATGAAAATACAAAGCGTGACGGAAGAGCTGTCAATATCTGATGTGAAGGTATCTATCGTGAACCCGTTGGAGCAGGAGAGTAGACTGAAGCTGGATTCTCGGGGAGCTGGGGAGTTTGTGCCGGAACACGCCGGCATGCACGAAATCGTCCTTACTGTTGACGACATAAGGTAACTATCACCAACGCTATCCCAACAGAAGTGAATTTCTTTCTCTTTTTTCAATAATATTTTTTAGCAATAGGTTACAGAATTAAACATTTATTGCCAGTACCGTGTTGTTTTCTAAATTCTAATAGTAGCATGTTGTTTTCTAAATACATTTAATTTTCCGATGTTAATGATTTTTGCTTCGCCTGTTTCCTCTTTTATGACATAGAGAAATTTGAAGTGGCGTGCGTTCAAAGTGCGTACTATCATTCGTTTTAATTAGTACCTAGTCAAATTTAACGTCAAATCCACCATTGGCTGTTGATGAATAGTCGATTTCCGTAAACGGCGAGCGTGTATGAGATGAAATATGAGAGTGGAGGGAGCCAGAGAGGTATGCAAGGAAAGAGCCTATTGGAACTCTGTACTCTCTGCCTAAACCGCAAGGGGTCTGGCGTGATGATATAGATAGCTAGATGAATAGTCGATTCTAAAAACTGATTGCAGAGTATTTAAAAGGGAAAATCAAATCAAGTATCACTTTGTACAGAAGAGCCTTTTAATTCTTAAACATATTAGATATGCACAGTGCATTTGTATTGTGTGTCGTGTTATCGCTACCTACGCTACTTAAGATTCATTCGCCATATCCTAATGTTTACTGTCAATGTTAAAAGGGTACTCGTATGTATTATTACATTTTTAGAACTGTGTATTTTTTATTATAGTTTTATAATCAAACTCAATGAATGGTTCCTTTATTCAAGCTCCTACATTATAACGGAAATAATCAATTTAAAAATAGCTCTGACAGACCAACGGCTTAACCACGATACTTAATCTTAAGTACGTCTGAATATAATGGTTCCGTTCCGCTTTGGAGATATGAGACCTAAAATATTCGAATGCCGATATAAATTCATAAAATAGCATTGATATTTACAAAATTGGAGTTGATATGCCATCCTTGTCACTCCACGAATTTACTTAATAAACATGAACGAGAGAGAGAGAGAGAGCACGATTACTCGCTACTATCACGGTAACGTCAATCTTTTCGTGCTTAGCCCTTTGCAATAGACATTCAGCTATGAAAGTTTGGGCAGTTGGTATTTCAAACCGACCATAAGCGAAATCCAAAGGCAAGCACGAAGTTCCTTTGAGGAATGCGTTCAAACGAACACCGCCCTTTGAACTCTATCGTTCTCAAACATCTTTTTTGTTTGCGATGTAAAATTCGCAATCACGCGGATACTCAAGATAAAATGCTCCCGAAGAATCATTTGATACACATCTAATTAATTCCAACTGACTCCAGTAATAGTGCATTCAGATAAAAATTCATTCCAACTGATTCCAGTAATAGTGCATTCAAATTTGTCTCTCTTAGTAGATATTTATAGGTGCAAATTTCGGTCATGTCAAACCCAGCGAGATATATGCCGCCATTTGTTGTTTGTTCCAGGGTAGATGGAAAATATTTCTTCAGAGTACTGCCAAGACTGGTTTCCGTTCCACCCCCTGGGATGGCACCATGTGCCATTGGAAGTATCGTCGAAGTGCTAGTTAGCGCCACAGGTATTAACAACAACTTCTATAAATCGTTTCTTTGATGTTTTAATAACATTAATTGTAATAAGGTCTAGTATAAAATAGATCTCTTTCGATTGTTATACTTATAGCTTCAAATTCATTTATTTCTTTGCAGTTATTATAGACCTTGTCAGATTACAATAATAAACTCTCTATTTTATTTTCTTTAAGACATACAAAGACAGACATGTTCAGTAATTTTTATTATTGTAAGTAATAAACATTATTGTGGTTACTTGCAGTCTACTATATGAAATTATATAAATTATGTGTAGTAATAAGCTTACATTTTTGTTTTAATAATACTTATTGCTAGTAATTACTAGTAGTAGTAATAGAATTGCTAATAATAAAGAAATCGTATTCGTGTATGTAAATATAATGTTTCTAAACGCACCCACGACCCAGGAATAATTACTAGACATACGTTTTCAATAAAAAATGAGTAAAACCATTATTCTTTCATAAGATTTTAGCACTTTATTCAGATACAATTCAATCGAAACCAAACTCAATTACTAATCAGCCAAATTGCAACTTTGTATATTTATGGTACGTCTTTTTCAAAGAATTGGCTTTTTCATTATTATCTTTGTTTCTTTGTTTTTTTATTTATTATCTAATCCCAGGTGCTCCCAGAAGACAAGACATTGACGTGACAGCTCACTCGCCCAGCGGTCGCGCAGTGCCCCTGGAGCCCCGACATCCACCGCCTTCGGCACCTGGCACCACCGCCTCTAGCGCCACCTTCCAACCTGACGAAGCAGGCACCTGGACCATCGCTATTACATATAAGGGCGATCACATTCAGGTAATTGACAACTGATTGGTAAACAATATTAGATGTTAATAGCCTAACGCCTTGTTTCAGAGATGTTCCTTAAATTTTAAGATGACATTATAGGTTAATCTATCTTTATAATATACTAGCAGTTTCCCGCGACTTCGTACCTGGTCGACAACAGCGCCATCTACCGGGTCTATGTTATCTAGCCAATGTTACTTCTGGATAAAGTAGCTTTCTAATGGTGAAAGAATTTTTGAAATTGGTCCAGTAGTTATTGAGTTTATTCGTTACGAACATACGAAAATACAAATCTTTGCTTTTCTTAATATTAGTGTAGACTAGCTTCTGTCTGCGACTACGTCCGCGTTGACTCTAGATAGGACCTGACATTTTTCCGGGATGAAAGTATCCTAAATTTCACCCAAATCCGTCTAGCTGTTTTTGAGTGATTGAGTAACAAACATCCAAACATAGAAACTTTCACATTTATAATATTAGTAGTATATAAGTAGGATTAGTAGGACGATTGGAAGAAAGATTACGTATAGATGCCATTATTAAAGTTTAAAGAACGTCTCTGCAACTAGGCGTTAAGCTGCGGCCGCAGTGGTAAGGTTGCAATTACGATGTAAAAACGATTTCACAACACACACAACATAAAAATCCCTAGCGGTGGCCGCATTAACTGAGTATTTACTTAATTACTAAGTAATTCGCGCCGCAATCGTTTTATGCGGACGCAAGCTCCAGAGCTCGAAATTCACAATTCTGCAACACAAGTCAAAAAGATGTGCGCTCTTAGTAAGATTTAAGACAGCGTAATTTCGGAACTGCTTCAAAATATCTAGGCTTCATACGATTTTACAAATTACTCAAATCAAATCAAATCAGTTTATTTGCGAAAATGGATTACAGTGGATGTTAAAATTACATTGGTCGTACGCCATATTCTGCCTTTAGGCATGCAAATATAATTAGGAATAATCCAAGAACTTAAAGTACCTAACAAATAAGAAAACATAATAATTGTATCGGACATTTATAAATTATTTAATTAAAAGTTAAACATATACTAAACTATGTAAAATTGAATTAACACAAAGTGTATGTTTTAATGATGACAATTATACTAATGTTAACTATAGTAATTTAAATTATAATTGTGAATATTAAAATTATATCAGGACTCATGAATTCAATTGAGATAAGTTGCGTAATAAAAAACATAATATTATATTGTCAACAAGGTATTCGTGAGCACTATAGTAAGCCCTTTCCACTAAAAGTCGTTTTAGTCTACATTTTAAAATACTCATATCAGTTACTCGAAACAAGTAGCGATAAATTATGAACAATCAAAATCAAAATCAAAATCAAAAGTTTTTTATTCATGTAGACCAAAAGGCACTTATGAATAGTCAAAAAGAGAAAATTATTAATTACTTAAGACTCTACCACCCGTTCGGAAAGTCATTCCTGTGGAGAAGAAGGGCAAGAAACTCCACGGTTACTCTTTTTTAAAAATGAGGTTTACAGTTCTTTTTGTATACATTGCATTTATGGAGTATGGGAGAACAATGCAGAACGAGCTAAATAGATGTGCTTAAGTACAGATTAATCATAAGTGTACTTAGATTCATGATATTGGTCAGTGTCTACATAGTCCTCTCATTTACAAAATAGAGATGTTGTAGAGGTATATAATAAAAAGCATAATAATAATAGTAAGAGAAAGTGTTACCTTAAAATATGTAAAGAGCGCGTACAAAACAACTGGTCATAGCTCCAGTGTGATGCCGAACGAGACAAAATTCAACAGCATTATGGTACACGTTCAGTCAGACAAAGGGCAGGGGACGGACCAGTCCCCACCAGCAGCACCCGTTCACGAGTATGACCTGAGAAGCAGCCATCACTCTCCTCAACCATTTTAGAGGGAAAAGAATGACCCGCTCCACAGAGCCGCCACTAGCAAAGACATTTTAGTGAGCATGACCAATCCACGACCCTGTCGACATCGTTCGAGAATAATATTTAAAATCAATGAACGCTCGCTAGGCAGGACACGCTGCACTTAACATTATATTCTTCTAGATTTCAGTTTGTGTAAAGGCATTTTTATCATTTAAAAAATCATTTAGTGTATAATATCCTTTACTCATTAGTGAAGATTTAATATACTTTTTAAATCTGTCAAGTGGCAACTCTAACATGGGCTTTGGTATCTTATTGAAGCAGCGAATACCGACTCCTACGAAGGAAGTAAATACTTTTTTAAGCCTCACAATACTTTTATCTCTGTATAATATCCTCAGGGAGGTCCTTTTACATGTGAAGTATTCGATTCGTCTGGCGTGCGTCTGAGCCCAGGGGCATTGGAGGGCGCCGAGCCTTTGAAGCCCCACTCCTTCGACCTGGACACCAGCGGCTGCGGCGTCAAGGGCGACCTGCAGCTGGATATTGTCCACGATAAGAGGAGCGTCATGTGCGCCCTCGAGAAGCTCTCGGCTACAAAATATCGCGCTACTTTTATGCCAAAGGCACCTGGAAAACATAGAGTAAGTATTTGGTGTTTATCGAAAAGATAACACGTGTGTGATCTTTTTTTGTGAGTTTTTTTTTGTAATGTAGCCCCACGCTAGGATTTATTCCTGTGTCGTGGGTGCGTTTACAAACATGAAGTTTCATGTACAAAAATACCCAGACCAGAACAAATAATTGTGGATCACACAAAGATTTGTCCCGTGCAGCAATCGAACCCACGACTATTAGACACAGTAGGCGAGCGGATTAAGCTCTTAACCACTGCGCTTAATCGTCCGTCAAAAGATTATGTTGGGTAAAATGAATTGATATTTTATTTAACTTCTATCTATCTATATCATCACGCCAGCTCCCTCGCGGGGTAGGCAGAGAGTACAGAGTTCCAACAGGTTCTTTCCTTACATAACTCTCTGGCTTCCTCCACTCTCATACACACTCGCCGGTTACGGAGACTCTTGACTTGCCCTTCGGATAGGACACGGTCTATTTGGTCATGGTAGGATAGTCTAGGTCTTCCCCGGTTCCTACATCCTTCCACTTTCGCATTGTATATCTGATGTGTCATTCTTTCTTCTGACATTCTTTCTATATGCCCGAACCAACGGAGCATACCCTTTAACTTACCTTACCCCTTTGTATTTAACTTACTTAAGTATTATACCAAGTATTGTTAGACAAGATTAGCATGAGGCATTCGTATACATATTCATTTAAAATTTCACAAATTTTGTAGAGATAATGATAAAATTTTAACATGTTATCTATTTTTTGTAGACATTGATAGTGTAAGACAACGTTAATAGTTATCCAGATCTAATATATTTTTTTTATTATTGTAGCCCCACGCTAGGATTTATTCCTGTATCGTGGGTGCGTTTATAAACATGAAAATTCACATACACAAATACCCAGACCGGAACAAATAATTATGGATCACACAAAGATTTGTCCCGTGCGGGAATCGAACCCGCGACTATTAGACACTGTGGGCGGAGCGGCTGAAGCTCTTAACCACTGCGCTAAATCGTCGGTTTAATTCATCGTTAATAATTACTTTTTATTTATATTGCCTGCCTCGTTAGTCTAGTTGCAAAGCGCATTGCTTTGTGATCACGAGGTCCTGGGTTCAAATCCTACGTCGGACAAGCGTAGTTTTTGTAACGAAAACTTCCCAGTACGAGTCCGGAATTTGGAATTATGCCCGATATATGGCAATAGGCTCGCCGAAACGTGAGTGTACTCAGTACACATCTGCCACCCCCGCTTGGGGAATATAGGCGTGACGGTGTGTATTTATATTTAGAACCCTTTTTCTCTAATATATTCCATACCTGAACTTATACAGAACAACACACAACAAAAACAAACCTATCGAAACAACATTTCCTTGGCTTCGATAATCCGCCCTAATAGGAAAAAGCCGTGTACAATACGCGATATAAAGCATAATAATTTTTTGTATTTGCCCAATATTTCACATAAAGCTGTATATTTTCCACTAAAGTAACAAGCTAAGGACCAAAACGCCTCTATAGATTTATTTTCAATCAAAGTTAACCGGCGTAAATTTTCATACCTTATTTTGGCGTATCACTTGTATTTTCTACATACATGAAAAATAAAAACACCACACACTTTAAGAAGGATGTAAAAGAACGAAAAATTATCTTAGAAAGTGTTAAAAAATGTTAAGTTTGTTGTTTGCGTGTGTATTTGCGTGTTTGATGAAAAATCTTTCAGAAGGGCATGATCATCGTGATTATTCTTTCCGAAGCAATTCTTTGTGGTTGTAAATTCTCTATCGGGAGCTAAACATTCCTTCTCAAGTGATGGCGTTAAAATATTACTTGACGTTCTTTGGAATCACAGAACAAAGCAAGAGTTCTATTCCGTGGTTGGAATACTCTCCAAAAGTAATTCGTACTCACGTCTTAAGTTCGCTAAGTTCAACGTAATAACTGGCCAAATCCTCATAGGCGAGCGTACATTATGCACGATTATGAGTGCTAGATACGCAACAAAAATTTCTTATTAATAATCTAGGGTTCTTTGTAGGCATACATTGAACAGTAATAGTTACCACCATTAAAGTATAAGTTCGAATTCCAACAGTCCCAAAGAGTTAGTATTACGGTTTCAGACATTTATTTCTCAAAAAGAATACAATTCACTTATAACATGAGAAATACAAGTTCATCTTAAATATTAAATACAGAAGGACGGTAGGTACTCATACATAAATCATAATCGTTTTAGTGTTGTGGGTAAGAAGAAAAAGTAAGTGAACAATTACATGTCGTTTCTTGAAGGCAAGTGTATATGTATGTGTGTGGCGCACAGATAGTCTATTACCTAGCGGGAAAGTATTGGTTGTACTTTCCTTCATTAATATGTTAAAATGCAACCTACATAAAACAACAGCCGTTTTCTTTAAAATACTCCTTATGCTTTTTCATTTGGTCTAAAACACATACACAAACAAACAAGTAACAAAAACATACCCATATTTTCGTTACTGAATGAGTCATGCGGTTTCTCTTACAATAGCCCCGCCTATTACTAAAAGTACTCTTACAATAAGGTGACCCCAGTTTGTGGCCTACTTAAGTTCAACAATAGGAAGATCCTAACATATTATGTTTTCCAGTTGTACATTTATTTCAACGGATACGACGTGAACGGATCGCCGCACATGTTCCGAGTGGGATCACGCTCGAAGAAGCCTCGCGACAGCTCGAGCCCTTCCCCGGCTTATGCAAGGATATCTAGTCCAGGTATTGTCTACGTTCACTATGTTGTACCATTTTATTTGAATATATACCTTAATGTTATTTATTTACGTACGTAAATAGACTGCTTTGTTAATCTAGCAACTAGACCATAGCATGGTGAGAATGGGGATCAAGAGATCTTGGAGTTAGGTAGATATAATGGCAATAGCTTCCCCTTAATCCATAAGGACCTAACGCCGTCAGTATACCTCTGTTATCCCCGTTTGGAGAACATAGAAACGGCGGTGTTTATCTTTATTTTGCTTTTATCTTTTATTTATTTTCTCAATGCATAACTCTGAATCATTACGATAATATAACCACACAGTTAGACGCCACTCTAACTTTAACTTACAAATTAACTTGATACACATAACTTGAAATACCGAAACTGAAAATACCGAATGAAATATTAACTTATACGTGAGATTAGTCAGACAAAGACGAATGAATGATACAAGACTTACATTATTCAATTGTCAGTTGTATAGAAATAATAAATTATATCGTCACCCTAATATTCCCCAAGCGGGGATAGCAGAAATGATCCTACAATACACACTCACATTCTAATAAGGCACCTTCGCCTTTTATTTAGGGTCGACATCATTTGTGTAAGTAATTCTAGACTCCGCAAAGATACTATTTGATTATTGGAAAATCTCCAATAAATCCAATAAATAAATACCGTCACGCCTATATTCCCCAAGCGGGGGTAGCAGAGATGTACTGTGTACATCCACTTTTCGCCGACGATGTTACGTCCCATGTAATATTGGGCGAGACTATTGCCATATACCGGGCACTATTCCAGACTACGGACTGACACTGGGAGTTTTTCGATAGAAAAACTACATTGGTCCGACCTAGGATTTGAACCCAGGACCTCGTGATCGCAAAGCACATTATTCACCACTAGACCAACGAGGCAGTCCAATATTGTATTATTAAGTAATTTCTTTGTACTCTATGCCTACCCCGCAAGGAATCTAGCATGATGATATAGATATATAGATAGATATATTGGAAAGTAACGTTTTATTTCTTTTAGTTACACGTCTAAGATCTGAGAGCCCCATGAATCAATACAACGTATACGATTCGAACACAACAAAGCACAACACAAGCTCACTAGATCGCCGCGAAGAGAGACGTGACTCGACCGATTATTACAAATCCTCTTACGGATCAGACGTCAAGGATAAAAGCTATGACGTCACAGACTCCGCATATTCAACCTCGAAAGCAACTAAGAGGGAGACATACACGAGATACGACTCTGAGAGTCCGCGAAATAGGACGGCAAGTCCGATTACTACGAAACATTTAGGGAATGGATCCAGATTGGATGTGAATAGAGCTTCCAGTCCCTACAGAGCCAGCAGTCCATACAGGGCGATGAGTCCAGTGGGACGGACGACGAGTCCGCTCGCGAGGAAAGACAGCCCTTTGAATAGGACAGCCAGTCCGATTAACAGGTATGTGCAAATTAAATATGACAGTGCGTGCTCTATAATTTATTATTTTTTTCATTAAATTTGTTAATGAAACAGGACTTAGCATGAAGACTTTGACTTTAACGTAACGCTATCGAAAAACGTATTGTTACGTTTGCAGGGTAATCAAATGCCGAATAACGTGCGAAGTACTTTATTAGGCGCTGTACACACAAAACAGTACGTCGTATGCAAATACACATGCGAACTAATCACACACTAGTACGACTCTCGTTAGTGCCCGAATACTGCTTCCAAGTCGCTAAATCACTCGTATCCGTATATCGATGCTAAAGTCGCCAGTGTATTCCACTTAGATCGCTTGTTCTTCGATTTGATCACTATCGCTTCCGAGAAGAGACTGAGTCCGTCCCCGCGCTCTGTGTTCCTTTTATACGCGTATGAAAGTTCTAGAACGGACGCGAACCCTCTAAGTACATCGATAGAAGTACATCGAACAATAGCCGGCGCGGCCCACAAAGCGGTATTATTATTACAACGAATAGGTAATTGTATACCGCGACCACGCGCCGGCTATAATTAAAGGGGTGGAACCTTCTAGACGTCTCATCACTTAAGCGCGGATTCTAGATCTTTCTAGGCAGATCGCTTGGGGGCCTATGTGTGTGTAATGCATTTTAAAATTAACGTTCCCCGATAAGGGGTTTACGAGATATCGGGGTGCATTAAAGTCGTAACAGTATTGTCCCTTTCATCTGTTTTTACTATTTTTTTGTGAGAAAAAGATGGCATATCAATACGACAAAGACACGTTAACGGTAGTGTCGTAGCCCTCAATAAAGTACTTTCAGTGGGAAATTCATATTGCCTTAGTAAACGTGGGCTCGCACGCGTTTGTTTCGCCCCTGATAGCCTAACTGAACCCGTAGACCCCTTAAATGTTAAAATGGTCCCGTTTGTTCCTCCTGTTGTCTATGTCAACATAAGTTTTAGAAAAACTTTTAAAGCCGTCAACTCAAAATAAATTGTAGTCACAGAGAAATAACATTTAAATTAGAATATACATTTATTTTGAAAAATAATGCTTTTAGTGAAACCGGGGCGAACGGGTACTTCATAAATATTAAAAATAAGTCCAACCCGTGCTGAGCGGCGATCGGGATCCGTAAAAAGGGGCGAAAGACGCTTTTAAATTACGGGAGGCGAAAACAGCAGGCGAACGGGTTTAAGAATAAAAATATTATGATTAGCCCTGTTATGAAACTGTCCCACCGTTGGGCACGGGCCTCTTCTCAAACTGAGAGAATTTAGGCCATAGTCCACCACGCTGGCCCAGTGCGGGTTGGCAAACTTCAGACACCACCGAGAAACTTTTAGGCATGCAGGTTTCCTCACGATATTTTCCTTCACCGTTAAAGCAAGTGATCATTAAGTTTTAATCTTCATCACCTGTCTTTTCGAAAGCATGTGCGTAACATGCTTTCGAAAAGACAGGTGCGTGCCTGGGTTTGAACCCAAGACCTCTGACTTTGCAGACCAACGGTCTAACCGCTATCACTGCTTTCTGCCAAAAATATTATATGTTTGTAATTACTATTGTTAATGTGTCTTATGTTTGAGTATAACGTGTCTTCATATTAATCGTCAATGACTGTCGTGGAGAACGAATCGCATGTCATGTCGTTCAATGAAAATACGAACTTAGTACCACGTAATAACGTTGGTCAAGGATCTGGCTCAAAAACATTTATGTTAATATATACGTTATATGCATGGCGTTTACCCATAACTCTTACATCGTGACTGTTAATTAATTAATTTATATTTAAAGCTGGCGCAAATTTTACGTAGTAAATCAATTTTCATTCGGTTTAACGGCGTTGGCTTCTGTACCTGGAAAATTCCATTTCATTTAAAACTCGGCTTTATCCGCTGAAATGTTCCCACAAAATTCAAATTTTTAAATTGCTTTGTTTTGGGTTCAGATACTCCGTGATCCCTGGAAATTGTATATTTTAATTGTTAACCTGTTAATTTTCTAGATTTCTGCCCTTTCAATTTATATTTGCAGTCAAAATAATAGCTATTTCTTTTCATCCTATAGGTATTATTTAACAACACGATTGTAAAACTATTGTTTATTTATTGCTTCGTGTTTACTACACAATGTACATGAAGTTACACACTAAACTATAATTTATGTTTACATGACCCTGCTTGGGTGAAAACTTATGTTCTAATTTCCTTAATTTTATTATTGGAATGCTATTTGGTTTGTTTTCAAACAGGGAATTTTACAGCTTGCCACTTCATTTTATTATTATCAGGGTAAACAGTCCCACGGAGCGGTACAGTCCTGGAACCACAACGAAGCGAGTGGTGGAGAAACGTTCAAACTACAAGATGTATAGCTCCTACAGCGGGTCTCAAGACAACCTTGACCAGGGCAGCCCCTACTCCTCGCTGGAAGCAGACCGGACTAGAAGACTTGGTAGCCCCAGTACGTGGATCAATCAATACATCGTACCAATAATAAAAATAAATACCATCACGATTCTATTCTCCAAACGGGGGTGTCAGAGGTGTAGGTTCTTTTAGCCGACGACGTTATGCCTAAAGTAATAGGGGACCATCTTACTGCCATTATACCGGGCCACAATACCAGACTCCGAACAAATACTGGGGATTTTTCGATACAAAACTACGCTTTTTCTGACCCAGGACCTCGTGATCTCTACACGCATTATACGCCACTAAACCAACGAGATGTCATCGTATCCATTGTGTTATAACCTTATAACATACCTATGTTAAATATCATAGAATATGACACATAATCTCATCTACTTAAGTAAATAATCTCTATAAATCGGCTAGTAATGTCTGTAGGGAAAAAATGGGCTGCAACTCTGTTCTCTCTGCCTACTCTACAAAGGATTTGGCGTGATGGTATAGATAGCTAGAGATACTCAATAAAACTAATACTGACTGACAGACAACGACCGGTAGGTCTAGAAGCATAACATGTTGCACAAGAGTTTGTTTTACAACGTATGTAAGCATTAAGAAACGATTTTCGAAAATGCATCCCCTTACGGGAAATCCAAATCCCATCAGGCGCACAGATAGGTAATTATAAAGAAGTTTTGTGATATTTAATGTGTATCCTATCAAAACAGTTCCATCCGCTCTATTTCCACAAAGCTCTTATACTTTAGAAAGCAAACGATATAACCGGCGCTTTCTGCAGACGGCAGATAACGTACGGTTCATAAATCAAACGACCCCGTATTTGTGTCTGACAGCTGACCAATAGAATAGCGACGGCATGCAAATCAACGCCCTAACTG
The DNA here is from genome assembly GCA_905147815.2 of Phalera bucephala. Lineage (NCBI taxonomy): Eukaryota > Metazoa > Arthropoda > Insecta > Lepidoptera > Notodontidae > Phalera > Phalera bucephala. The sequence continues at coordinate 19,926,664 of LR990617.1, read as the reverse complement.
AATAATCTTTACGAATTCACCTTTCCCTACTGTAAACGTGCCCTAACATAACATTGTTCTTCCCTAGATACGGGTGATCCCGGAGGAAAATCGTATCATTCGAGAAGAGACTGGGACAGCGTGGAAAAGACAAGACAAATGCTGGGCGCAAACAGGTCGGATATTAGTAATTATCGTCAGGATACATACTTTGAGTAATGTTACAAAAATAATCGATGAAGAGACATAGAGAGCATAACATAGAAAGGTTGACGTTTAGCGTGACACTAGCGAGTAAGCGTGATGTCACGTTCATGTTTCTTTACGGCCGGTTCCTATATTCAACTCATGGATAGATTTGCCTACTACGGACAGAATTTTGACATATTTTGTATGAAAAATCTGGCAAAATTCTACTGACAGTAAGCAAATCTATCCCTGAGTTGAATATAGGAACCGGCCGTTAGTAAATTTGTAATGCGACAAGAATGATATATCAACTCGTTAGCGTCATGCTATCATATCATCTTTTTGCCAAACCCTCTGTACTGTGTGCGGGCCCTTGCTAATTTACATGTGGTTCATTATAAATGTTTGTATGTGTAGCCTCGATTCACCAAACAGTCCTTCGGAGCGCTACCCCGGACAGAACACCCTGGACCGCGAAACAAAACGCAACACGCAACTCAACAAGTTTACTGACTACTCGCGCGACTCTTTCAACAGACATCTCGACCGGTTGGCCGACGACCGCGACTCGGAAACTTACACCAGCCGAGTGAGTTATATTTTCACCCTACACGTCTCTTTGTCATCATATTTCGTTGTAAATGCACAGCCAAACGCAACCCGCGAGAGAATATTTTTAACACTAATTAAATATTGAAAAGCTCTTATCTGTTATTGCGGCAGTACGCCTCATTTTGTACCGGTCGTAAAAACAGTATCTTTGGTGATCATTTAACAGGAAAATGTGCCCTACTTTCTTTCGCATAAATTGGAATTGGCGAGCATATACAATTATTGTATTTTATTAGTAATGATAAGTTCATTTTGTGCGATAAATGCGTACACTATAATCATCTGTTAAACTTCAACGCTATAACAACTATTACTTAAGAAGTTAGCATAAACAAATTATGTTTCAAGTGTCCTAAAGACAAATTCCTATGTTAAAAAGAGAATTTGGTCGGAAAATTACTTTCATAACTATAAAGATATTTGCCAGAGTTTGAATCCTGAGGGGTGGAACTGGTGAAAAATGTTTTCCTGGCTTCCTCGCAGCGCGACCAGTTCGAATATAAAACAAATGGACTCTTCAACTTTACGTATGAAAGTTTAATCATGTCGCACCCTTTACATAGCCACAAGTTCACAGGCACAGATATAACGAAATAAGAGCGGGTGGCTGATATGAACGGCCCGTGCCAAGTTTAAAATTAAGTTTAACTCTGTATTGTGTAGTAAGTTCAGTTCATACGCGAATCACAATATGCGGGGTGCCGCAACTAACAATGAACTCGGCCGGCTCCATCGCTGACCCCTTGTGATATAATAGGTGTATTGCACGCTACATGCTTGTCTCCGTCCCAATGCCGGCCAACAGCCAAGTGTGGGGTTGGCGCACTTTTTGTTGTTGGAAAGAATTGGGTCGGCCTTCCATGCTAATGTTACGTGAACATATTAACCGCACGGTTATTTTATACGTTAGAATCACTTCTAACGTCCATTCATTTTATATTGATCCATTATCTAATTACAAGTAGGTATATGAGGTCAACTTTTACTAGCAGTTTCGCCACTGGGACAAATCTGCGTGGATGTTTGTGCATGTGGATTTCATATTAGTGAAGGCATCCATAACACAACTATAATTTTTAGTATGAAGCAACATTTAATAAATGTGGGTTAAGTTAAAGGGATATGACTAGATAATATAGATAGATAAATAGAACTTGAAACTGAAACGTCTTATATTAATTATAAAACATACAAAAAAGACCATGAGGTTTTTCGTGAGTTCGTACCTTCGACCATAAATTAATACCGTTTAATGCCTATTCGTTTGTAAATCAAAACAACGCTCAATTCAGTTTTCAAATATTTAGGAACCATATTGTTACTACGTTGGTCAACCAACATATTGGACGTTGGTGTATCAGATATTGGACGTTGGATGAAGTGTTGACGATTATGTTGAAGTCTTAAGTTGGTTACCAACTCCAAACTATGTAAACATTTTGCGTGACTCTCGTTGTTACGGCCGTCACTTGGGGCCGTGACTTCCCTCACCACAATTAAATAACTTCCTGTCATTTAGATCACGGCCATTGAATGTGCTTGCCTATTAGAATTTGCGACCGCATACAGAATTTAACTATGATACAGCAACATCATATTATTATTGGATTGAGATTCAAGATACCTCGTTGGTCTAGTGTCACATATGTATGTGACATATCGTACCACACTTCGTATGACCTTTGACAACTAGCCAAATTATGTAATTGTGGGTTTTGTTTAAAAACTTCTATAGGACCAACTGACGTTGGAGTACTAGAAAAGTCAGAAACCGCAAAAATAAACGATTTCCTACAAAATGTATGGCAATTTTTTAGTACTCTAATCTCATTTGGTCCAATCGAAGTTTTTGATCCTTATAAAAAAAGGGATAGGTTGGTAAAAAAAAAAATTTTTTTTTGGAAATAATCCATTTTCTAGTTTTCTGCGCATTATTTACAAAATCTGTAAATGTAGCTTATAATGTCGTAGAATGTTAAAGATAGTCTCCTAAAACCTTTTTCTGTTTCTACAACGGTTGAGGTAGCTGCCCTTACTGCCGTATTTCAAAAATCAACTCTGAATACAGTAACCTCAGCTATGTCCGTTGGGTGTGGGTCTTTTGTTTTTTATTAAGATACAAGCACAGCATATCCTGACCAAACAAGTAGGTTTCGAAAACCAAATACATCTATCTATCTATCTATAACCTCACGCCAGATCCTTTGGGGGGTAGGCAGAGAGTACAGAGTTCCAACAGGTTCTTTCCTTACATAACTCTCTGGCTTCCTCCACTCTCATACACACTCGCCGGTTACGGAGACTCTTGACTTTTCCATCAGATAAGACTCGGTTTATTTGGTCGTGGTAAGATAGTCTAGGTCTTCCCCGGTACCTGCATCCTTCCACTTTCACATTGTATATCTGTTTTGTCATTCTTTCCTCTGGCATTCTTTCTATATGCCCGAACCAACGGAGCATGCCCAAATACATGTAAGTATTTTCCGTGTGTGTGAATGATTGGACGATTTAGCGCAGTGGTTAAGAGCTTAAGCCGCTCCGCCCACTGAATCTAAAAGTCGCGGGTTTAATTCCCGCACGGGACATTCTTTGTGTGATCCACAATTATTCGTTTTGGTCTGGGCATTTGTGTGTGTGAATTTTTATGTTTGTAAACGCATCCACGACACAGGAATAAATCCTAGTGTGTAATCCCTCTCTAAATAAATCTACGCTGTTACCGACGCGCTGTTGGCCGCTGGACCTTTAGTATTTCCCTTTCGAATCGATTTGGTTTATTAGTCTAAACATAGGCCGCTTGGTTTACTGTACCAAGTTGTCACACGTTGGAACCTCGCAAGACCCGTAGATATTTATAGATTACTTAGCAAACTCCATGACGTAACGTAGTAAGCGGAAGACTTGATCCAGAGCACTTAAGTCACTCCGTCCACTGGATCGAGTTGTCGCGGGTTCGATTCCGGCACGGGACAAATTTTTGTTTAACCCTTTATTATTTGTCTCGGTCCGGGTATTTCTGTATGTGAATTTCATGTCTGTAAACACACATAGGAATAAGTTCTAGTGTGGGGCTAAAAAAAAAGAAAAGAAAAACTATTAGTAGCATATGGTAAACCATTTCATCACATAAAATATACTCAGATAGAACCTTTTCACTCGGGAACTTGTAATTATTAAGTCGGTTTTTACAGCCCAGTTTCTTGTCACTCGAACTTCAAAGTAAGATTCTAATTTCAAGGGAAGCTTTTCGAGCTCGAAAGTTAGCAAAAAGTCACGCGGATGAAGAACTTAATGCAAGAAGTATTTTAAACTTCTTTAGTTGATAGTTGGACCCGGGGTATCAGTGCTGGAACACAATTTTATGTTAATGAATCCGCTTTAGTAAGAATTTTTAATTTACTTGCTGAAATATTTGAATAATTGAATAAACAAGTGACAATATTTATTAAATGTGTTTATATCACTCCAGTTCCGTTTTCTGTAAAAATATTATAGATGCAAAAAAGCCGATCGCCTCGTTAATGCATATACCCATATAAAAATAAAAACAAAGGAATGTTCGTTATAACAAAACCACTGTCACGCCGATATTCCATAAGCGGGGGTGGCAGAGGTGTGTCCTGTACACTGACATTTTGGTGATGATGTTAGGTTAGCTAGCGATCGAGCTTCTAGGGAGTACACCAAGCACAATTCCAATGGGAATTTTTCTTTAGTAAAATCCAATAATTCTTTGTTCAACCCAGGAATCGACAGGACATAGTCTATTTGCCTCAGCATTGATCACACCATGCGGTATTAGACTAATGAGGATTTTTTTCTTACTATAACCAAAAAAGAGAAAATATACACTGTCACGCATATTCCCTGAGCCGAAGTAGCAGAGGTGTACAGTGTACACCCACTTTTTGCCAACGATATTAGATACCACTCAAATAAGAGGCGAGGCTATTGCAATTTGGCGGACGATTTAGCGCTGTGGTTAAGAGCTTAAGCCGCTCCGCCCACTGTGTCTAATAGTCGCGGGTTCGATTCCCGCACGGGACAAATCTTTGTGTACTCCACCATTATTTGTTTCAGTCTGGGTATTTGTGTATGTAAAATTTCATGTTTGTAAACGCACCCACGGCACGGGTATAAAACATAGTGTGGGGCTACGTTTAAAAAAAAAATAAAAAAAACATCCCAAAAGAAAGAAAGAAAGTACACTTATTTGACCAACACAGTACAGAACAGAGTAAAAATTTCCTTAAGTAAAGTACGGCACAAGTTGTGAGAGGCCAAACAGGACTCTGCCTCAGCATATGGTTATACATAAATATAAAGATAATAAATAAATATATTTGCAGAAGAAAATAACATTAATAAGACAGCACTCAGCTTAGAAGAAGGTAATAGATGAAATCAAAACAAAAAATTATATCGAGTACAATGTCAGACGCCGGACTGCTAGTTGGGAATTTCTCGTTATGATAACACCGATAACACTACAAAGCGAAACTTCTATGCTATACGCCACTAAATCAACTAGGATTTTTATAGCTACGTCCATAATAAAAAAAATTGGGAGTTCTGGCCGAAGGGTGTCATCTTCAGGAGATTTCGTGGGAGACTACGAGACTCCCCTACACAGCGCAGCATGTCGCCGAAATAACATGTTAGGTTATAAGTTTAATAAACTCGTAATATATGTTAGTCTGTAAGGTATATATTATATATGGGCCTAGGCATCAGAAATTATATAATTTCAACGCCTATATATTATTAAATAAATTATTATTATTATAATGTCTTTAACAGCAAGAGATCAGCAAACGCGAGGTGCGCGAGAGCACATACGTGGTGCGGGACTCGTCGTACAGTAGCGTGGAGGAGAAGCAGCAGCAGCAGTCTTTTTTATCCAATAGGCCCCCCCGCGACCCTAACGGGGGGGCCCGCTCTGAGACGGACGCCGCGCACGCACGTTTCAGGTAAGGGAGTTTACCAAATCTTAATAATAATAATATCAGCCCACACTGTCCCACTGCTGGGCAAGGCCTCCTCTCACAAATCGAGATAAGAGCGATTAGGTCATATTCTCCCTCGCGGACCCAGTGCGGATTGGTGGAGGCAGGTTTGTGGCCACCGGCTGTTGGAACGGAATGCCGCCGCCTATAGGGCTTCTAACTCGGCTTAACGACTACCACATTAAGTGGTAACCGGGCCCAACGGCTTAGCGCGCCTTCCGAAGCACGAAGACGCTCGAATATGAAAATGCCACAAACGGTCACCCATCTCAAGTTGACCGAGTCGAACGCTGCTTAACCATGGTGATCGGTAAGAACACCGCGGTCGCACAGCGCTACTAACGCCTCCAAATTATGCTTATCGAGTGGTAACTAACCAGCACTTTACTCGAGGGTAGCGGAAGAGACCCTAACTGACTTCTTTTACCGTGAGTTATAACCAAAGAAATCATAATTATAAAATACTAGAAGTAAAATAATGTACAAATTTGTTCGATACCACTTTCGCCCCTTTGCTTACAGGCGCAGTTTGAAAAAAAATCCACTCACAATATAACGCCTAGTAAAAATATTTTAAGTAAAGTTTATAAATTTTGTATATTATATGTATGATAGTCTGTACCGTATGTATTCTATGGGATAGTAAATTGTATAAAAGTATTTCTGTCAATTTCTGTTACCTGAATTTAAACAGATTATTATTATTAAAAACTTTGGAAGGCTTTCATACCAACTTTAGCCTATATCAAATTGCTCCACGCAGTCTTGAAGCATTTTGTAATAATTTTCTCGCATGAATAGCGACAAGTTCACACGATTTCTATGGGTATTTATTTATTTATTCTTATTGCACTTATGTACATAGGCGGACTTAATGCCTTGGGCATTTTCTGCCAGTCTACCTTACGGTGGTGTAGAAAGGAGTGTGGTAGTTAAAAAAGAAGGCGAAGGCATAACGACATGAACCAACTAACACAGAGGAAACGGCTATCGTTTTTTGTAGATATTCCTTTAAACTTATTATGTATAACTCTCTCTATTGTGAAACCTTATAATTTTGATAAGTATAATAAATAAATAAATAACCATTTATTCATTTAAAATCAGTACGCTTTACAATCATATTGGAAATTATTTAAGTAGGTATATTTAACGGCTTGCCTGAACTAGGTTCAGATCTGTGTTTCACACAAGATTCAATGCTGTCACATTGTAAAAATCCAATACTTTTAATGACAATAATATACCTAATTTGATTGATAATAGACTTAACTTTTTTTATATATATAAAAACGTTGCCCCACACTAGGATTAATTCCTGTGTCGTGGGTGCATTTACAAACATGAAAATTCACATACACAAATACCCAGACCAGAACAAATAATTGTGGATCACACAAAGATTTGTCCCGTGCGGGAATCGTACCCGCGACTATTACACAGAGTGGGCGGGGCGGGCTAAGCCCTTAACCACTGCGCTAAATCGTCTACTTTACTAACTAATAACATATGTTTTATAACACATTTATAATAAAAATAAAATTATTATATGCTATGACATAACGTCAAGTCTGTTCATAAGACATACTTTCTAAATAATTATACAGCGTTTGCTTACAGCTAAAATTATTTAATATGTACAAATATATTTAGTGCTCTATTTATTCTATTGTACAGAAAATGTCCTAGAAAAGTGGAAAATCTATTATCTAGTATAGCAACCCGTAGGCGCTCGTTGCGCAGGGTGCCCGCGATGTTCTTAGCGACCACCAAAGTTAAGTAGTGTTCGACTCGGTCCGCCTGATATGGGTGAACCTTTGAGGCATTTTCATATTCAAGCATCTCTGTACTTTGGAAGGCACGTTAAGCCGTTGGTCTCGGTTCCACGTAATATGAGAGTCATTTAGCCAAATCAGAAGCCTTATAGGTGGCCTGATAAGTTACAACAGCTGGTAGCCACAAACCTGCCTACACCGATCCGCACTTAATCCGCGTGGTATTTATGAACTTAAGGTTTCGTCACACAGCCGACGGAGTGCGACGGGAGCGCGATGGATGAGCTCGGCTGCGTTCGGTTGTTATGTTTGCCGTCGCACCAATCTGCGTTGCGCTGTACGGCGTCTCCCGTACATTTCAGTACATTAGAACTCCCCAAACCGCGCCACCGTCGCGCTCCCGTCGCGCTGTGCCGGCTATGAGGCGAAACATTTATTCTCTCTCACCGCGATTTATGAAAGGAGGCCTTTGTTTAGCAGTTCGACAGTATAGGCTAGTTTATTATATAGCATATCTATCGAAAACGCGATAAACAAAAAAAATAGTATTTATATTGCTGACTGCCTCGTTGGTCTGGTGGCAAAGCGCATCGCTTTGTGATCACGAGGTCCTGGGTTCAAATCCTAGGTCGGACAAATGTGGCTTTTCTGACGAAAAATTCCCAGTATAGGTCCGGAGTCTGGAATTGTGCCCGGTATACGGCAATAGGCTCGCCCCCTATTACATGGGACCTAACATCGTCGGCGAAACGTGGGTGTACTCAGTACACCTCTGCCACCCCCTCTGGGGAATATAGGCGTGACGTTGTGTGTTATATTGCTTTCATTTCTACATTCAAAAACGTGCCTAATACATCAATCCGTCTCCAGGCAGAAGGTTCTGTTTGTATTATAAGCAAACATACCTGATGTATTAAGGTCAAAGTAAAAATCGGAGTATTACAAATGAACACACACACTAGTTCACTTTGTTAATAAAACATGTTTCGTATTTGTTTTAATTTAATGGATACACATCAGCACATGGAATCGTAAGGCGTACGGCTTCCATTATCAGAACAAAGTTTCCAAAGGAACTTTGGTAATTTTCTTTGGTAGGGTAGGCTATCTTGTCAATGAGTAGGGTATATACGTAGGAAAGGATAACACGGATTCCCGAATAATCCAAATAGTGTATCATTTTCTCCTTTTCTTTTCACGCTGATATTATTTTGTGACTATATACTTAAAATAAAACTATACTAAGCCGTCGAATGTAGAATTTTATAGCAGTTTTTAGTTCGCAAATTATTCGAGTGCTTTACAATACCGGTGGTCAGACGAATGACTGAGGTGTTTGAGGTCCATATGTCATTGTTACGGGTTACTTTCTTCATCAAACCTATATCTTAATTATTTTGTTGCTCTGACTCAGAATGAGCTCATGACGTCTTTAGGTATTGCAGCATTATGCTCCCTTTTGGATTTAATTATAAAATAATTACAGGCTTCCAAGTCGATGAAAGCACCCAATCATCTTCTTTATTGAACTGAGCGATTTTTTTTAATTCAATGGCTTCATGAACCATTCATATTTGTAATCTGCGTTCTCTCTCAAGGGTTTATGGACTGCAGACTTCTTTGATCGAGACGGTGTTTTATGTAGCGGTGTGTTTTATTCACCGACTTTTTACTGGTTTTTTTGTTTGCTCGATGTAAGAGAACCTCACATTTATAATCAATCTTAAGTACTACCGCATGTAGTAACTAGATATGGCCGCATTAAAATTCGAAAAAATAGATTTATTGCATGTGTAGTATTTGTGTACGCCTATATTTCCCAAGCGAGGGTGGCAGAGGTGTACTGAATACACCCACGTTTCGCCGACGACGCTAGGTCCCATGTAATAGGGGGTGAGCCTATTACTATCTACCGGGCACAATTCCAGACTCCGGACTCGTACTGGGAAGTTTTCGCTAGAAAAACTACACTTGTCCGACCTAGGATTTGAACCCAGGACCTCGTGATCACCACCACCAAATCGAAGATGTCAATATCAAACTATTTATTTACACTCAATAGCTATATAACATCGGTTGTACACAAAACATTATGCAGACTAAATTAAATTTTGAGGCCTTCCATTACATTGTATGTGGGAATAACACGGTCATTTAGTCATTGGTGGCAAATCTAACAATGGTTTTTGTTCGCAGACCAATTCAAAGGGATAACAATAGAGGTGCCAGAGGAATAGTTGTGAAGCCTACTTGTAGAGGCGTTCTCGGACAACCGGTTGAATTCATAGGTATGTAAAAATGTTGCATAATTGTCTGGCTTGATTAACAATGAGGAAATCGTGAACAAGACTATGATAATCCTACTCAATAACATACCGGCACATATTTTGGCGTTATAAAATATTTCATCGTGTATTATAAGGATATGTTGATGTTGAAGGCGTGGAATGGGCAGGTCCCCCACGAGATGGACCGACGACGGTCAAGGTTGCATGTAATACTTGAATGCGTACAGAACAAAGCCGGTCGTTATAGGCCTATTGGGGAGCCCTTTATCAAAGTTAACATATGGAAACGGTTACCCGTATTAGTTCTAGTATTAGATGAATTTGAGTATAAAGGTACAGCCAAACAAACGCGTTCAGCCGCGGCGGTGGTGACGTGCACAATGGCGATCAGCTCCTGCAGTAATATTTGTATGGAAATCTTCACACCAATGGTTTGCTCATGCTCACTATAATGTCTTTTCTTGCGGTGGCTGTCTGGCGCAGGTCACTTCCTGCCCTCCAATATGGTCGAGGGGAGTGATGGCTGTTCCAGCAGTCGTACTAGTAAACGGGTGCTCCTTGTGGGGACTGGTCCATCTGGAATCCTTTAGACGCTCTTTACAGATAACATCATTAGATTCATATCTCGATCGTAAGGCATCACACTGAAGCTAGGTCGTAAACTATTTAATAGTAACCTAAACATTGTATCTACACAATATGACTGAAAAAAAGAATAGAAAAAAGAGAAAGAGAAGTAAATACGTACAAAAGGCAAACCCGCTGTGTTTCTTCGCCGGATCTTCTCAGTGGAGCCCGCGTTCCGATCCGGTGGACGATTTGTAGTTAAATTAGATTTAAAATGTAAATTGAGTATTTGTAAGCGCCCCCGTGGGACTTATACAAAATAAATTGTTTGAGTTTGAATACGTCCTGAGTCCTGTACGCGCTATCTGGGCGGCGTCTGCACGGGATCCAATCATAGGGATATACTGGTCGCCACCGTGATCGGAGCCGAGGACGCCACCGCGGCCGCGACTGAACCCGTTGTTATCCGTATCTTAAGGTCTTAGTAGTCAGAAAAAGAATCACGCACAAAGACACACTCTCTGCGCGACTTTCTGGAAAAACTTAGAACGTACTATCCGCTGAACACTTCCGAGAAACCGCATATATCTGGTCTGTGTTCGTGACATTTATTCGATTCGCTAGTATAAAAATACTCAACTGCTTACATAATATGTTAACCAGGCCTTTATCCTACAGTGGATGTTCGGCTGTTAGTCATAAATATGGTTCTAAGTAGCACCTATGCTCACAGTGGACGGTAGTAAGGCGGGGCCAGGTCACTTGGAGCTGGAAGTGTCTGGCGGTAACGGCGCGCTGGTGGCCAGCTCGGTGAGGCCGCTGGGCGGGCACCGGTACGCCGCCGCGTTCACACCGCGTGTGCCCCGCCCGCACACCGTCAGGGTCACTTTCAATGACGAACATGTGCCGGGTAAGTTTTATTTGAACATACGATTCCGTTATGTCTACAACAGTAAGTGCTGGATTACAAACAAGTGGCCACTTACGTTGGCCACTTGTTTGTAATTTTTTTATATATTTTATACCTATATCGAATGATCTAAATATAATATAGAATTAGAACAGGAAGGATATATCTTTTATCTGCACATCTCTATCTATATCATCTCGCCAGATCCCTTGCGGGGTAGGGAGAGAGTTCCAACATATAAGTCGTAACATCGTAACAAGGTTTTAGAAATATGTTAGCTTAAAAGCATATTAAATTATACTAGCGATGCGCGACTGCGAATGATTCCATTCAAATCATTCGACTTTATAAATCATTCGAATTATTCGAATGATTCACGAAAACTAGTTACTAACTGCCTCCCATTCGACTTGCTGGACGAACGAATAATGAATAAAGTTCGGCGAACGAATAATGAATTTACCTGTCGGTCGCACCACAAAGTACAAAGGAAAGTAAGTTAGCACCATTCAGCCTGCAGCTTACCCCAACGTCCGCTAGGGGCGCTTTATGTGCTGAAGCGCTGTAAGCGCTTTAAAAAAATGTACTTTTAGCCATTTGTTTCATTCCAGCACTTGATTACCACGCGCGTATTATATTTAAATTCTATACTAGAAACTTTATTAAGACACACTTTTAAACACAAACCAGCAGGAGTGTTATTATTTACTTTAGTCGTTACTACTCACTCGCACACGTAATTGGTTTTGGCGCGGAAATGGCGCGAGGATCGGCGAATCATTCGAATAATTCATTCATAATCGGGTGAGAGTCGCAGATAATCTAATCGAATCATCATTAGTAGTTACTAATTAGTAGTCGTCATTCGAATATAAAAATTAGTATATCACTAATATTCAAGTCGAATCAGAAAATTAGTAGTTGTAGACGATTCGAATAGACGGATTATTCGCAGTCGCGCATCTTTAAATTGTACTTTCCGTTTAATGTTATCTGGCCGCATTTGGAAAAGGAGCGGGAGGAGTGAACTGGTGCAGGCCGATGAAGATATGATGATGACAATAACTTGTAGTCAAGCTTTAAATTAACATTTGTGACCCCTTAACACTACTCTGTAATATTGCCAAATGATAAGATTTATTGAGCTACAGATTGTACGTAATTTTATAAGCATTTATACTTTATAATATTTTTAATCTTTATCTCGTGAATAAATGAACTCAACTATAGTCTGTAGATACTACGTCACTGAAATATCCCCAATGTCCCAAAATTATCCCAAACGGTTTTCGCACTATAGAGAATACAATGCTGCAACGTCGAGTTGTTCTATTTTACTCGAAAACAGAGGTTTTGTTTTGTATCGATTTTGTATTTCAATGTAACGTTAGAGTTGATGGCGGATACAGTACACTAACTAAAGCATTCTCGGCAAACAAACAATGTTACAACTATGTGATTGTCGCTGACACTTCAATTCATGTATATACAACTAATGACTCGGCTCTTAAGAAGTTTTAACTAGTACCAAGTGTAGTAACAAGTGAAGGATAACTTGTGCAAGTCTCATTATATCTATTTTGTCAATCAGTAATCTATAGTATAGTACGACTAGGATATTTAAGCCTATGGTTGACATTGACACGGAAGCGTTAGTTGGAAATCAGGCTTAACATTAAGCAAACTTTGCCTACATCCAAGGAGATATTTCAACAGGTGAAGGTTACTAATTTTCAAGTTGGCTTGTCAGAGCTTGGGTAAATTTCATAGCAAATGGCAACTCTGCGACTGTCATGAAGTGACATTTCACTTGATGACAGCGGTAGTTTCGATTTTGGCCACGTCCCAAAAGATCCTTGTGCGACTGTATGTAAATCTTCTTTGAGAGTAAAAATAAAGTACCTAATAGTATAATAATATATAATATTAGCCCTGTTAAGAAACTATCCCACCGATGGGCACGGGCCTCCTCTCTAGCTGAGAAGATTTAGGTCATAGTCCACCATGCTGGGCCAGTGCGGGTTGACGAACTTCACACACCTTCGAGAAAGTCTTAGGCATGCAGGTTTCCTCACGATGTTTACCTTCATCGTTAAAGCAAGTGATAGTTAATTTTTAATACGCACATGCTTTCGAAAGGTGCGTGTCTGGCTTTGAACCCGAGACCTCTGACTTTGCAATCCAACGGTCTAACCACTAGGCTATCACTGCTCCCCTACTACCTAATAGTAAGAAAACATTTTTAATAACAAGCTACAATAATAAAATCTGTATACGAAATTTCGTGTCTATGCTATTGGCCGTGGAGGCGTTCCTTCGTCGGGAGCCAATTTTGGGTGTAAAATCAGGTCATAGTTTCCATAAAAAATCAATGTCATCGAAATTGAACCAACATGTCAAATTTCAACTCCTTAGGATAAGAAGTGGTCCTAATTTAACTTATAAGATTTGACTTAATAAAAACAGACATTACAAATTATACTAAAAGCTGACAATTACAAACGACCCCGCGAAATTATTCATTACAGATATCCAAGTTGCAGCTGATTTTAATCCGCAATTAATTATTTCATTAAAATATAAACTGCTAATTAGAGACTGCCGCGTGGTTCCCGGCTTAGAATAGGACCAACCCATCTCATCCCATCGGGTGTCGTACAAGGCGACTTAGGGAAAACTAGGGAATGGGCAGCAGCGTTCCCTTAGCACTTCGACGACCAATAACTGCGCTCGCCAACCCGCCTGCCAAGCGTGGCGAGTATGGCAAACACCCCCAATAATGGAAGAATGTAAGAAAACCAGGCCCCTAGTCCCCGGCGGTCCTGTTCGTCCTGGCCACGGTAGCAGCCATGGTAACGACAGGACAAGGGGTGCTAAGAATCTCCGGCAGAGATTCGGCTACCACCAACACCGAAAATTGGCCCTGGTGACATACAACGCACGCACGTTAAGGACAGATGAGAAGCTTGTTGAGCTGGAGGAAGAGATAAACAAGTTGCGGTGGAATATTGTTGGTTTATCGGAGGTCCGAAGAAAGGGCGAGGACACGATAACCTTAAAATCCGGCAACTTGTTTTACTACCGGGAGGGCGAACAGCAGTCCCAAGGTGGTGTCGGATTTATCGTCCACAAGTCACTCATAGACAACGTTGTGTCCATCACTAGTGTGTCGAGCAGGGTAGCGTACCTGATACTCAGAATATCCAAAAGATATTCGCTGAAGGTCATACAGGTCTACGCACCGACCTCGGCATACTCAGATGATGACGTCGAAGTTATGTATGAGGACATTAGTAGAGCCATACATACTTCCAAAGCACACTTTACAGTGGTTATGGGTGACTTCAATGCGCGGCTGGGCAAACGGGGCGATGATGAATTGAGAGTGGGGCAATTTGGATATGGGCAACGCAACCCCAGGGGTCAGAGGCTGGCCGAATATCTGGAGAAGGAGGGACTCTTTATGATGAACTCTTTCTTCCGGAAGCCGCCTCATAGGAAATGGACCTGGATGAGCCCTGATGGTTCCACAAAAAATGAGATAGACTTCATCATGAGCACCAAGCGACAAATATTTAATGATGTCTCCGTGATTCACAGGGTAAAAACCGGCAGTGATCACCGAATGGTCAGAGGCACATTAAATATTAATGTCAAAATGGAAAGATCGCGTCTGATGAAGTCTACGCTCCGACCTTCTTATGCACATATCCAAAACCCCGAGAACTTTCAACTCGAATTGGCAAACCGCTTCGAATTGCTAGACAGCAGCGCATCAGTGGACGAAATCAACAACAGGCTGGTAGAGACTGTCCATACGGTCGGGACCAAGTATTTTAAGCCCCACCGTAAAAATAGACCTCAAAAACTATCCAACTACACCCGAAACCTCATGGCTGAGCGACGTTCCATGACGCTCCAAACCTCCGATGATGCTAAGTCCTATAGGCAGCTCAATGGACAGATATTGAAGTCCTTGCGACACGATTTACGGTCCTTCAATACAAGACGTATTGAGGAGACCATAGAGCAGAACAAGGGCTCCAAAGTGTTTGCAAGAGACGCGTCTATTGGGCAAAGCCAGTTGACGAAGCTGAAGACGGAGGACGGAAACGTAACGTCGAATAGGTCAGAGGTGCTCAGGGAGATAGAGAGGTTCTATGGGCAGTTGTATACCTCAGTAGCTGAACCTGTTGTTGACTTGGTAAAAGACCCAAGAGCTAAGCTAACCCGACACTACACTGAAGATATCCCGGACATCAGCCTGTGCGAGATTGGGATGGCTCTCAAACACCTTAAAAACAACAAAGCGCCGGGTGAAGACGGAATTACCGCAGAGCTTCTGAAAGCGGGCGGATCGCCGGTACTTAAAGTCCTTCAGAGGCTGTTTAATTCCGTCTTGCTCGAAGGAAAAACGCCGGAAGCGTGGAACAGGGGTGTGGTGGTACTCTTTTTCAAGAAAGGTGATAACACTTTACTGAAGAATTATAGGCCCATCACACTGCTGAGCCATGTTTATAAGTTGTTTTCGAGAGTCATCACGAATCGTCTCGAACGCAGGCTTGATGACTTCCAGCCTCCCGAACAAGCCGGTTTCCGGAAAGGCTTTAGTACCATAGACCACATACATACGCTGCGGCAGATTATACAGAAGACCGAGGAGTATAATCGGCCACTATGCTTGGCGTTTGTGGACTATGAGAAAGCCTTCGATTCGATCGAGACTTGGGCGGTTCTTAGATCTCTCCAGCGATGCCGCATTGACTATCGGTACATCGAAGTGTTGAAGTGCTTGTATAATAACGCCACCATGTCAGTCCGAGTACAGGGGCAGTGCACGAAGGTGATCCCCATAAAAAGAGGAGTAAGACAGGGAGACGTCATTTCTCCGAAACTGTTTACGGCCACCTTAGAGGACGCCTTCAAGCTCTTGGAATGGCAAGGACTTGGCATCAACATCAATGGCGAATACATCACTCACCTTCGATTTGCCGACGACATTGTGGTCATGGCGGAGTCGCTGGAAGATCTAGGACGAATGCTCGGTGACCTAAATAGAGTATCCCAACAAGTGGGTCTTAAAATGAATATGGACAAAACAAAAATAATGTTTAATGTCCATGTCGTACCCACCGCACTCACCGTTGGGAACTCCACTCTTGAAGTTGTCGACGAATACATTTACCTGGGACAGGCAGTCCGGTTAGGTAGGTCCAACTTTGAGAGAGAGGTCAATCGACGAATCCAACTCGGCTGGGCAGCGTTCGGGAAACTGCGCAACATCTTCTCATCCAAAATACCTCAGTGCCTAAAGACTAAAGTTTTTAGTCAATGTGTGTTACCAGTGATGATATATGGATCAGAGACGTGGTCTCTTACAATAGGTCTCATAAAAAAGCTCAGAGTTGCTCAGCGAGCTATGGAGAGAGCTATGCTCGGCGTTTCTCTACGCGATCGACTCAGGAATGAGGAGATTCGTAGAAGAACCAAGGTCACCGACATAGCCGTTAAGATTAGCAAGCTGAAGTGGCAATGGGCGGGCCACATAGCGCGTAGATCGGACGGGCGTTGGGGCAGAAAGATTCTAGAGTGGAGACCACGTATTGGCAAGCGCAGCGTGGGACGACCGCCTGCCAGATGGACCGACGATCTTGTGAAAATCGCAGGAAGTCGTTGGATGCAGGTGGCATCGGACCGGTTACGCTGGAAAGCGATTGGGGAGGCCTATGTTCAGCAGTGGACAAGTATAGGCTGAGATGATGATGATGATGATGATGAATTAGAGACTTATAAAACCAAGTTATCATCAATTTCAATTCAACCGATAAAAAGTTTCTCCAGCAAAGTATATAATTACCCGCTTGGGAAGTAAAGTAACCGATACATACTGTATTTTCTACGCGATACTAAAATGAAATTAATTAGTGTCCCCAGCCCGTGTTCAGTTACCTAATTACGCAACTTTACTTGTCATCTATAGTTTATGTTCTGGAAAGCAAAGGACGTTATTAAAGTTTTAATGGTAACCGTAGTGGTAAAGCTAATAATTGCATTCATGAACTTGTGACGTATAGAGCGCTATAACTTGGATTACTGGCCGAAATTACCACCACGACGGAGTGCGCTGTTTGCGTTTATTTAAGCAAATATACCTGCTTTATTCCGTGGAGTATAAGGTATAAAACTAAGCACAAATTTGCAGCGCTATTTTAAGACTGAAACAGCGTTTTCTGCTCTCGCTCGCTGTATAAATTGTATGTGATTACTGGAATACGAGAACAAAGGGGCGCTAGCGCGAATCACACCGACACAGCAGGAAACAAATCAAAATTGCAACAATAGTCCTCGGTTGCAGCTTGCAGCACGCATTGTTTGCACCCAAAGCATATCTAGAACATATTCTTCGACGATAACACTAAGCTTCTAGCATTCTCGGGAAAACTTGAGCGTTGCAAAGCGTTTGTACCGTTAACAAATTTTATTTTATTTCTAGAACATGGTTTTAAACTTATTTCGCTTGTTATTTTCGAGAACGGGAATTGGATTTCTGAATTCTCAATCAACCTCTTTTGACTTAATACTTTAAGAGTTATTGGCAACCACATAATTATTCCTTATTTCATTAAATACCATGCAAATTGAAAACGGTAAATTAATGGATTGATATAGAGATATCATGAAATGTAGGCTTCTAAAACCTGCTGAGTGACGAATATGCTCCATTTTTTTATTTTCAGATCTGATCATTTTAATAAATTATTCAATGATGGATACTATATTTAAGCTTTGTTTAAGGCATGCTATGACACGTAGGCAAGGGTATAAGGGTACGTTATACAGACAAGCCCATTACTTATGCACCGGGCGAGATTTTTGCGGTAGAAAAAGCTTAATAACGATTACTCGCTAATGTCTAAGGACCATTATTGTATATGTAAATATTTTGATTAGACATTGACCTACTCTAAAAATTATTGCTGTATAATACATTAATTTCACATACAAAAACACCCAGACCGAAATAAATGTATGTGGGTCACACTACGATTTTTTACGTGTGAGGTTCAAACCCGCGTCTACTTGCGGCCTTTCACACTAGTTGGAGTCTGTTACTACTATACATTTGTCACTCCTAGAATCAACTAAATTCATTACCTTCTCGGTTCGTCTTTTTTACTATTCCTAACAATAGTGTACTTTATTAAGCTCAATGCAATTTACCTATGTCGCAACCTATTCTTGAAAAACAAAGCATGATTGTAGAAACCTGTGACAAACAGCATGCACGGACCCACCCACCGCATCACTAGAAAGTGTATTGTGCTTGGTTTCCATGGTGCGTGTAATTCGGTCATTACCATATTTACGGTGAAAAGGAACCGTAGTTAGTACCAGACCTAGCGTGAATACGTTAGCACTCACGAAAGTGACAACTTTGTACTGAAAACTTAGCATGCACAAATCGACGTTAACGCAACACTATAGAGTTCATTTACCATCACGTTCACACAAATACAAATTTACTAAATAAAGATGAACGTGACAGCACGATTTCTCGACAACGTTACTATAACGTCAAATGGTCTGTGCTTAGCCCTCTGCTACTAATTACTAACTTTCATGTAATTGGCTTTAAATGTGTCTTAATTAAGGGTGCTCTAATTGCGCTATGAATTTAATGTAGGTACATTGTATTAGGTATTCCCCCTTCGAGTTCCTTTTGTTGTACATACAGATAGATTTCTTTAATTCGCATAATTAGCGAATTAGTTAGGAAATAAAATATTCAAGGCAATTCACATAAGTTAAAGCTGGATGCGTACAACAGGAAACCGGTGGTCGTCGTAGAGATCTTACGTGGCTTATGTCGTGCAGTGGACGTTTTTGGTTGCTCATAACGATAACATTAAATACATAATAAAATTATTATTTACACACTGTCACATGTAAATACATTCCCCGATAGGTGGTGGCAGAGGTATACTGTGTGTGTGTTAGGTCCCAATTTAATAAGAGCTTATTATTATTATACAGGGCGCAATTAAACATTGCTTCTCAGGATTTTTGAATAGAAGAAACAAAGACTTTTTTCTAACCTAGGGTTTCATAACCGCCAGTCACGCCATGCACCACTAGACCCACAAGGAACTGCCTTGTAAAAGAGAATATAGATACTCTAATGTTAACATTATAGTGTAAATCGCAGGTTCTTGTTCATCTAGTTTGCTTTAATAAAATCTTATTAATATATCTTATAAATTTTAATTTAAAAAGCCTTTTTAAATACAATATTTATAGCTAACAACAACTAAAAATATCTTGCTTAGTTGAGTTCCTATGGCTTCCTTCTGTTTCCATCATCAGACCTTAAACACCATACGGGTCTAAAGTACTTGTCAAATAAAATCCAACAAGCCAAAACATAATGAGGTTATATTGAGTAGTCGGGTAATACCATTGGTCACCTTTTAACTTACTCAGTCAATACGAATCTAACAAGCACCCATACATGATTTGCCCCAGAACCAACAGCAATGAAAAAATACTTGTATAATTTCAAATCCTCCATAAATTCCCTTAAAACATTTGTTTTTTTTTTTTTTTTAACGTAGCCCCACTCTAGTATTTATTCCTGTGTCGTGGGTGCGTTTACAAACATGAAAATTAACATACACAAATACCCAGACCGGAACAAATAATTGTGGATCACACAAAGATTTGTCCCGTGCGGGACTCGAACCCGCGACTATTAGACACAGTGGGCAGAGCGGCTTAAGCTCTTAACCACTGCACTAAATCGTCCGGACAACGGACAAGCGGGGAAATCGCAATATTGCATAAAAGGTATTAGATTTTGAGGTTATCATTCAGTAGTTTTTAATACATATGAGGTTATATTGTATATATGAACGCATTAGGTAAAGATGTCGGCGACTTCGATATAAGTACTTACAATACTTTAAAATATTCGCTTCGATTGCAAATATCCGTATCTAACGGACAATTGCAAATTGTTGCCATCATTTAAATATAATAATGATGGCATAGGTCAAACGTTTGTTGGTTCTGAGGCAATTTTCGACAATGTTCGTTCAGTTAAAAAGTTCTTGAAAAATGAATCACAAGATTTGAACTGGAAAGACAGACAGACAGACAGACGAACATTACAAGTTAAATAAAAGCTTGTAAAAAAATAATATCTCGTTAGTCTAATGAATCATGAGCTGCTGGATTCGAATCGATCGGATGAAGTGTATTTTATTAAAAATAATCCCAGTATCAGTCTGAACTCTGGAATATTGCTGGGGAAAATGGTAATAAATATAACCTTACCCAGGTAGTAAAGTTCCAACAGGTTTCACTTTGTAGTTCCCATCCGGTTTATTTTGTGTTGAATGTGTAATTAGTATGTATTAGCTGGTTAAGCGACGTACACGTATCTATGGATGGATAGCGCAGTGTTCGCGTGCGCAGACAGCCCAGTTTAGCGTTAGTGTGTCGCTGTGTCGCTGCGTGCGCGCATAACTACTCACCTAGTTACATCTATCATGTAATAACTTTATGATCTATCAAATCGTGTATTTATGTCATTTCTACAAGCAAATTGGAAGATTAAAAAGATATTTTAATTATTCTTTTAAAATTTAGCAGCCCATCTTATACCTACATATATGGGCTTAAAAATCTGCATAGTTAATTACAGACTTTAAAAGCTTCATCCTAGTTTCAACGAAACTACTTTTCGCATAAAGTTGAAGTAGTTTTAAATTACGCCTGAATATAAAGTGGCTGATTATCCCCATCTCACTTCCTTCTCCTTTCAAAATTCGAGTTTCTCTAGAAGACAGTAATTAATCACTGTACATGTTATTAAATAACATCCTTGATAACCAGTTTAACTATCGTATATTCAGTAACATATAACACAACCGGATATCTGATGCAAATACATAAATCAATTTACATAAATGATAAAAATCACTACTTAGTCACCAACTAACTAATGTTTAGTGCGTGCATAAAGGCGAGTTTACTAAACTCGTGCCCCAGTTCCAAGTTGAGTCTCGAGTCGACGTCAGCTAAGCGCTAAATGCGGTAATAGAAGTGCACACAAAACCTTATACGCCGTCTCTTTCTATTACTAGTATAGTAAAAGAGTAAGAGGTGTATACGTCTCATGACAGTGAAAGGGGCTTTGTACTGAGTGACCAAAAAAATTTATTGAGAAAGTTTATTTTATTGTTTTGTCATAAATAATTCGCATCTATCTTTGAAGGTGTTATATTTTACGATTACTTGGGAACTTTGCCGGAAACTTAAAGTCTAATAAATAATTCCCTTGTTAAGAACCTGATTTGATTTTTTGAAAAGTTATATTTAATCGGCTGAAAGTCTTGCTGTATTCTTATATTACGCCTGATGTAAATTCAGCGGAAAAGGACTGTGTCCATGTAAAATGTTATATATCATCTCTGCTTATTTTTATATCCATTTCTGTAGTCACTGCTGTTTTTAAATTCGCGAATAGTCCAGTTTCAAATCTGTATCGTTAGTTAAAGTTTACTAAGGCGCTATCATAAGGAAGTACGGTTTCTAGGATCTAAGATCTAGGTTTATCTTCGATCCTAGAAACCGTACTTCCGGCTTCGTGCAACATAACCGCTGCATTTATAGAACTAGTAAGTACCATAATTAATCACATCTGCATATATTTGGAACGCGTAACTTCTTTTCAAGTTTGGCATGTTCCCACTTTGCGCCGTTTATCAACGCGAACGGCTCTCGCTTAGCGCGGATTATACTGCTGACGTTACGTCACTACCATATTCCGCCAGATCTATACAAATTGCCCACTACTTAGCACACTTAGTAATGTTCAGTATTATAGATGGAGCCTGAATTGTACATATTTATTTGAAGGTTTAGAAACATTATTATTAAATTTGTAAGGTGTAGGAATATGTGTTATTCTTTAAAGCTAAAACTACTGAAAAAAAATAACGAGAGGTTACCATAAGCATACCCAAACAAAATCGTGGGCGACAACTAGTATTATCTTTTATACTCGCTTCTGCCCACGACGTCGTCTGCGTTGACTTCAGACAACATTTTTTCCGAGGTAAAAAATATTCTGTGTTAATTCAGATAATAAACTATATGTGTTCTAAATTGCATCCAAATCCTTTCAGCCGTTTTTGGGTGATTGAGTATCAAACATACAAACTTTAAATTGGATTAGATAAAAATCATTACTTAGCATGTACACACATATTATGTATGTAGGTATTTTTAGGGCCTCGATAAGTAGCAAGCATTTTGTATCAGCTAATTTCTTTTTGCAATCAATAGTGCCGTGTTCTGATCACATAACATTCGTTCCAAAATGTCATTCTCGTATATTTTTCTATTCGCGTTCGTTTAAAGTTCACTTTGCAACAGGAGGTGATGTAAGCTGCAGGTAGTACAAAAAAGGCAAAGTTGCTTAGCACAAGTATTGGAAAGGTGGATACGTACATGTGTTTCATTGCTATCTAGCCTGACACCAATTCCATGGTCTAGTCTCGGTATCAGGGATGGTGCACCGCGAAGTTCTATGTTTGTATTTAACTCTTTATACCGTGTTTAAGACTTAAGATCAATATTGTTTTTACAAGCATAACATATAGCTCCAATCTTTTTTGCCACATTAAGTCTGTTATTGTTGATCACAAATAACAAAAAGAAACAATAACCAAGTGGGTGTCGCCGCCGCAGCCAGGCGCGTCATGACTAACCGTCCGGTTTTGCTGCCACTACATGTAGGCTCTCGAATTCCCCGCCGCCATTTTGAATACCTCCGTGACGTCAGGCTGGGCGCGGGCGAGTGCGCCAGCGCACCGCCTGCGTCTGACATTTGCGTCGCGTTCGCTTACGAGGCAATGCCTCCGTACCAAAATGCACTATCGCCGCGTATTCTATCGCCAATGTGCTAAATATTAAACACGTAACACGGTGCCTCTCTGATCTTTGCGCCTCGCCAAAAGAACAGTTGAGCTTTACATTACAAACTCTTTGGTGTAGTGAATTCATGAAAGTGTTATTGTTGTGATTCCATCTCTTTTGGTCAGTAGTGTTCTACTTAGCTGTCGTCGAGGGGACGCGAACTTGTCTCCGGAGGTCGTATCGCCCTCGATAAGTGAGTGTATTTGCATATATTGTGGTCCTACATCCGTATTGTATACATCGGTGTGGGCGCGACACGTCATTCTTAACCTTTGCTGAGCCTTTTTCAGCTAATTGTTTTTTTGTGTTACACCTCGTACGCGGTGATACGTACCACTATGCCTACATTATTTTTCTACATTGTTTCATACCTCTATAGAAACCCATAAAAATATCGTTAAACTCGTTTTGGAAGTCCATTATAACAATTTAGTAATTACCTACACATTTCTTATGCGTTAAGGCAAATACCTTATTACATGTAGGTAATGAGATTTCTTGTAAAATATACTAATATTTATCATGATAATTAAAAAGGCGATAATTAAAATTTATAATGTCTGACCTACATGCTATAAATTGATATTATGAAGAAGTTTAGTATCCATAAAATAATTAGATAAGAAGTTGTAAAATGGGAGTTAGGAAATTGGATTTTATTTGCTCATAAGTAAGTTTGAATTGCTCACATTCGTTAATTATTCTATAATTGATATTCTATATATGACTTGTAGTCGTGGTCAACCTAGATCTAGGCTATCGTCTCGCACGACTTGGTACATACCAGTGTTGGGCAAAAATCAATTGATTAAACAATTGACAATTAACAATTGATCAATTGTAATTGCAGTGTTATGCAATTAACAATTGATCAATTGTAATTGCAATGTTTTGCAATTAACAATTGATCAATTGTAATTGCAAAACATTGCAATTACAATTGATCAATTGTTAATCGTTTTATGCACATTTACGATTAAACAATTAACAATTAATCATCAAAAAAAGCACACTTAACGTTGGCGCAATGTGGGATTGTACAATGTACACTTCTGTCTGGTGTTGTAAGGCTTGAATCGGGAGTACGATGCTTAAGTGAAAGCTTGCCTTCTAAAAAGACTCAAGACAAAACAAGACACAATCATCTATGAGATTTTAGGGGATGGTGATAACTAAAATGGCGTTAATTTTTGGATCAAAGATGGCGGTCGCGACTTCTTATGAATATTCAATATGAGCATCGTTTTTGGGGTTTAAGAGTATGCTGATTATAAATATGGGTTGATTACGAACAAACTAAACACGAACGAACACTATATTCGTTATCAGCACCCCCAAAACCCCAAAAATGATATCCATATTAATTTAACACAAATATCAATTTACTTGTACTTGTCAGTATCAATCTAACCAGCCTAAACACGAGGGGTTTTGTCCAGTTCACATGTTTCTATGGCCACCTTCCAACTTCATCATCAGACCAACCCCATGGTACCATATTATTGTATTGTTACCGAATTTACATACGTATGCCAATTTCAGCTGATTCGGATACCGTAAGTGCTTGAAAAAAGGATCAGAAGAGTTGATCCGGAAAGACAGACAGACATACGAACAGTGAAAGTTAAATGAAAGTTTGTAAAAAATTCAGTATTTCTATTTTGTCCCTATAAGAATTGAATATTTTACAAGTTCCAGTTCCATATAAAACCATTCGACATTCGTTCAATACACTGCACCCCTCTGCCAACCCCCCGTGCAATCAATATGTTTGTTTATCAATAAGTACCTAAACTTTAAAGAAACGCGCGCGCAATCGTCGCCTTTCGGCAGCGGCACGAACCGACAAGTGCGCGCGCGTCAGTAGTAGGGTTGCCACCTATTATTTGAGCAAATAAAGTACATTGGTTTTTAAAGGAAGGCAAAAAATTACATTGTATCTAAATAAAATATTATTTATTTCACTTTACTATTTTGTTTAAAAACATATGTTTTATTACTTTTAGAACTTTTCAATCACTATTATCATTGCTAAACACCTTCACAGCATGTTAACAGTCTATGATAATTTAAATAGATTGGAGAAAGAATTTAAAAGTGCTTATAGTATTTACTATTTTCTTTAAGTTAGCGAAGTTGTACATGTAACAATGTTTTTTTCTTAAATCTAGCTTACCATATATTCGGATTCTAACACCAGACATCATCCACTTTAAATAAAACTATTTTTTTCGGATTTTATCGCGGTTTATTTTTGATTTTTAAGTTCCCGACGTTAAATAACCGTTATAAACCGCGATAGAATCAGAAAAAATAGTTTTATTTCATGTGTAATATTCGTGTAAATCTAAGAACTCAGTATCATCCACTTTGCTTTTAATGCGTTCAATTATTTTCTTTTTAATGATTTATGTAAAATGAATCTTAAAAAATCTATTTTCGCGTACTTTACAGTTCTCATAAAGTATGAAGTATACTTACCCTAAATAACGTACAATACGTACTTTAGAATAAGCTATGGGTGGCAACCCTAGATACTCGTCGCCTTTCGGCACCGACACGAGCCGACAAAGTGCACGTGCGGTAGGTAGGTAAAGTCGGTCGGTAGTGCCACAGTATCTATCTATCCAGTAACTCATCTAAGCCGTTTTAGTGGCATAATTACACTCCCGTCAGAACGCTGGTAAGTTTAGCACCTTTTATTGGATTTAAAACTAATCTAGTCATTTATTAAAACTAATCTACTGCAGTGGATATAAGCCTGTATTTTTTCGATATGAGTGCAGAGTAATACAATTTAACATAGACATTGTGCAATAACAGCATAATGAAAACGTTTATAATTTTAATTTTTATGCTCAAGAATATATTATTTACCTTTATTGCAAATTGTTTCTAGAAACACGTTTTCTCCTTTTACGAATAAGTATTTTCATTATATATAAGTATTCTCGTATCTCATTCTTATTGAGAGTTTTTATGATAGATTACTCGGAAATTGTATATAAGTTAAAACCGATATATGTTAAAAACCACATGAGTTACTAAATATCAATTTGGCGATTCCAGTGGCCATTATTTTAATTCTAATAATAGATACATATTGAGAAACCATACAAGCCCTCATGTATCGATTTTGATAGCAATAAGCAAATAGCGATGTAGTAACTAATAAGTTAAAAGTGGTCATTTTATTCTAAATATTAAGGCCTAATAGCACAAAAAGCCAAAATATTTAAATTTGTATTAATTTTCTATCTATCTATATTGTCACGCCTGATCCCTTGTGGGATATGCAGAGAGTAAAGAGTTCGAACAGGTTATTTCTTCACAGAACGTTCTAATGTTAGTTGTAAAAAAAGCGTCCGTCTCGGACGTGCATGCCACCGCGGCTTATTACATGCGGAAAACTATCGAGAAGGCGTGTAGAGCGCGCGTCTGTGTGCGTGAGTTTGATTCGGACCGTAAGTACTAAGATGTTTTACTGTGTTATAGTACACTGTGGTAGGGCACACCACATACCCCGCCTACATATCGACATAACTTTTTTCGGAGTGCAAAGTATCGCCTACATTTCAACACGATCTCACTTCAGAGTACTTTTGTGTGTGTACTTATAGTAGTAGGTATTTAAACTTACGAATTTTCTATTAAGTATATTCGCATATTTCAACGAATATTTCCACCCTTTTTGGATATTATAGTCATTATGGATAAAAAGGAATATAGTTATATGTCAGATAACACGTCGGATACGGACATCAATGAACAGTTAGATCAAGATGGGCAGTCTTCAGGGCCGAGCTCAATCACGCCAATATCTTCACCCCCGCGTCTTGCACTTGCACATATAATCACAGTTCTGTGTACTAAATGCTCGCCTTCCACTACTAAAATCAGAGGATTCGATAACTGTACGTCCAATTTTCTGAGTCACCTCAAACGGAAACATGGATAACATTGTGTAAATGAATATAAAAGATACATAAAAACAAAGAAAAATAACAAAAAAGGTGCAAAAATTCCAAAAAAAATTACCGACAAGGGGCTTAAGAAAAGTTGAAGAGGTCCAGCCACATACACAAGAAAAATTTGCACAAAATATGATAAACTATAAACCCCAAAAATGAAACCCGTATCGATTTAACTCCAAAAGTCGCGTCCGCCATCTCGGTTTCAAATGTTAACGCCATATTCGTTATCAGCATCCCCTAAACCCCCAAAAGTGACACCTATATTGATTTTACATCAAGAATCACGTCCGCCGTCTTGGATTTTTAAATAACGTTATATTTCTACTCAGCATCCCTTAAAACCCTAAAAGTGACACCCATATTGATTTTATTTCAAAAGTCGCGTCCGCCATCCTGAATCCAGAAACTAACGCCATATTCTTAATCAACATCCCCTAAAACCCCGAACTCGATATCCATATCGATTTTCATAAAAAGTCGCGTCCGCCATCTCGGATTTTAAAATTATCGGTATATTTGTTATCAGCATAACCTAAACCCTCTCAGTTGGAGAGGAGGCCCGTGCCCAGCAGTGGGACAGTTTATTAACAGGGCTAATATCATTATAACCTAAACCCTGAAATCGATACCCATATAGATTTTCATAAAAAGTCGCGTCCGCCATCTTGGATTTTAAAATTAACTTTACATTTGTTATCAGCATCCCCTAAACCCCCAAAGTCCATACCCATATTGATTTTCATAAAAAGTCGCGGCCGCCATCTTGGATTTTAAAATTAACATTATTTTCGTTATTAACATCCCTCAAAACCATAAAAGTGACACGCATATTGATTTTGTTACAAAAGTCACGTCCGCCATCTTAGATCCAGAAATTAACGTCATATTCGTAATCAGCATGCCCTAATATCGCAAATGTGACACCCATATTGATTTAACTTCAAAAGTCGCGTCCGACATCTTAGATCCAAAAATTCACGCCATATTCGCAATCATTATTCCCGAAACCCCAAAAGTGACACCCATTTTACTTCAAAAGTCACGTCGCCATCTTGGATGTGTTTAAAATATATTCTCTCGTGTGTTTAATTGTTAATTGTTTAATCGTAAACATGCAAAAAACGATTAACAATTGATCAATGGTAATTGCAACGTTTTACAATTACCATTGATCAATTGTTAATTGTGAAAGCCTACAATTAACAATTAATTTTTCAATCGTCAATTGCAATTGATGTTTTCTGCGATTGAAATTTCAATTGTTTGATCCTACAATTGAACAATTAAACAATTAGTGCCCAACACTGGTACATACAAAGCGCGTCAACGTGCGTTGAACTCTTTTATAAGGGCCACTTCTCACGCACACCCTTTTACATTAAGCACGCAAGCTACAACCAAAAAACCACTCTAAACCTATTTAGATTAGTGGTGAAAATTAAGTGAAAAATCTCTTATGTTGTTCAGATAACGGATGTAAAGTTTTTATGGTACAATTTATCACACACGATGCATGCGCCGACCGATGTGGCGTGACTAGTGCAAGAGCTGCAGTGCAAAACGTACACGCGAAACTGTCAGTAATCAATGTAAATTGCATGTTGAGATAAACGTTTTCCTGTTTTTTAGTGGGAGGCTAGATACGTATTAATATTATCAGTATCTTACTCCTGGATTACATTAAGATCACCCACGCGATCAATGAATAGGCTTGAATGTTAAGGGCAGTGGATATGAAATTGGGCAGTCTGCTTTAGAAAGCTTTACCTGCCCACATTTCCCGTTTCCCTTCCCCAGTTCTTGGCACACTACCATGATTAATTATGTACTAAAAATAAAGAAAACTACAGCGTTACTTTAGAATCATCATCATCACCCTATACCCGAAAGCAGTTCACTTCCGGACATAACTCTCTCCAATTACGCCACTGAGTACAATCCTCGGCTACACATTTACGGCTACACCCAATTTTTACCAAAAAACTTTTCTTTGTTTATGTTTTGAAATAAATTGAACACTATTATAAAACAAAACGCAAGATTACCAGCGGAGTACTTAATTACCTCACGAACTACCATCTCGTAAATTATCAACTTAATATTCTTCCACCCGCTTCGGAATAAAACTTAACGCTTAACTCGAGCTTTAAATTTCCTAAACCACCTGTTTTATTTTCACACGCTACGGCTAGGGTAGTGAAAGCATCCAACATCCCGAAGCTTATACGATTTATCTTGCATAAGCTAAATATTTAAACATATAACATATCATCTGTGTGTACTATCACTTTCTTATTACATAATGTGTGTTCAAAAGACGGAACGACAACCGCCAGAAGATAATTTTCTATACCCAAATGTCCATATCTTATCTAATATTTTACGTAAATATTTAAATTACTATGATCAAGAATAAAATATAAACACGATTTATAGGGATGATTATTTAAATGAATATGAATACGTTGTAAAGTTTGTTGTAAAGAATTCATTGAATAGAATATTTCAATAATGATTTATATACTGATAGGTGAACACTTGGACACACTATGTTACTCTATCTACTTTACATAACAAAATAACGTGTCTGTTTCAAATATGCAGAGTATTAAACATGTCTATTGCGCATTAAAATAAAATATTACTGTCTTTTTTTAAAAACAAAATCTGGTTTAATATAAAATACAGAGGTTAATTCCACACAATTTCGTAGCGAAGCTACAGAGTTACAAAATTAAAACGGCAACTGAACGTAATTAAGAGCAGACACACTATTAATAATTATTTTTATGCAAAGTGGCTAATTTTCATATTCCCAAAACGATACTTAGTAACAATTATTATTCTGTTTACTACAGACGAAGCTTGGGGTGCTTTAAACGTCTACTCGAAACAATTTCCAAACGTATTTTACACTCTACGAGTTACTGATTATTTAAAATAGTAGACAACATTGTAGATTATGTAAGATAAAATGTACTGTGTGCTAGTTATAGTAAATAAAATATTACCTCTTAAACTTAAAGCCTGTTTAAAATCATTATAAAATAATATTTATAATGTGTTCAAATAAATAGAAGACTTTTCTATAAGTTGTTACTATGCCGATATTACTTATTACTGTTTATTCGACTTTAGCCAGGATAAAGATGATCAGGTATATTAGATAAACATACGAAGCTTTTGGGAAACAATTTAAAATGATGTCAGAATAAACAATAGTACTAACTAAATATACGTACCTATTATAATGTTTAGGTGTGACTTTTCAAAGGAGAATCAAATGCCATACGAGTTAGTCCATACGAGGTATTCCCAAATCTAACTTTACGTGTGATTTTCTTTCGTGTGTTAGAATTGAAGTTACTAACACATGAAATATTGACATTACGCTACCAAGAACTTAAGCAGGACCTAGCCGTGTTTTGGTTTGATTATAGAATAGTAAAAAATATCATTATGCCGTTTTTATGCAAGTAGCCGAGTTGTAATATTAACAGACGGGCCTATTGCTATTATGCAGGGGACAATTGCAGACTCTAGTCTGATATTGGAAAATTTCGCTAGATAACCTACACATGCCCGACTTATTCGAACCCAGGACCTCCTGATCATATCGTAAACTCTTCGCTACTAGACCAACATAAAACAGTGGTCTTCATATTAAAAATCTATCGAACTAAGGCTTAACTATATCAAAATATTAGATTTAAAAAAAAATGTTCTTAGACTAAAGAAATAAGATGCGGTAAACAGTAGGCTGAAGGAAGGCGCGATGAGCGCGAGACGTTTCACTCGGGTGTCGGGTAGCGCACCTGGCACGGATATCAGGTAGCAACCGCAGTTCATACACGTGATCAGGAAACCTTACCTTTTTTCGATGGCAATAGATTATTTTTTAATAAAAATAATAAAAACTTTATTGTAACAAAATTGATTGATTGATTATAATATGTGCGTGAAATCCCTGGCCTCTGTCCTATGTTAACGTGGAGACATCTTGAAACCTAAAACAAGGTCGCCACAGTAAACAAGTATTTCATTCGATTTTGACATATGTTACCCAAGCGGCAGACGTGTACTATGTACACCCACATTACAACGACGTCGACGACGATATAGGGTTGCCTTGAACTTATATACTAAATGAGACGAAAGTTTCGGCGTTTCTCTACGTGATCGAATCAAAAATGAGGAGATTCGTAATAGAATCAAGGTCACAAACAAAGCTCAAAGGATTGGCAAGCTGAAGTGGCAGTGGGCGAACCACATAGCGCGAAGATCCGACGGGCATTCGAGCAGAAAGATTCTGGAGTGAAGACCACGTATTGGCAAGCGCAGCGTGGGACGGCCGCCTGCCAGATGGGTCAATGATCTTGTGAGGGTCGCGGGAAGTCATTGGATGCAGGTTGCATCGGATTGGTTGCGCTGGAGAGCGATTGGGGAGGCCGTTGGTCAGCAGCAGAGAAGTATAGGCTGATGATGAGCCAAAAGATGTCCACTACAAGTCATAGACCTCCACAAAAACCGCTGCAATGATTGCTTTCCTGCTCTCCGCATCCACCTTTTTTGCCGCGACTTTTGTCAGATCAGAATAAATAGGGCATGCTCCGTTGGTTCGGGCATATAGAAAGAATGCTAGATGAAAGAATGACAAAACAGATATACAATGTGAAAGTGGAAGGATGCAGGTAGCGGGGAAGACCTAGACTATCTTACTCGTACCACGACCAAATAAACCGAGTCTTATCTGAAGGAAAAGTCAAGAGTCTCCGTAACCGGCGAGCGTGTATGAGACGAACTATGAGAGTGGAGGAAGCCAGAGAGGTATGTAAGGAAAGAACCTGTTGGAACTCTGTACTCTCTGCCCACCCCGCAAGGGATCTGGCGTGATGATATAGATAGATAGATAGAATAAATAATTAATTTATATTATAACATAGGCCCATTACATAGGCAAAGATAGACAGTCTTCGGCTACGTTAAGCGCGTCGAATCGCAGATGGGTGGGATAATAAGAGCGACTCTATGCACCGCTTAGTCGTATTATCTACAAGTGCCATAAGACTACAAGTATCTTTAAATACATGGAGAAAACCCTACATACATTGGAATTATAAATAATTCTTTTAAATGGTAATTATGACTAAAAACTGTGCATGTACAATCAGTTAGGTGCAAACTGATTGTACTGACAAAAACATAAAAATGGTTTCTAAATTACACAAAATCGTCATGTGTCATCGAATTTCTTTACGATGATAATAGCTTTTTCTCAGAGAAACAATGTTCTACGATTTTAATAAGATAAATTATTATAATTAATACCAACAATTATGCCGGAATTCGTAATAAATATTATAAAAATCTACTGTAAAATAGAGCTTGTCAGATCATTTGGGATCGTAAATTGTAATAGAAATGCATATTTAGTCAATTTTTGGTGTAATAAGAGTGGCATATCAACTCGATAGCGTCACTCGCGTTACACTAACGTCAATCTGTTCGTGCTAAGCTCTCACTGCTCACGTATGTATCGCAATGTTGCCAGCGCGCATTACCAGTGCGAGCAGTCTACCTCTCTGGCTTCCTCCACTCTCATAGTTCGTCTCATACACGTTTGCCGGTTACGGAGACTCCTGAATTGTCCTTCAGATAAGATCCGGTCTATTTTGTCATAGTAAGATAGTCTAGGTCTTCCCCGGTACCTACATCCTTCCACTTTCGCATTGTATACCAGTTTTGTCATTCTTTCTTCGGACATTCTTTCCATATGCCCGAACCAACGGAGCATACCCTTTCTCATCTTTACACCGATACTATCTTTCATACCTACTCGCTTTCTTACTACGCTGTTGCGAATACGGTCGGTCAGCTTCACTCTGCACATCTTCCGCAGAGCTCGCATTTCCACCGCATTTATCCTACTTTCATTCTCCTTCTTACATA
This sequence comes from Phalera bucephala, assembly GCA_905147815.2. Taxonomy (NCBI): domain Eukaryota; kingdom Metazoa; phylum Arthropoda; class Insecta; order Lepidoptera; family Notodontidae; genus Phalera; species Phalera bucephala. Next base: position 19,893,433 of record LR990617.1, on the reverse strand, counting down.
CCCAGCTCTCGCTGCCATATAACAGTGTTGGGAGATATAAACAGAAAAGCTGAACTGAGAGCGAGCTAAGCCAGAGACGGCTAGAGAATAAATATGCTTTCTGGTCGTCGTAGACAGAATGAATTTGTCGAAAGGATAAATATTGTTTGAAATTATTTTGATGTTGCTATTACCATAATGTGGGTGATGTGGGGGTGTGTGTTGAGAGGTATAATTGAATTAATTTATTATTTGCACAGTCTAAACATAGGTACCTCTACAACTTATCAATGGTCAGGTACCATGAAACTAATGATAGTTATTAAATGAAACCATGGTAGTAAATTGTAAATGAATAGTTTAGCTGTAAGAGCGTAAATTACATTCCAGATAATTGACATTTAATATTTCAATAATTGCTTGCATAACTATGTATTTCCTGTTGTCTGTAGGTGATTCAAGTATATCACGAAGTATAGCGCGACACCTGCAAACAGTTTAAAAACTGCATTACATTGAATTGCGAAATCACATTACTTTGATGTGTTCCCATACCATAGTAGCATATACTAACTAATACATTCGATATTAGAATTACATAAGTAACCTTTTGGTCTTCAATCACCTCATATCCTCCCGTGACCATGGGTGCTGCAAAGTGCTCGAAACGTCGGGAACTTAAAAATCAATAACGAACCGCGACAAAAATTTGTAAAATTGTTTTATTTCCTGTGTGATATTTGTGTAAATCTAAAAACTCAATATAGACGTAACGCTTGCACTCAACCCTCATAATAACAGTAATTAATCAGCCTGTTCTGTCCTAACCTATCCAGGTAAAAGAGAATAGGTCGAATTACACCAAGCGAGCGGAATCAGTGTGCATTGGTTTGTGGCCACCTGCTGCTGATACTTATCAAACCCCTAAGTTAATACTTATTATTAAGGCTTCCAACTTGGTTTAACGAATACCACATCCAGTGGTAAACGGGCTTAACAACTTAACGTGCCTTCCGAAACACCAAGATGTTCCAAAATAAAAACACCTCGGTAATCGCTACAAATGCCGCGGTACTACAGCTCTACGAGTGCCCTCTACACATATTATTCTCTTATCAGATTTTAAAATGGATAAAATATTTTAGAAAATATTTTTAATCGTAAAAATAATTCGTTTATAAAAAAGATAAGCAGTTTAAAAGACCTCAACAATTAAAACCTATCTGCATGAAGTAATGGCAATAACGATAACTGCAGTAGTTCATTATAACTTTGCAAATTGCGGAGAAGAATGTCATGAGAAAATCGCCTTACCATTTTCGAAAAGCATACATATGTACAAAATATTGTATATTTATATAATTGACTGTAACCGTTTCCCAATAGACGCCGTCATTGGCTGACCGTAAGTTACCCAAAATCAATTAACCCAATAATTTTAATTTGGCTTAACCCAAAATGAAAATTATAGTAAATATTTAAGACATCAAACGATTCTCAAGAGTAACGGACTTCATACTTGATGAGGCTGTAAACATGTGACTATCGTTTAATTTTACAAATTAAATCACAGATTGAATCACTGGAAATATACAGACTGTTGTTTTTTATTTTTGCGGAATTAATGGTATTTATAATAGATGCATTACCTGATTAATATATGTTACTCAAAGTTCACTATGTTTGTTTTAACCCTTATTTACAATTTTTACTGAGACTCATATAACAGTTGATCAGCTTACGACGGTAGTTGTGTAAATAGTATATACAGTAGTATATATGTATAAATAGTATACATATATCAACAAGACACGATTATTTTTTTATCTATTAAGAATAAAATAAAATAATAAGTAATTTTAATTTATATGACGGTGGAAGAACCTGTTGAAACTCTGTACTCTTCTCCTACCCCGCAAGGGGTCTAGCGTAATGATATAGATAGAATTAAAAAAGCTTGTTTTATTACCTAACAAAACTGACTAATTTAATTGCAGACCAATAATATAATTTTTTAAATTTTTTTTGAGTGGCTAATGGGTACAGCCACCTTTATAACATCCACGAGAATACAAAATAATATTCTTTAAATTTTGGAACATATCTATTTGGCACAGAGCACATAGTTTACAAACTATGCCGGACTGGGGCATCGATCAATCCAAATGTTACGAATACCAGCGCCAATGTTTGATAAATTAGCGGGCGTTTTGTTTATGTAAGCCATTTTCATAATTAACTAGATCGTCTGCATAACTTACTTAAACTGGGGCTCGAATATTCGTGTAATTCGTAATACTTGGAGTGCGTCGATAAATGCAGATGCGCAACGCGAATCGCGGTTTAATAGAGTATTATTATTGGCCTGGTTTTAGAAGTGGAATACTTAGTTAACAAGTTATGTAATACACTACTTTCTTTGGTTTGAGTATAATGGTATTAAGCCAGCCACACGTCCCGGACATTGTAATTCCTGTAAGCCAAGATACACGATGGCCTCCAACGATGACACTGACCTCACTGTCATCGGTGGAAGCCATTGAAACTTTAGATTCTTGGGGTGCCCCGACAAATGCTACAATTGTCTTGAAACGCGTATCAAATTTAATTAGAAAAAACTTGACGACGCAAAAGCGGGGAGCTAGTGGTTTAAACGTAGACTTTTCAATTCATTGAATCAAGTAAGTGAAGTTCTGATCCCCATCACGATGTTAGTACCCGTGTGTGACCTACAAAAATGCCTCCTCCATCCTCATGAAGCAAGTGATAGATGCACATATATGTAGCTTTCCGCCTGGACTTGATTACAATGCAAATATTTCACCCAGTCTATTACTGCTTTTAAATGTATTGTAATTTTAAATTATAAAAACATTAGTTGGTATAGATATGCTATTAAATAAAAAATTAACGCAAAATGAATGCAGTATAAATTTCTTTTAAAACAAGTTTAAGAACGCTGAGACTGATTGAGACTTATAAACTGAAAACCTCAAATAAGTTACATAAGATTTACACTTGAATGAAGTTTAACAATCTGTTTTACCTCTCGGTCACTTTGTCATGCTTTTTAGGGTGATTTTACGTGTTTCTGGAACATAGAGGTTATAAAGAAAAATAGATAATGATAATTAAAGATTCCCATTCCAAATTTGAACGGAAAATATAGTGTCTTACCACTCATTTCTAGAAAGCGTACGCCAACTATTAATTGACCGTTTCATAAGTATTTGATTAGCGCAATAAAAATCTACCAATCAAAAGGTCGTTCAAAGGCTTTCAGCCGACGAGGCCAGACTTATCGCAGGCTGCGGAGGCCGGCTTAGTCCCGGCCGAGGACAACGAGCCGCCCGCATTAGCTGTCTAAAGCTTTCGCCACATAGCCGACGGAGCGCGACACAGGCGCGACGCTGGCTCGACATTGGTGGACGGGAGCGTGGCGCGTACCTCGCACTGCGAGCACGACAGGAGCCTCGGTTGTTGCTGAGTACGCCAAGCAATAACACTAATGTCCCGTTCGCACCCGTATTGGCGTCCATTTCCCGCCTAGTGTACCGTAATGCTTCTTTTAGAACGCGACGGTTGCCGTCACACCGATCTGGGTGGCCTAATGAGTTAATTTGCTGTCAAGTTCATGCTTATTTATTCATTTGTTGTTTGACAAGGTTGCCATATGAACTCGCTAGCCTCACCATACTACTAATATTTTCGTGCTAAGCTCTCAGTACATTACAACCACGTATTTCCATAATCACAACTCACCAAGTCGCGTCGCCGTCCCGCTCGTCCGCTGTGTAGCGAAACCCTAATACCCCCCTACCTGACGCCGGTCTCACGGTATCGGCTTGCGGCCGGTACGACGGCCGCTCGTTTCATTGAACAATGAAACCTACTTCCTTTGTTGAGATTAGAGTGTCGATCTAATTGCACGAGCACTACCGTTGTAAATATGTATAGTTATGCAATGCCATTAATGTTTCCTACAACGACACTGAAAGTTATATTGTTTAAATTAAGTACGTTTAGATTTTTATTATTATATAAACGTCAGGGATATTTCACAACAACATATGCTTCTATAAAAATAATTCGTTTTAAAACTTCATAAATGGCATTATAATAAGTACTATTAATTTTATTCAATTTTATTAGGAAACCATTTCATAGTATAAGCTTCGTAAATATGTTTTCAGATATTAAATATTTTTTTAAGCAAACACTAAGATCAGATAAATATTACTGAGTTCAAATAATCTAAAATGAAACAAAATCGTTATTAAAATGACCAATTACACAAATGTTGAGAACTTGAACTTTTGCTGTTTCGCGTTTCATCCCTTTCCGGTGTTTCGCTTGTTTATCAAAATCTTTTTCCGAGTACTAGCAAATCACATAAATAATTTATCACTACAGAATACGTTTTTTTCAGTATTCTAAATTCATTACGTAATTTTGCATCATCCAAAGGAAACAATAGCGGTCTTAACTTACAACCGTGGTAGCTAACCACACAAGCGTAGACCAAATACCTATAGAATTCTAAACCTAGGATAGGAACATCTTTCGCCTCTACACAGACAAAAAACACTATCTATCTATCTATCTATAACCTCACGCCAGATCCCTTGCGGGGTAGGCAGAGAGTACAGAGTTCCAACAAGTTCTTTCCTTACATACCTCTCTGGCTTCCTCGACTCTCATAGTTCGTCTCATACACGCTCGCCGGCTACGGAGACTCTTGACTTTTCCATCAGATAAGACTCGGTTTATTTGGTCGTGGTAAGATAGTCTAGGTCTTCCCCGGTACCTGCATCCTTCCACTTTCACATTGTATATCTGTTTTGTCATTCTTTCCTCTGGCATTCTTTCTATATGCCCGAACCAACGGAGCATGCCCTTTCTCATCTTTACACCGATACTATCTTTCATACCTACTCGCTGTCTTACTATGCTGTTGCTAATGCGGTCGGTCAGCTTCACTCCGCACATCTTCCGCAGAGCTCGCATTTCTACCGCATTTATCCTACTTTCATTCTCCTCAAAAAACACTATCGAAAGGATATAAGAAAAAATATTTGCGTCCCTCATCGCGTGCTGTTTTTTTCCAAGGCATGATTAAATGCCTATCAGTGGGTACAATTCATACACCCTACATTGATTTGCTATATTTATCAGCATCACACTATGTATCCACCAAGTACCGGAAGACATGAGGTAGACTGATGACTTGGAAAAAGTTGGTAACGCTTGGTAATAACACGAAGCCAGTCGTTATGGTGATCTTTGGAGACCTTTGTTCTGCAGTAGACGACTTAAGGCTGATAAAAATACATAGTCAATGCAGACAATACATAGTCTGGTTGACATACCCTAAAACATGCATACCTATGTAAAACAAGCGAAACAGTTGACGTATAAGTAAAGACGCATAAGGAGGTCACGAGACAGGGCGCGGACCAGACAATACAGAATCGGTTACTTGAAATACACACATACGTCAACGAAATGATGTTAATAGGTGCGACCCGTTTTAGGTCTATTATGTCTTTAACTGACATCGATAACCACACCTTGTTCTCGTCTCAATGGAAACAATAGTTTGTCAGGTATGCGGAAGGATCTACAAGTATGATTTAAAGCTTGATGTTCACTCCAAGATTCCGCACTGGATCCGCGTGGTGGAGTATGACCTAATCTCTCTCACCTCGATTTGTGCGAGAAGACTGTGGGATAGTGTAGGCTGATATTATTATTATATCTCTAAGGTGAGGTATTGCAAAGTCAACAAAATGCGAAAGTGATGTTTTTTTGTGGTTTACCTGAATGACACTGTAGAATACAAAGAATATTGTTCGTTGGGTAAACGTTTTTTTTTTTAAATACTACACATACACAAAAAAATGCAAAAGCCGCTTTATGTTTAACACAACTTCATCCTTATCGATCACAAATCAATCACTTTTTTTTATTAGAAAAATAAGAAAAAAGGAGGCGTAGGAAAAAAATTTCCACGTCCCTCCGTTGTAGGAACATGTTCCTATGCACTAAATAAATAATATTAGCCCTGTTAAGAAGCTGTCCCACAGTTGGACACAGGCCTCCTCTCAACCTGAGAGGGTTTAGGCCATAGTCCACCACGCTGGCCCAGTGCGGGTTGGCGAACTTCACACACCTTCGAGAAACTCTTAGGCATGCAGGTTTCCTCACGATGTTTTCCTTCAGCGTTACTGCAAGTGATAGTTAATTTTTAATACACACATGCTTTCGAAAGACAGAGGTGCGTGCCTGGGTTTGACCCGAGACCTCTGAGTTTGCAGTCTAACAGTCTAACCACTAGGCTATCACTGCTGATGCACTAATAAAACAAAATTAAATCTTGAAATTTAATCATCTTTGTTGTTGATAAAGTGAATTTCATTGAAAATTATAAAAAATGTGACTATTAAGGCGTGAAAGGACAAACACACGAAATACAACGTCACACTCCTAAAAGTGTAGTGTAATAAAAAGAAGATATGCTTTAATATTTTATGTTGCAGCTTTCAGCTTGAGCTCCGTTATAAAGTCATTTACAAACTTATGGGCTACACACAAATTTTAGAATCGGGTAGTGCGTGG